>NNCF01126257.1:783407-802739 GCA_002313205.1 Laupala kohalensis | reverse complement strand
TCTTTTACATGCAATATAATCATAGTACATGTCGTGTGTGGATTTTATTCGCCCTAAAAATCCGTCGGCCTCGACCCTGAATCTTGCGCGCTCTGGTGTGAAGAGGCCGATGTAATAGCAGAGAAGAGCGGGAGAAAAACCCGTAGAAAATCAAAATCATTGGATGTCATTTTGTTCTGCAGATACACAAGTGATGAAATGGAAACGTTTGGAGAACGCGATGTTTGTACGGTTTTTGTCGATACGTCGACTTCATTATTTTTTTTATAAACAAAAATAATTCTCATTCAGCGAATGATTACTGTTGTAACTGGTATAACTTTCTCAGCTATGGAGTCCAGTCAGACTGAATACGCATGGCAACAACGCGCGTGACGGTAATGCACTTAATTGAAAACGTCGTTTTATTTATCACTTGCTCGGAGGATGTGTAAATAGTCGATAGTATAATAGAATTTTAATTCAATTATAATGTGATCACGGAATTTTTATGAGCGCGACAGTTTCCATTTTGATTCATAATATATCTAGTCACTTGTAGCAATGTTTTTGAAACAAATTAATAACTCATAATTTTGCAAATAAAAGCTTGAAATTGTTAAATGTCAAAAACACAACAATAGTCAATCGCTGAATAAGAATTGTTTTTCGCACTCTTTGTTTATTTAACAAAAATAACGAAGTCGATGTATCGGTAAAAACCGTAAAAATATCACGATTTTTTTCAAATGTTTCAGGTTTTAAGAAATTAACATTCATTAGTAAACCAATTTTTTCACTTGTGTGTACGTAGAAACAAAAATTACAATACAATGGCGTAAACTGTGTTTTAGTGCGATATTTACTGCGCTCTCAGCAGCTATTAGAAGTTAGGACTCTGTAATAATAATAAAAAAATCCGGTAGTAAGAAGTAGAAAGAAACACTGCCGTTCTTTTTTCAATCACTTTTCGGTGCGAGAACTTTGATTTTTCCGAATCCTCAACTCTGGACCTTATTACCATCTGACTCCCTTTTTATATTCAAAACTCCTCCAGATGGTAATATAGCCCACTTTCTTTTATTCAAAACGAAATTGAAGTTT
This sequence comes from Laupala kohalensis, assembly GCA_002313205.1. Taxonomy (NCBI): domain Eukaryota; kingdom Metazoa; phylum Arthropoda; class Insecta; order Orthoptera; family Trigonidiidae; genus Laupala; species Laupala kohalensis. Next base: position 801,656 of record NNCF01126257.1, on the reverse strand, counting down.
TATTGAAAAAATTAGGTAAATGACACAAAAGTGAGTAGAGAGTAATTTGATAACTTTCTAACAGATGAAAATGGCGACGAGCCGGGAATCGAATCCGGGATTCCTGTATTGATCGCTAGGGTGTTAACCACTACACCACCCGTTCGCCTTCCGAAACAGTACACGATTTCCACCCAGAACTAAACCTACTTTTCGATCGCATCATAACTAAATGACATTTTCCGTCTACTATACTAACGAATTTGGCATATTTCGTAAAAACAAAACTAGCAGTGTCTAGTACTGGATATTAGAGTGTCATTTCTTATTACATATTTTTTTGTTATTTTAAAACAGAAATCTTATATCAACGTAAATTTTCAAAATTACTGAATTTAATGTTAAATCCGCCTCTGCTTTAGAACCCTTGATCGGAATTGCTGGGATGGTTCCTTCCTTGCTTTGTTTCAGATAACAAATTAATGTGTCCTCCACATGGTCATTGCTGCTTTTACACAATAATTTTTTCTTTAATTTATCAAAACATTAATTTTTGTCAATATTCTGATCGTGCTTATAAAGCGAGAGTGTTAACAACTCGTGACAATAAACACGCCACGATAACACGTGGTTCGATTGACTGCGAGTTCCGTACGACTAGCGTGGATAGGAAGCCAATCGTGTTTGTGAAAATCGATTGAATTCCATCTCCCCTCCCCGCCGCTTCCTCTAGCTCATATGCTCAAATTACTTGCTACATAACTCACCAACACTCAGGTTCAAACTTTAATTAATCACTGGCCGTTCAACAGTATGACCTCGTAATCACGGTTAATAATGAGCGTCGATCCTCATGACTCGGATTGCATTACAGGCATCTGGTTCATCAACCAGGCAGCCATTGAAACTGTGCTGGAGCGAAAGGGTTTGACCGCGGTTGAGAACATGATGAATCAAGACAGATGAGATATGATGGAACTAAAGAGGAAGACAAGAGAGGATGCTTGCGATATATTTGCTTTCTGGACACGATACTTGCCTTCTAGCACTTTTCTGTGCGTAAATAGTCGAAAGTGAAGAATGTATTATTTATACGTATATTTCTCATGACATTAATAATATTTCTCATTCAATCCTCTTCTAATTTTTTTTACAGGTAACGTTTTGGAAATATTCCTTATCCTTCGTCATGACATATCATCACGAAGATACTTTTCTGGACTTAGGAAGACTAAACATATTCAAAACATGTGATAACTTTCGGTCAGGTGAAAACTGCGACCAGCCGGGACTCGAACCCGGGTCTCTTGCTTTGACCCGCAAGGGTGTTAACCGCTACACCACCGGTTCGCCTTCCACGTGTAGAGTACACGGAAGAAATATGTACATATTCAAAATATGTTCCAGAATCTAATTAAATACACACACAAAATATAACTAAGTATGTGTCTACTTATTACTAAGAAAGTGCAAGTGTAAAACGGGTTAGTTGAGTAATATCACTGAGCTGTTTCATACTGTAGAAGCCGTATTTCAATAAGTTACATGAAATTCTTGACTCGACGGTGTAGATGTTGTTTTTCTCGTCGCATTTTGTTCTAAAAAATGTTCTTTAGAATAGAGAAGTGTTGCGTAACTCGTCTTCAAACAATTGACGTGCCGCGTCTGGAAAGCGACGCCGCCGTGGCGCACGGGAACAAAGACGCGGGCGTGACCCCTCCTCCGCCCGATGCTTTTGCACCTTCCGTGCCGACGAGACATTGTATTCGCCATGGAACGCCTATTCATTGACGAGACGTACCTACAGATACCAACCGTCTTGTTATACCAGGCCACGGATTGTTCAATGGCAGGGTCCTTGCGGCACATTTTCTTCCACATTCTCTCACATAATAGATACACGTAGATCTCTCACATATAGATAATTAATTTCTTTCTCGTTGTAACCATGTGTAATAATTTTCTAAGCATTTTATTCCGTTTGTGTGTATTTTATAGATATTGAGGACTTGTTTTTTTAACTTCGAATCGTTTCATTATGTATGTATTCTTTTCTTTCAGCCACCGAGCATTGCTCACTAGCTGACTAATAAATTATTATTATTATAAAGTCAGCTCTATTCTTAAAAAAAAATATTTGAAGAGTATTTGTATGTATTATGACAGCAATACTCGTCGCATCTTCTAAAAAGTGCGTAAACGGCAGGACAAAACTCAAATGCTGAGAAATATAACGTTAGAAAACAGAGGCAGGAAAATATTTCTTTTTACGAATTTATTGACAGACTGAAAAAATATGGTTGTGTCTCCTTTTGTTTTTCTTTAACAATCATATTCTTCGGTTATTTTGAAAAATTCTAAACGACCGCTTTCTAAACGTCACTGCACAAATACGAATGAAGATTCTATTTGCGTTAATTAATTAATGGAACCCAACAACACTTTAAGAGATCATTTTAAAATAATTTCTTAAATATTTTAGATTTATCTAAATCGGAATATTGTGCCCCAGTATTACGAGGGACGTTCGTTACTGAAAATTTATTAAAAATTTTTTTTTTTTTTTTTTTTTTTTTTGCTTCATGAAAAATATCACACTGACATTGTTCTGAGACATGAGGATGGCGCGATTTGTGTAAAACTCAGAACAAAAACAAAACGCGAATCATTCAATTTACAATAGTTTTTGTCAATTATATTATTATTCTGTATTTTTGCGAGAAACAATTCATTGTTTAGGTTTTAATTATGTTGCAGACTAGTATGAACATACAATTAGTAACATGGAAGTAAAAAGTATTTTTTTGAAGATTTCTTATTTTTAGAAAACCAACAAATTACTAAAAAGCTTTCAAAAACTGCATAGGGGACTGTCAGCCGATTTATTTTTTGATGACCAAGGGTCCATTATTTGCAGTGAAAGTACTCTTAGGAAAACCGCACAAAAACTCGGGAAGCTAATTATTAACCGTGAATTTGAAAATATTCAATGTTTTATTCCTCTTGGAAGCGGTTTCTTAAGTTATTGCCCTGTTTGGCTAAGGATTATTGAAAGTGTGTCTTAGAAGGGTTTTTATTCCAACTTAATATGTTTGCGGAGGAGATACATTGGAAGGGTCGCACGACGACGTCGTGGAAACTCTTGTATGCTCTTGTTTTCTCGTGAAGAATCACCGTGAGTCGGAGAGCAATTGGTTGGTGACAGGATCCTCTGCCGCAAACATTGCTGCAACAGCTCTGTACAAGGTAACCTCCATCAGACTGTCACATACAAATTATCGTGTTCCCTTCGTTGGAAACTGCAATATTTAAACTTCAACTATTGTAGCATAGTCCCGCTGTAACGGGGAGGGACGATGTGGTTTTGATCCCATGTACGGACAGACGAATGTCAGCCCGGTACCTCGGATGTATTATTATCAATTTTTCTCAACACTTTGTAGGTTATGTTGATGACATAACCTCTTAAGGTAGTTCTGCCGACAGATAATTAAATATTTTACACGACTAAAATTTGTAAAAATTAATACAATTTTATATTTCTATGATTAAATAAAAATGCATTGAAACTTGGATTTAAAGAATTAATGGCCATTTTTTCCATTATATGATTTCTTACTTAAGGTATTATATCCGCATTGACTCAGTGAAGTCGAGTTGTCCACTATTCAAGATTTTTGGAATATTCACCAAAGGAGTTCTAATTAATAAATAATTATCTCCTCTGATTTCTACTGTTAGATGACAACAATTATTTTGTAATTCTAAAACTTGATAATGAATTTAGATTGTCGTTTGACTCCATCTTTGACAAGGGTTACATTGTCTTCAGTCACGTGATGTAGCTGCTATTTCGGTTAGAACAGTATTTTCCTCAGTTTTTTTGTGAATTATTCTTGAAAATGCCCCATACGGTATGAAAATCTTATCATCGCGTTCTTATTTACGTTTGCTGTATTCTCGTAGGTTTCTTCTTCGGCCGATACATTTTCAGGACACAAAAAAAATCATTAGCTCGCGAAAGTTTCTCTATATAAACCCATAGTAATTTAAAGACAAATAATTCAAAATTTTACATACTAAGGGCAGAAAAGTTCATCACCAATGGATAGGGAATGGCCTTCATTTGAAACATTTTTGGGGGTACTTAAGTCTAGTTGCTTTGACGTGTATAATACCTTAATGTGTTTTCACTGTTCTTAATGAGAAATTTATTTTAATATTCCACGCTCGTCAGATTAGTTGTGTGATATACGAGGTCCGATTCACAACATTGTTATTTAACCGGTTACTTGCCACAAACATGTAAATACATAAGTTTTTAATAATATCTTAGAGAGTATTCTTACGCCGTGAACACTGGTCTTCCGACAAACAATTTAGTGACATGAAAATAATGAAAGAATACAAAGGTGAAATTCTGGTGAGACACTGGGATGAGGTGAGATGATCCGTTCCTTCAAAGATTCAGTTTCGATGGTGTTGAGTCGATATCGAGGTGATGATTTTGAGTTGATGTGCAGTTGATGTAGAGCAAAGAGTCGACATGTTGTTCACTTGTCTAATGACACGATATCTGAAAATGTCTGAATAATAGGTACGTGCGACAGAATTTGGGGTGGAGACTTGGCCATTCATTTTGTTTGGTTTTCTTCATCTCGAGTTTTATTAGTTACAGTTTGTTTTAATAATTGCATGTCTTTGTTAAGTTACTATCCTTTAATAATCTGTTTAAAATGAATTTTTATATACATAATATTCGAAGGACTATTGGGCGCACAAATATTATATCCAGCTCTACCATTGATCGGAATTGATGCGATGGTAATTTACTTTGCTTCCGGGAGGAAATTAGATAATTGTCCTTCACGTGATCGTTAATTGTTTTCAAGAAATTATTTGTTGAATCATATAAAACACTCCATTTAGTAGTAGGAAATTATTATTGTATCCGCTGCCTGTGGCATATGAATAGCAGTCAGTAGAGACTTGACGATGACATAACCAAACATTTTCCGCAGAGAATGCGAAGGGCTCTAATGACCTCGATGTTGGCGAGCCCTAAAACCCCATAAAAATACATCATGTGTACGTAGTGGAATCATACAAGGTGTGACCGTCCTGAGCATGCGCAGTACAAGCCGATCATATTCATGACATTTTTTAGAAGTGCCGTACTAGGATATCGCTTCTCTCATACAACTCAGTCAAACATATACAACAACTTTAAAATCCCTCTCAGAAATTGTCTTTGCGTTTCATTGGCTGACAAACGTCCCCTCTGTTCATTTCCCAGTGGAATCAGAAAAAAATTGTAGCTTTTCACATGAATGTCCTTCAGTTCATATAGCTGTGACTTCTGCAAAGTGAACCCTCCTTCCTCTATCCAGCTTCTTCTAGTATCAATAACTCCAAATATTACTAACCCCTCCACGAGGGCCAAGTTGTTGGAAAACCCAGCTAAGCGGTCCACCTACTAACAATGGCCCCTACCACCCAACTCTTACCTCCTATAGCTCCATGTAATAATAAATTTATAAATTTATTGTCAATGAAGCAGTTACAAACTGCGTACGACCACGTGGAGGACAATAAACTAATTTACCCTCCGGAAGCAAGCAAGGGACGTATTCCATCAATTCCGATCAAGGGGCCCTAAGGCAGAGGCGGATTCAAAAATGTCAACAAAAATTCCTAGATAAGATGAAAAGTTAGCTACGAGTTATAATACTAATAGAATGTCAACATGTTTGTAATTTAACGCAAAAAAATTACATGTACAAATTATTATCGAACTATAGATTATTCTGAGTATAGTATCTACAAATTGTAACAATACAATGTAGATAAGCTTCAATAGCACTAAGCTACATTTCCCATTTACAAATACTACAATAAGAATAAGAACCGTCCCCTCCATCTCATTGCACAATGGCACACCTTGTCTTATTGCTGTATGTATGGAGTGTAGCGTTTGTGTTGTAGAACGCGGACGTGTGGGGAGAGTGTTGGTTCCGCCGCATTCGCAGACATACGAGTCGCGCCTTGCGTTGTGTTTTTCCACTTCTCTCAAGCGGCGGCAGCACAACATGTCTCGGGTGTGTTTTGTCTTTCTTTTTGTTTTGTGACGAAGGAAACTTCGCGAGAGAAATCTAGAAATGCATTTGACTCTCTTCAGCAAACGTGGAGTACTCATTCTTGGGTGAGTCTTGAAAGTGTTTTGAGAAGCATTTAAGGGATTTATTATTATTATCCTTTTCTTTTTCACATTGTAACAGAAAGAAGGAATTGGTCTGATGTTTATAGATTGATGTTCATAAAAGCAGTAAAAGATTTCGTCATTCTGTCATTATTTATTGATGCAAAAGGTCTTTTCGACCGCATGGCGGCCATCTTTAGTGCTACAAAAAAATTTACAAAATTAATACAAAGTGAAAAATTCTAAAAACAATCTACCCCCTTCTTCCCCTTATTCGAAAAATTAATAATTTTCAATATAATATGAGAAAATAAGAAAAAAATTAAACATTTCTAACAAATTGACTGATTGCAGGCGATCTGGCAGTTACCCTACAGTACTACTGTTATGAATGAGATAGCAACTTTCCAACTATGTTACACATATTCTACAAAACAGACTTCTGTATTTTGAGTAACCAGAACCCCACGTCTAAATTGTCCAAACTTCTCTTCAGGGCCTTAGGCACTATCCCAGTTGCAGATACCACAAGAGGAACAATTTTGACGGTCTCCAAATCAAACAACTCCTACAATTCTTCAGCCAATGCTGCATTCTTATTGATCTTTCCTGCTTGAGTTGTCCTTAGATTTTGATTAAGTGGGATGGCCATATCAATTAAAAACGAACACTTTTGCTTGTACCTATACATGATGTCCGGTCTGTTAGTTAAAATTGTCAAATCAGTTCCAGTTGACCGATCCCGGTATATTTTAGCGCGGTCGCCCTCAAGTACTTGAATAGGTTGCAACATGTAATACGGTCACATTATTATTATTAGGGGTTTTAGGGCTCGCCAACAACTAGATCATTAGAGCCTTCACATATCTAAACGAAAGTAAAGGATAGACAGCAGTTCAATGATACAACATATAGTGATAGATGAAATTTCTGAACATACTAGATTTTTTAATAAGGAAAAGGAAGAATGGGAGGCAAGAGGAAAAAAGGAAATTAAAGAAGGGTGTAAATGTAAATTCTCACGAGCACTTGTAGGAGGAGTCTCGATCTATTAATGAATTTCTGTAAATCATTAACATCGTATCAATTTCCAAGAATTGTTCGTAAATCTACAGACCAATATTTCTCCTATTCTGCTGTTCTCTGCAATCAGTTAGTAGGTGACGCACTGTCAGAGAAGAGCTACACTCCTCACAAACGGGTTCATCATCAAGTAGCAAGAGATACCGATGTATGAGAGGACAATTTCCTGTGCTTAGGCGGGTCAGCAACACCTCATCGCGCCAGGATGTCCTACAGGAGCTGCTCCATGACTGAACAGTGGAATTGATAAGTCGGAGCTTAGGGTACTTTAAAAAAATTAATTCTCGTAGATATACGAAATTTGTATCAATGGATACAATAATACTTGCTTATAATACACACCTTACTGGCTGTTATCTTGTAATTAATAATACGCAAATACTACAATACTGGAAGAATGCGATCATAGTTCCGATACATAAATCAGGTAATAAAACTTCAGTATCAAATTACAGACCTGTGAGCTTAACGTCGGTTGTATGTAAGATAATGGAACACTTAATAACAAATTATTTAAGAGAAGAGTGGAGTAAAACGGCGCATGACAAACAACATGGGTTCCGACCGGGGAACTCGTGCGAAAGTCAAATAATATCGTTATGTCAGTTTTTTTTGTGGGGCTTTAGGGCTCGTCAACATCAAAGGTCATTAGAGCCCTTAAAACTTGAACAGGTAGGGAAAATGGAGTTACGCACTAGGGAGAGCCAACATGACTCTCCCCGCGTGTGGGACTCGCGGAAAGACTCAGCCATACCCACTAAAAACCCTCCTGAATTACAACTCAAAACACAAATTCCAACATATCGCAAGCCTTACTAAAAACATTTTTAAAAAAAAGAAGAGGAAAATGAAAGATACCCTAGCCCTAATAGCGTCGGGATCGAAAAGAACAAGAGGTGACCAAGGGAGGTCAGAAAAGAGAAAGGAAGGAGCATGGCACAAGTAAGTGGAAGTAATGCCAGACTCAGCTCGGGGCCCCGTGTTCGCCAAACACGTACTTACTAGATGTAAGTCCCCTGGGGGGCATTATGTCAGGACATCGCAGACACGTTAGACAAGGGACAGAGCATAGATGCAGTCGTCATAGATTTTTCAAAAGCGTTTAATTTAAAACCTTATAATCTATTAATTCAGAAAATATCAGATACTGGCATAGATATAAGGGTAGAAGAGTGGATCCGTGAATTTCTACATAATCGGAAGCAAAGGGTTAGTGTTTCGGAAATATTTTCGGAAGAAGTAGACGTCACATCAGGGGTGGCACAAGGCAGCGTTCTCGGACCTTTACTAGTTATAACATTTATCAACGACCTGCCTGAGAAAATAAGTTCAAATATTCGTTTTTTCGTGGATGACTGTATAATTTACGGAACAATAAACAACCCGGAAGACAGGATAACATTGCAACGAGACCTTGATGAAATCCACAAATGGGTAACTATAAATCAAATGAAAATAAATTCAAAGAAGAGTAAAGCTATATGTTTCACTCGTTCCCGCTTAAGGCAAAATTGGTCCTATGAAATCAGTTCACATCCAATACCGGAAGTAAATTCATGCAAATATTTGGGTATCGTGTTTAAGAATAACTTGGACTGGTCTGATCAGGTTAACAGCGTTGCACAAGAAGCTTGGAAGTCTCTAAATTTCAATAAACGAATTTTTAAAAAAACAGTAATCTGACAACAAAAGAGTTAGCATACAGAACCCTTGACAGGTCTTTACTGGAATATGGATCGGCAGGATGGGATCCTTATAGAAAATATCAAATAGAGAAATTAGAAGAAAAAATTCGGGAAAAAGCTATTAAATTCGTAGAAAAAGAGCGCGTCTGGGATGTTTGCTCAGTACACTTGAAAACGAACCAGAGTGGCGAGATGTCAAAGAGCGTTTAGAAAACTAGACTAGATTGGGTAGACAAGATCACTTTTTCAAAATTCGTGAAAGGAAACAAAAAACAGACGTAGGAAAATACGCGTTTCTCAATAGATCAATCAGGGACTAGAACAATTTTCCTGCGGATATCGTGAGAGCGCTATCAAGCTCAGCGACCTCTTAAATTCAAAAAGGCTCTAAGAAAAGGGGAATAGACAAATTAAAAGGATCAGGCAAGTTTGGGAAGAATGGGTGCGTTAGAGTAGATGGGAAGCTAGTGGAGTGATAGTGGGTATTGCAGTGAAGTGATACGAGGGAAATAAGTGATTTAGAAAAGGTGGGAAGGGATATGTGAAGTGAAGTGGTAAATCGAGTGTTTGGGTCATCAGTGAAATAAAATGTGCAGTAAGTTTTTTTCTCAATTATTTAGATGTTTCAGGGTAAAATGTTTTTCTTATATATTTAATACTTTAATATTAGTTGAATCATATAGTTTAATAATTTATTCACCAATTTTTTATTTCAGTGCTCTGTGATACGTATTTTTGTATTGTATTTTCTTATATACTGCCTCCTGGTAAGATCTGCCCAACTGCAGTAAATAAATATATATTATATAAAAATACACACTTTATTGACTATGTAAGCCATATATAAACCGTATAATATTTGAAGTTGATACATTGTCTCTTACGAGAAAATACTTTATTTTCGAGAACAAATTACTTTACAAATTTTATGAATGGATTGTTTTTTGTAAACTCTAGCAAAAATCTATTTTCATTTTAAAAATATTTTCAAGAGGTCACTGGAAGCTTTGAAGAGATATATAAATTTTCGTTCCTCTCTTTTCGTTGCCGCCTACGTCCTAGGCGTTAAAGCCATGCTGCTTACGAGTCACAGTTTACATACTTACTTCATTAACAACATTATTTAGTTACTAATTTGATGTCGGACTAGTAACTATTATTAATAAAACTAATATACTAATTAATTTAAGTATAAACAAAAATTGTTAATGCGTTCTCAAACATAAAGATTCTTTTTTATGTAAAAATTTGGTAGAATCTACATCGTCTAATGCGGGCGTGTACAGCACACCGTCTACTTAATGTCTTAAGACAAAACATCACATTGCTTAGTTATCATTGGGAGGGTTACGCTCAGGGAATGTTCACATCCTAACCTTTTCGTTGAGTTGACAAGGGGCATCGTCCCCCTCTCCCCTTTCGGGCTAAACCTCTTGACTTCCAACAATACTTCAATTTTAAGGAGTCATTTTAAATTGAACATGTCACTAGCAAAAACAACCCGCTAACTTGTCTTAGTTTATGTGACCAAACCCAGCAATTAAGAATGATACTATACGAGCATCCTTTAAAACAATTAAAAATTTCTTCTTATCTTTACCGCATGCTGTGTTGTAAGATCTTCGGGAGATGTTCTCTTTCAATTAGAATCCACAATGCTTGAATTGAACTTTCGTAAAGTTCGCTGAATACTTTTTAACAAAAAGATAGATTAAAATACAAATGTTTATTTTCATATTTTATTATTTATAATGTTAATATGTTTTTCTGTGTTTAATCTTCACACGGTTTCTCTATAGCTCTATCCTGTACAGAGTTTTCTTCGGCTGTTTACTTTGGTCACATTGATCGAAATTTATGGGATTGTCTCTTGATTGCTTCCGGAGAGAAAATTAATTCTTTGTCCACCGTGTGTTCATATATCGTTTTAACTATTAACTAATATAAGCTAAGATCTATCACTGAATAGCCCAGCTACGAAACTGCTATATCAATATGATAAATTAAAAACCTTTTCTTTCTGTTCTAGGTAAGTGTACTGGCACTAAACCTGGAGGTTTAGTTTGATGGTCCTGGGTATTCTCATGAAACTTGCTGCTCTGGATTTGACAGATGAGTAAGGGTTTGATGGATTCCCAATTTTATTTTTATTTGTTGCTATATACTGCTTTGTAAGTCGTCGTATGCAATTTGCAGCTGCATTTTGACAAAAAATTATTTACTCATTCCTATGAAATGTCAGTAAGGTTGTATTTTATAAAGTTCATATTATATCCATTGTATACAATAACATGATAAATATAATTTAAAATTATTATAGACGTGTAGGAACTGTTATTCATAATTTCATACGAAAATGTTTGTGGAAATATTAATTGAATGGTGTATGTATCGGTGCTTTTCGTGATAAACTGCACACTTGTCTTTCTCATATACGATTTAAAACAGAATTTTATTCAACCATCTACAAAAATAGTTTGCAATAATAGTACTCAACAAAAATAAAAATATTGTAATAATAATTTATTTTTAAAATAAGAAAAATAGATATAACATTCAAAATTAGCCCCAAATTACTTCTCACCCTAAATGATGCATTACTTATGAAGTAATTTCACTCTCAACATAATGGTGCGACCGTATAGCCCGTATCAGAGTTGAAGCAGTGGATCGAGGATGCCAACGGTGCAAGTTCAATTAATTCTTAGGACGCAGAATTTATACTTTAAAAAATCGTGTATTTCTATACATGCGATATATCTCAAATGATTTCAAGATATTTTGATTTGCTTTCGTAAACTTCGAATGAACAGAGAAATTGCAAATTTGATAAAACCGTACATCGATTCAATATATGTAAACTGAATTTATTTGCATATATTTCTCCGATATGAAATGATTAATCCTGCAGAGTTGTGCTTAGAAGTCGGGTGGTATTTATGTATCTTCTGGAGTTCCTCAAGTTGCTCATATTGTACCTTTACTTCTCAACATATTAATCAATGATTTTCAGTTTTCGTTAATTTTTCCATTAAATTTCGTTAATTTGCAAATGTCGCTTAATACCTTAAAATCAACAATACTATTAATCTATAGTAATCCATACTAATATATAAATGCGTAATGCGAAAGCGTGTTTGTCTGTATGTTACTCAATCACGACTAAACCACAGAACTGATCGTAATGAAATTTAGCAAGGGGATAATTTAGATGTTCAGAATGAACATAGGCTATCTTTTACCCTTTTTTTAGAACGAAAAGAGATAAAAAATGAAGTTCAAAATAAATGTCGATAAAATCGGGGCGGGGGGGGTGGAATCTGGCATATTCACTTACGCAGGCTAAACGTATAGAGATAGATGACTACTCTATGAGTGGCAATATTGTTCGCCTCGAAGAGTTCTATAAAAAAGTCCGTGACAGCATGTCTATCTACTAAGGTTAATATAAATTATCAAAAAACCTTATGAAAAATAGAAATCTTGAAATACTTCAATTTAAGTGAGAAATTTTTAAAAAAATCAATCTTCATCAAATTTAATGGGTACTTAGTTTTGTGCACATAACAAAGATAAAAAACCATCTTAAAATCGTAGAGTTTGAACAAATGGTTTAGATTTTATGAGCGTTTTTATGAAATGGCGCAACCGCGCTGCCGCAGTTGTATGTCGCTTCGGAAGCAAAGATTGAACCTGCGAGGCTTCTTCCGGTGAGTGAGTTCGTTGCTCTAACGAGTCAAAAAAGTTCCGGGCAACGCCGCGTAATCAGCTAGTATACAAATAAATCAAATATATAATATATACAAATATATAATAATACAAATATATAATATATATATTCAATCCATACTAATATATAAATGTGTAATGCGAAAGCGTGTCTGTCTGTATACTAATGAATCACAACTAAACCTATCACCCGATCGTGATTAAATTTGGCAAGGAGATAGCTTAGATGTCCAGGATGAACAAAGGTTAACTTTAATTTTGTTAAATGCGCGAAAAGAAAGATATAAAATGATTTTGACCATAAATGTCGATAAAATCGGGATAAAAGAGAGTTATATTAGCTTACGCTGCCTAAACGATTAGAGATAGGTGACAACTCTGAATTGCAATATTGTTTATCTCAAAGAGTTTTACAAAAGAAATTCCGCGACAACATATGTCTATCTGCGAAAATTAACGTAAATTGTCGATAAAAAGTTATTTAAAATAGAAATGTTAAAATAACTCAATTTAAGACTAATTTAAAAAGGAAAAAAATAATAATAATGGAATTTAATATGTTGTTTGTTTGGTGTATTTAACAAAGATAAGAAACGTGTTTAAATTGTAAAATTTCGACGAATAGTTTAAATTTTACGAGAATTTTAATGAAATGGTGCAGCTGCGTCACGTGTCGGAAGCAAAAACCCGACCGGCGCGCGGGTGGTGAAGTATACGCAGTCAAGTTTTGTATTAAATTTGTATTATTATGGATTTGAAAAAGTGATTTTTGTCTTTTGTGGGGCTTTAGGGGCTCGTCAACAGCAAGGTCATTAGAGCTCTTTTGAAAAAATGAGGATGCTGTACATGTTTTTAAAATCCAGTAAGCAAAAGTATTTATTGTAACAATAAATCGTGAATTTAGTGTTATTTCAATTCTTATGATTTTTAAACACTATACTCAGAATAATCTGTAGTTCGATAATAACTTGTACATGTAAATTTACAAACATATTTGCGTTAAATTACGAACATATTGACATTATATATGTATTATAACTCGCAGCCAACATTTTATCTTATCTAGGAACTTTTGCTGAAATTTTTCAATCCGCCTCTGCCTTAGGGCCCTTGATCGGAATTGATGGAATACGTCCCTTGCTTGCTTCCGGAGAGTAAATTAGTTTATTGTCCTCCACGTGGTCATGCGCAGTTTGTACTGCTTTTTTGACAATAAATTTATTTATTATTTTGATCTTACAATATACATAGACAATTTAGATTTTATTTTTCCTGAGAAAAATCCCGAGCAGAGCCGGGGAATCAACTAGAATGTTTAGTAATTTAGAGTATATTTCATGTACATCTTATTGTAAATATCCGTCTGCTTCATTCGTTAATGAAAATAAATAAAATCGTAGTTTCATTCCTCGCCAACGTGTTCGTATGAAGGTATTTGTTCTCGTTTTGTCAGCTGTCACCAGCGGGTTTCGAGTTCTAACGTTTCCCTTTTAAAGTTTCTCTTCCACTATTCTGGTCGTAAACGTGAGTTTTTTCATATCACTATTTGCCATTGTATATCAGTTGTAAGTGCTTTAATTCTCCAAAAGGACTTCGAACGGAAACTGGATTCGTTATTCTGAAGAAACTCCTTGTGCAGGAGCGAGTTAACGTTTTCCGCAGACTGCGAGAGCTAGTCAGCGGCCTTCCATGTTTGATCACTACCTTAGAGGAGTGTATGTTCACTTATCAATACGTGCATTGTATTTTAAAATAGATTTTAATGACAAAATATGTTGGCTCTATGTCATTTCAAGAAGGTAACGTATTGCAATGATTCATAGTTCTCCCGTCATTCTTAACCCATTGTCACAAATGAGATATCATTGCCAGGAGTCAGATCAATGTGCTCCAAAAATACTCAAAATGCTGTTAAAAGAGAGTTTTCCATATAACTTCTTACGTTTGAAAATTCGAGTAGAATAATACCACTGAGCTCGTTCGTACAGTAAAAGGGAGATGTACTAGAACTCAATTCGTGCATGTCAGAAAGGAAAAAATATGTAAAATGTGAAGAATCCGAGCCAAGATTACGACATTTATTTTCTGCTCAAGAAAGGACTTGGCATCTTTCATTTTAACTATGTTAGATGTTTTAAAAACAAATTGAGTAGGAATTGTGGTAAATTTCAAAAAATTTGCACGCTAATTGGACTCGGGAGGCACGCGTACTAATCTTGGAGTTTTGTTGCGAAACGTTATTTGCATGTAGGAAATTTTCATTCTAAATGTTTTGAGGTATTGGACTTTTTTATATTGTACAATGTTGATTAGAAAATCGTGTACAGAAAATAGTGAAAATATATCGAAGATAATTTTTAGGATTCATATTAATTAGTAAATTCAATTACATTATTCTTCTCATTCAAACATATGACTTTTTAAAACTCGTTTTTTTAAGGAAAATGTTTTATCAAAATCCATTTTTTTACCATTGCCAGACACCTTTCTTTCTAAGTAAACACACACATACAAATCAATTCAGATTTTATTTCATTGTAATAACAACAGCCACAAATTCATTTTTACTTGATTGATTTATACGCATTCATTTACTTCCGTACAACTGATGCATCTCAATTATTCAATTCCTACATGTTTTTTTCAGATTTTTTTCAGGTTATTGGTTGCAGCATTGTAGCGTAGTGATCTAGGAGTGGTTAGGTTTTTATGTTTTTTTTTTATTTTAATAACTGAAACAGTCATTAATTTCAAGTTTTAAGATGCAACAGTGATACACAACTATGGGTACTAACATTTGTGTCATAGTAATAGTGAAGCTACGTCGAAGATTTCTACGAAAGACTTGGGTTGGCGCAATGTACTGGACACGGAACGTAACATTAGTCATACCATAAAACGTTTATACACAACACTGAGCAACGCGGCTTCCTCGAGGAAGTTGACGATTTCAAAGAAATTGCAACGAATACATGTGACGTAGCTAGTGAGAACTTGTTTCGTAATGCATGTGGTCAAGTATTGACATAAATAATGCATTTGTACGACCAAATGAAACATCTTGGATCATTCAATTGGTTTTATTTCCGAGCATTGCTTGAAAACCCCTTTGCTGCTTGTGGTCATGTTTAGGTTAGGTCACGAATTTTGCTAGAATTAATAGTTAAGATCTTTACAAACTGGTATCATTTGCCATGCTGGAGGTAAGCTAGTTAAGCGTTTGAAATATAAATTCGTAAGTTTGATCTCGTAAGAAAAAGAGGGATTTAATGAAAAAAAAACAAATTCTTATTCAACTTGTTTTACTTCGCAATTACACAGAGTGTGTAAGGAAAGTATTGCAAACGCTCGAAAAATAAAATTTTGAGGTCTCTTCGGATCTTTGAGAATTGGCTCCAGGAGAGTCTGTATTGAAATTTTCACGATGTCCAATGTCGTGTGTGTTAAGATTTTTGTTCCCCCGTTAAAACCAGTCAAAATGATGCACAGAAACCAAACTTAGGATTTGACTTTGAAAGCGTTAGAAATAGAAACCCATTTCATTCCGACTTCACTTACACAACGCGCTTCACGTACGATTTCTTAATATTCCATTTTTTTAAATGTGCATAGAAGCATTTTGATTGGATAGTAAATTCCGCGAGTAACTGTAATGACTTACACGTGGGGGGTCTTAAAGCCCCGATTTTAAAAAATATTAATTTTCCCTACAGATTGCTGAAATATATCCCTGTACGTCGCACCATTTTCGAGGTACAGCGAAAATATTTTGCGCAAAAACGGGTTATTTACTGTATAATTTAAATGATTTTTTTTCTTTTTTTGTGGGGCTTTAGGGCTCGTCAACATCGAGGTCATTAGAGCCCTTAAAACTTGTACAGGTAGGGAAAATGCAGTTACGCACTAGGGAGAGCCAACATGACTCTCCCCGCGTGTGGGACTCGCCGAATGATTCAACCCTACCCACTAAAAACCCTCCTGAATTACAACTCAAAACTCAAATCCCAACATATCTCAAAACATTACACACATCATTTAAAAAAGAGGAAAAGAAAGAAAGAGGAAAATGAAAGATACCCTAGCCCTAATATTGTCGTGATCGAAAAGAACAAGAGGTGACCAAGGGAGGACAGGAAAGAGAAAGGAAGGATCCTAACACAAGTGGAAGTAATGCCAGACTCAGCTCGGGGCTCCGTGTTCGCCAGACACGTACTTACTAGATGTAAGTCCCCTGGGGGATTATTATAAATGTTGAACTATTATATATATATGATAAACTATAATCAATTTATAGTTACACAATACTTTTCGAAGCAAAGAATACGATCCATACATAATGTTCAGTAGTATTCTCGACCTTAGTATTATATATTAACAACCAACACTCAGGAAGGAGGTCAAAAACTGAAAACACGAAATGTGCCTATGTTTCGACGTTTCATACAACGTCTTCTTTAGGACGTCACTCTAAAAATACATACAATGAATACACAAAAGAAGCAACAACGCAAGAAGATCCACTCACTTCTCTTACACTACTATCCTGCTCGTACGCACTTCTCCGTATCACTGAACACATTGTTAAATTCTCCTCCGACCTACCCGCGGTATTTACACATTGTTGCGTCACAAACTGAGTGACAAAGCCTACTAAATTCCGTATTACACAATACACACATTATCATAAATTACATTATTTAAAGATATTAACAAAATCTATTATTACTCTTACAAAACAAAATAACATAAAGTATGTTATTAAAAAATACAAAACTTATTGTACTATTATCAAAGAATTAAAAATACTTCCAAAATATCATAAACAAGTTGACATATTTCAAGTCAACACAATATCAAGAACAATACACAATATTACAAATTTTGCTATATCTGGTTTTGTAAATTTCACTATACACATTATCATATGCATTAAGGCAACCTGCTATATCTGTTCTATGGTTAAGAGCATTTTGATGTACAGCAAACGATTTAAATTTCCTTTCATCCCGGTCTGTTTTCGTTATAATAGAATTCTCTACGTCAGTGTTATCTACGTTTTTCAATGTAGACATGTGTGGCTAATGCTGTGTGTGGCTAATGCTTTTTATTAGATTTTATCGAGTGTTTATGTTCATACATCCTGGCTTCGTAGTATTGGGTGGAGCATCCTATATAAGTGTCACTGCGATCTAAACATTTATAAATAAAATTGGATGTTTAGAACATAGAAAATAAATTACCTACATTCTTCCTATTATAAAACGAGTATTGTGTTTGAGACTTTTCTCTAAAGATTTTGTTCAACCTTTCACTTAGATTCTTGATATATGAAAGTTTTAAGATATTTGACTTTAACATTGTCTAGTGTTTTACTGATGGTAGTTTCCGGTGTTTTGTTAACAGTCACCTTATTAATAAGATTCTTAATTAACCTATGTGGAAAGTTATTAAGTTTAAGGAATTTTGTAATAATATCTTTGTTAGAAAATACATATTTATAATTTAAACTCACGCTCTCTCTCTCTCTCTCTCTCTCTCTATATATATATATATATCTGTCTCTTATACACATCT
>NNCF01126257.1:762924-783232 GCA_002313205.1 Laupala kohalensis | reverse complement strand
CTCACTGCAAACCTAGCACGCATCACAAAACTGCAAAAAGCCTATAAACTCACCTGGAACCATTATAACAAAAAATCAATATCAGTAAAGGCAAAACTCAGACATTACAATACAGTCGTACTTCCTGAAGCATTATACGCAGCTGAAACAACACTTATACAGGGCCAAACAAAAATTAAAGATATTGAAAAACAAGAAAGAAAATGCCTCCAAAGAATATTTGGACCAATAATGAAAGACGGGATATGGATTAAACGACCGACATCAGACATATACAAACATACGGAAACAATTACAAACAACTTCAGCATAAGGAGAGCAAAGTTTTATGGACACACACACAGAATGGACCAAAACAGAATCACAAAGAGATTATTTGACATCACAAAATCCAGCATAAATAAATCAAAATGGTTAAATGAAACGGAAGAGGACCCCAGACAAATGCACATTACAGAAAATGACTTCAATGATTGGGAAAAATTTAGGAACACTGTAAAGAAACATAAATTTGAACAAAATATAGCTATAAGAAGAAGAGGAAAGGAATGGACAGCGGAGAGGAAGACAACACATGAAGAGAGTTTGGGAAGAAAGAAAGAATGGTGCAAGGACGACATGAAGATGCTCAAGTTCAATCGCTCTCTTAAATAGGGAATGATCGAAAATAATAATAATAATAATGATAATTATATATAGTCCCCGTCGTGACCACGGTGTCAGCGTGATTGCTCGTCACCAAGTCATCCCAGGTTCCATACCCGGGCGGGACAAGATAAAATTTGTAGCTTTTCATATCCATGTCACATCTATAGTTCAAATAGTTGTGACTTATGAAAACTCCATTCTCTACGGCTAACAACCGTAGTTGTAATACCCGGATACAGCAATCTAGACTGTCTGGACGCTGTTCCCCCAAAAGAGTTACGATGTGTCTAGTAACTAAACTCGTACAGAAATGAGCCTTATTAAACACTCGTCATCGTGGTCCTTCGTTGACCGAAACGAAAATACATAGATTATATAGTTAATAAAATATTATATATATAATTTTATGAAATGTGTAGGTACAAATGTGTGATATAATTTGAATGTGTGGACTGAATTTTGTTGATATTCTTCCGAATATGGTGTTTCAAATATGAGAGAAAAATTGTTTTTTGTAGTTCTAAAATTTATTTCATTATTAACTGTTCATGTACATTTTATTGTATCGTGTAGTAGTACTAAACTCGTATTGCGTCATATAATCTAGATCCAAATCCATCATTGTTCTTACAGTGTCAAGAAATTAATTTATTTCATTTTAATAAGTTAAATATTAATTTTTATTTAATACTTTTATATTCACGTTAATGTTTGGTGTAATAACGTGAATTCCTTAACTTTTTAATGCATTAATTACGCCGCATTGTCATAAAATTTGATAAAAATACAGAAATTATTTTAATGCATAATTATTATTGTTTAATAATATTATTATACTTATATTTCCTATTTGTATTTTCTCTTTGGGAATTATATTGGCATTTATGGGTCACCTTGAAAGTTGCAGGGGAGTACAATTAATAATTGCCTTCCACGTGTTCAAAATAAATTTTTAACTGCTTTTCGGCGATAAATTATTATTCAGCATTTTCTACAAAAAGGAATTTATTCATTGGGATTGTGAATATGACAGTATGAATTTCTAATTTATTATTTGCTTATTAAAGCAGACATCGTACCCTACGATAAAGCCATCAGCATGGTTTCAAAGTTCGACCCATTCATTATCCCCTGCTCTGCATTAATGTAGAAGAGTTTGCGGTCTCAGTTTTTACTTCTCGAACCTGCTCCCAGTATCAAAACCTTTCTTTTTATTTCCTTATGATAAAAACGTCGTTACTTACCAAATTAACATGACGGAATATAAGAGTCCACGACATGCATCTTGTATGAGCAGAGGCAGCTGTCCGATCGTTGAACAAGAGCTTCTATTCCTTCCTATCGCTGCTCTCTTGTATTCGTGTCCACTCGTTTCTTTCTTTTGTGTCGTGTCCGCTCTTCTTCTTTTTTGAAGCGCTCACTACTCTCCTGGTGGCAGCGCTCGGAATTAATCGCACTGTCATCGCAGTCTAGTCCCCGCGTGGATCAGGGCCTTTGGGAATGGTTCCCGTACGTATTTGCGACAAAAAAGATGATGTGCGTACGTCCACACGAAGGAACGAGATTAATATAAAAAATGGTATTATATTATTGGATTGGTCAGAAAATTAATTTCAATAATTGAATAATACGAAACCAACCCCCGTGAGTCTCCAGCTGACAATTTAATTTCAAAATATTTATTACGATCTTTTAAGGAGACTTTTTTATCGACCTTATATGAAGACTATTTTCATGGAATATCACAACGTTTCGACAGTCTACTGTAATCGTCAGGCGAATGTAGTATACAAAGAAATAAGTGATTTTTCTATACATTTGTTTCATTTCGTTCTTGACATTTTATTTTATGAACTGAAAATCATACAAATTAAAATTATACATGATTATAAAAATTACACAAAATTATACATTTTTAATATATTTTATGAACTGAAACTTATACATATAAGATAATGATGTTCTTTCTATCGGTAAAACTTAAAGAGTAATGCAAATCAATGAATACGAACAGTTTAAACTTACGTATCGGTCGTAACCCACGATGGCTGGAATATTAAATACGGCCCTGGGCGGAGGAGCTATGGTGATTTCTTCGCTCATGAATTCTGCGTTGAAGACAAAATGGAAGAGAAATTAATCCTTGTTGATTGTCGTTTCTCCTTGATCTCCCTCCACTTTCCGACTTGTCCGTTCCTTTTAGCGACAACGAACACTCGGAGCGGCGTGTCACAACACGGGGGAGCGCGCAGACCACCTACTTTGTTTTGACTGAACCGCTCCACAGAAACGCGATTGTTTTTGCTCGGTTGGCAACAGACTTGACGTGCGTCGGGAAGGTTGTCTGAGGGAATCATGACTCACCCGCGACGTCACCATTCGGTGAGAGAATAAGAGTTCCAAAATGATGGTGACAGCCATTTCTACGTCAAGCGTTGGCATTTCTACTTGTAGTAGAAAAACAATATCTCACCAAAATAAGATCTGTTGAATAAGAGCCAATTCCAAGTAGCAAACTAGTTAACCGTGGATATAAGGATAGAATTTTCAAGTAAAAATCACTACATAGCCGTAACGGGAGTAATATTTCTTAGAATTAATATTTGACGACGTTCGAAATTTAGTAAGGTTTACTCATTCCATATTTGCAATGTTATTTTCATCTTAAAACTTCGTCTAGCCTTGAATTTTAAGTTGCGACGAATAATTGATTCTAGGATGTTAAATATTCAATGTTTTTACTTTTCTGTGATTGGCTTAATTTGGTTATTCATACGTGAAATTTCATTTTCCTAGAGTTACAGTTCTTTTTCAAGTGACTGAAGACATTTTCAAAGTATCCCGCAGTGACGAGTCTGATACTAAACTCCAACTAATTCAGGATGTATGAGGAATATTTAAATATTGGATTCAGCTAAATGCATATATATCTCGCGATGGTGTAAATGTCAACATTTTACCAGTCTCCGGTGTGAAGTAACGAAGGGGGTCTAAAGAACCCGAAACGTTTTCTGCGCATTTATATTGCCCTTTGTGCACCTAGATAACAGTAGTAAAAATAATTACATTAACAGAAGAAACTAATACTCCAAAATATCAGGTACTTATGTCATTAGTACAATTCTAATCATATCAGGAATACACGTAATTTTTTTATCATGACACTTCCATTATCCAGGATATACAAGTACTACCAAGAGGTAGATTTGGTGACTTTCTGAACTTGACACTTTCATTGATGTATAGCACCCGCAATTTTTGATCTCTCAAAAGATAATCTTGGTGGATTGGGAACACGACAAGTGTAAGTAGAATATTTTCAAGAAATTCTATTTTAAGTTTTAATTGTAATTGTCCCGAATTCGCGAATGCGACATTGAGTCCTTTGTTTCATACTCGTAACGTAACAAGATTCAACTTTCATTAAAGTAAACTTACTTCCTAGAATCCATTTTAAGTTACATTTATATCTTTACTAGAATAGATAATTCCATCTATCTATATAATAAAAATTAAATGCTGTTCGTTGGTACGCGCGTCACTTCAGAACGGCAAGACCGATTTGGCTATTTTTTTAAAAAATATTAGTAATAGCCAGAATAAGGTTTTTAGGGAAAGAAAAATTTGAAAAGTTGCCCGGAAAATTGGAAATTTCGGGAAAAACTGTAAGTGCTTTCTTCTATGGGATTTTTGTATGAACTCAAGACCAAAACTCACGATTCGAACGATGGATATGCGTAATTCTCTTCTTGTTTTGTTTGTTATGGTCCTGGAAAAGTTTTCAGGAAAATAATTCGGGACAATTACAAAGAAAAGTTGGAAAATTCGGACAAACTGCAAGAATGATAATTTCTGTATGTACCTCTGAATATTATCACCCAGAAATGTTTTTTTTTTCTTTTTTCATTTTTACTTGGTTTACACATTTGAAACTGCTTTTCACGAATTCAGAAAACGTTCACAAATAATTATTGAAATTTGGACAGCACAACGTCTCTCGGATCAGCTGGTAGTTTAAGAAAATTGAATGTGTTCAAAGTAAAAATAAAATAAAATGACGGGAGTTTTGGAAATAAAGGGTATGGTTTAATAAAAAAATAAAACTTGGCATGAATGAAAATAATTTTATCCTGAAACCCGCAATTTTAAATATCACGATTTAGGAACCGCACAGAATAAGGGAATATAGTGTACTCAATTATCACTCGAATATTGATATACTCCACTCCACAAGAACACTCCAGCTTGTTTCTTGGCAAATAGATTTTTAAAATTTTAGGATTCCAATTATGTTTAGAATGAAATTTCCAGGTTGGAAATGACATGAAATTCACATTGTTAAACAAACACAAATAACAAACATGAAGATAATTCGTACGATCCTATTCACCACCTGTCAAGTTAGATCAAAAATGTCAGATGCGAATTCTCCTCTTCGTGGAACGTTATTTTAACAGGTTCTGCACGTTGACTATCTCGTTAAACACCTAACAATGATGTCGAGTCTGTATGAATCGGCGACGACAACAAAAGAGGAACGCGTTGAATATTCATTCTGAGTGTGTGAGCATCACATCATTTTTATTTTGGCTCCTCTTTGTCTCGTTAAAATTCGACGTTTCGCGGGTTGCGTCGATTTCGAACGCTCGCCGCGTTATCACCTCGCAAATTTGATGTTTGGAGTAAAGCTAAAATATGAAGATTAAACTAGTTCATTTCGAAATCATTTTCCGTGACCTGTGTTTTTTATTATCTGTTTTGATTTTCGTAATGGACGTAAACACTACCATCAGAAATTCGAAGAACAATAGAAATTCAAAAAAACGTAGATGAAATTATTTCGACGTATCATTATTACATGTGTATAAATAAACAATGCACCACCCAGGGATTAATCACGACATAGTTCTAGCAGAAAACAAAATAAAAGATCTACAACAAATAATCGATTGGTGTTAGTTTACAATGCAGTGTGCGTGTAAGTGAATGCATCATTGTCTTCAAAGAAAAATATAAGTAACATAAGAAATGTTTTTGTATTCTATATAAGGATGTGTACGCAAAATGTGGCGACTGTCCCTAAACATGACAGTACCTTGATTATGAATAAGCATTCAGCAAGTACGTTATCACAGTCCTTGCCTTGTAACCTCATAACTTCGTTGACTATTACAGTTACTGCAGAACACTCACCCATCCGATTCCAATGCGAACAAGGCTTTGCTCTGCCAAACTGAGCCTAATTGCGCGGCAACTTAATTCATTTACATGTCAACTCTGGCTGTTCATTCTCCTCCGTAATAGCACTCAAGTGGCTTAGTGGGTGGAGCGCTGAGTTGCTGGTTGGATGGCCGGGATCCCCGATGAGGTGGGGGAATTTTTTTAAAATCCACCCCGACTCCCAGGCCCACTCAGCCTGCTGTAAAATGAGTGCCGGAGTACATCATGGGGTCAAACCGGCGGGAGCGAGATGCTGACCAAATATCCTGCTCCTCTCTCCTCGACACATTGGGGGCCTGTTGTAGCATAGTTTGGCTTGAATAACACTAACTTGGCAATCAGCAGCACTCGCACCGTATCCTACTTTGGGACATGAACCGGATTATGTACAACAAATAAATGAGACTTTAACTTTAAAAAAAAATTAAAATAAAACATTTAAGAATGAATTTACAAAAAGGCACTTACAAAAAAAGGTAGCCACAAACATGCAGAGTTCAATAAACTAATAAAATCACCGGAAGCAAGCGAACTATTATCACATCAACTCCGATTAAAGGACACAATGTTAAATCCGATTTTAACATTTTGCCCGACGCAAAATTATGTCATGCGTCCTCTTAAAAATAATGACACAAATCGATAGGATTTTGCTACTTAATCTACTGTACATTTACTCATTTTTATTTTAACTAGATTTTAAAAGCACAGTTATTTAAGATCAACGTACCGCTAACAACTCTTTTAATAATTTTCCTAACTAGTGAAACCCGTTCGATTAAATCGCGCGGAAAATTAAATGTAAATAACATTCTATATTGTAATATACTTGATTTGAGATGGGTGGCCATTTTGTGATAAACTTGAATATTGACAGAAAGACAAACAAAAGGAAGCGACTTCTTACTCTCACTTACCTGGCCCACTCGGCGCGGTAATGATTTGATGCCCAGTTGCCATAGGGCTACAATTTACTCAAGATAGGGAGATGGGTTCGGCCGATACATTAACGTCAAACACACATTCATCCTTCTCAAAGGAAACACATTTTTCAAAAAAAAAAAAATACTATAATTATACCCAAACATATACATAAATACTATGATTACAACTGCCCCCCTTTCAACATTTCCCCCAAAATACAGATACATTACCACTACTCACACATTACAAATATTAAACTACCACTGAATTAACATAATTAGTTCGTTTTTGATGGAAAATGACGGAAATTGTCCGTTCAAACACTTGTACAAGCTGAAGGCTTGTTGGACATTGTAACTGTTTATGACTATTAAAGTTCGTCCAATCAGGTAGCAGCACAGCCGCGACAAATGAGATTGCTTATATCAGCTGCCAATTGTCTTTGCAATACACTTTAACACAAGTCAGTCATCCAATCATACATTGTTTTTGAAATGGAGATCCGTCATTGGCTCATCGAAAATGACTACCTCTAGTGATTGCGAATCGGTGCCAGACGTCATCTGAGGGAGAAGTTGCAGAGGTGAGACGTCTATGGAGCCGTCTCATTGGCGTGTTTAATTACGCCCAGATGCCCAATCAGGTGCCCTCCGGTCATCGTCCCCCATGAGACCTATGGTCCACTCCACGTTCACTGCATTCGATCGCGTCTCGATAATCTCGATCGTCTAATCGATCTTGGATACGAGTGTCCCGAGGTTGCACTTCACGGTGAACTTAAGCATTTTGAACGAGCTGATAATTATCAACGGATGCCGGAGTTGTAATAGTCGGGTATCGACTTTGAAAATAAAAAAACTTGACGGATATCGATCGGACTTTTCGCGATATCTGTTCTCTCTCGATCTCGCTGATATGATCTCATATAAAAGTATAGTGTATATCGTAGTAATCTTTTAAGGGTACGAATCTGCATTTAAATATCCTAATCCCCTCTTCTCCTACTCGGTACAATCAGTTTGCCTCCGCCCATCTCCTACGTCACGAACTCTTTTTTACCCAATAATCCGTAAAAGTGTCTTTCCCGTGATCTCCCACGGTTGGTTATGCTCATATGACGTTGTCGCCTTAATCAGCCTATCACTGATCGTACTCTAATCATGTTATGCCTCGTCTCGTGATGCACTGTTTTCGTTGAAGGTAGTCTGCTTAATTACATATTACATTAGCCACAAGTCGTGGTGATCTAGTGGTAGCGTCTTCGCTTCCGTGATGAACGGTGGAACGTGGGTTCTAATCCTGCTCGGCCGAACCAGGTGAGGTTTTCGGTTGGGGTTTCCCTCACATACTCCAGACACATGTCGATTCGGTACCGCAAGTTCCCTGGCAACCCAACATCCCTCCTTCCCAAGTCCAACGGTTAGGTGCAAGAGCGGGTCAAATGGCCCGAACCTCCTTTTGCCAAAAGGTATAAAGTAAATAAATAAATAAAAAAGTCTCAGGCCCTTGCGGCGGCCCCCTTCCACATGACAGAAGTCAGGCCTTCTCCAAACTCGTAGAAACATGTTTCGAAACGGAGGGTTCTGTTATGAAGCGTCATATTTTCGCGACCCGATAGTCCCGCGAATATTTGTTCTTTCCAATTTCTTATAAGACTTCCAAAAAAAATGCAGAAATGAATTATTTATTACAATATGAAAGTTTACTTGTATTTGGCAAGACTATTTTATTTACTCGAATAATATGGCAGACAGTATTTTCTTCCATTTGATAGTCGAAGGCAAGTTTCACTCATACAGAACATTTACAATGTGAGTTGGACATCAGAACAGTTACCAGTGGTACGAGATAACATACAAAGGAGCATTATGTACCTCGCCTAAAATTCTTTAAGAACGTTCTTTATTTACGGAAAGTATAAAAATTATTCTTCCATAAAAGGTCGTAAGTTATTAATTATTTATTTAATTAGATTATATAATGGACGTTAATAGTAGTCAAATTAATAAAATAAAATTCATGAGTCACAAATTTGTAAAAACTATTTGAATAATAAAGACATAAAAGTTACACCGTTTCGTTTCTTTCATTCGAAACGTAGTGTTTCTTTTCCAAATTGTTTTCATAAAATTTTGTCAACTGCATTTTATTTTATATATTTGAGTCAAAATAAAACTGTCAGCTTAAAACTCAAGTCGTTTATCTTCTCTACTTTTATTTCGCCATATTACTCAGGTTAATAAAAATAATTATTTCCGAATTAAAATAAACTTCTTAAAATCATACAAGATGTTAGTTACATTAATTTAGTTTTACTAGTCTCCATTAATGTTCGTAATCACATTCATGTATTAAGACTAAAAGAAATTCAGGCTATCCTTCGGGAGAATTTGTTCTTCTGAAACTCTGAACTCGAAAGAGTGAGTGGATAATCGTCCCCATAAATAACAATCGAACTGGAGAGATCGAGATAAGTTGAACGCCGCGTAAATTAGAGTAATGGTCGAAAATGTTTATTTATCAAAGAGATAAAGAAGACTCCGTGGAATCTGCTCCCGAATTAACATGGAGAATACAAAATGGGAGAACAACTCGTATCTGACAAGAGGCAAATAAAAGAGGCGGCGTTCCATTAATGAGGGACCATGTTACGACGAATCTTTTATTTGCTCCTCTCAGATTGGAGGAGGGGAAAAAGAGAACACGACGATGTGAAAGGAGAGAGATGGTGGGTCGCTGTTTCAACGGCCGACGCGAGGTCGGGCGAAACGCCTCCCTAAAACGTCGAAGCGTGTAATTACACCGAAGAGTTCGGAAGAAGTACACTAAAGCATCGTTATCTACATAAATAAACATTAAATGCTGTTCGTTGGTAAGCGCATCACTTGAGAACGGCTGGACCGATTTCGCTAATTTTTTTTTTTTAATAAACATGATTGTGATAGAATAAGGTTTTCAGGGAAAATTGGAAAATTCGGGAAAAACTGAAAGTGCTTTTTTTCTATGGGATTTTTGTATGAATTCAAGACCATAATTCAAGAATCGAATGATGGATATGCGTATCTTTTGTTTTGTTCGTTTTTGTCCCAAAAATGTTTTCAGGAAAAACATTCGGGACTATTAATAAGAAAAGTCGGAAAACGGACAAAATCATAATTTTAGTATGCAGTCTCGATCATTACTGGCGATAGGAACGACCTAATTGCTTGATTCTTTTTTAGATTTGTTTTTTCAGTTGAATTGTGAGAAAACAAATTTATAGAAATTCGGACAGGTCTGTCGCGTCAGCTTGTACGACTATATAATTAAGATAATCATAGATTAACGAAAAACATTCGTCATCTAGATACAAACGGACGACGGTGGGAGAAAACATTGAATGTTGACAATGGACATTGGCACCGACATATCTGCTAAGTTATTTAAAACAAGATTATGATAATAGCATTCAATTAGCATTCAGTTCATTTTAGATTAACATATTGCCAACTATTATGTTATTTTTGTTTTCTTTTATAAAGAGTATTTTGACTATTGAATAAGACGAATATTTCACTAAATATCAAAGGGATTTCAAGGAAAACTATTCACGAACAAAATTCAAATATCTGAAACTATCAATAAATAATTATATATAGACATCTTGTGACATTATTTTTAGAACGACCTCGTGTAATATACATATTACTTACGCATACTGCTTATTGAAGAATCGTTAATTGTACGCGTGTACTTGTTTAATTATGTAGCAACACGTAGCCAATAATTATAGCAAATAAATAAATATATTGTCGGAAAAGCAAAAGTTAGAAACTGCGTCTGACCACGTGGAGGACAGTAAACTAATTTTAGTTTATTTAACAGTTTAAATAATAATAATAATAATATTTCAAGTAGTTCATTAATTAGTTAAATTATTATTAATAGTTAAATTAATCATAGTTTAAATATTTTAATACTATTATTTATTTTTATTTTTTTTGTGGGGCTTTAGGGCTCGTCAACATCAAAGGTCATTAGAGCCCTTGAAACTTGTACAGGTAGGGAAAATGCAGCCACGCACTAGGGAGAGCCAACATGACTCTCCCCGCGTGTGGGACCCGCCGAATGCCTCAGCCATACCCACCAAAAACCCTCCTGAATTACAACTCAAAACTCAAATCCACACATATCTCACTGAAACATTACTAAAACATTATAAAAAAAAGAAGAGGAAAGAAGAAAATGAAAGATACCCTAGCCCTAATGGCGTCGGGATCGAAAAGAACAAGAGGTGACCAAGGGAGATCAGGAAAGAGAAAGGAAGGAGCATGGCACAAGTAAGTGGAAGTAATGCCAGACTCAGCTCGGGGCCCCGTGTTCGCCAAACACGTACTTACTAGATGTAAGTCCCCTGGGGGGAATACTATTATTTAAAATAGTTTATTCAATTCATTACAGTTTATATTCACACTTTATAGTTACAAACTTTAGTAAGTAACCAGCAGATTTATAGTTTTCTCGCACTTTTTTTTTGTTTCGGTGTAAAAAATTCAGAGATCTCGTCGTTGACTTTTGCCTTAGTCTGCTCCAAGTTTTCTTTTAAAGTCTTTAGTTAGAGAATAATTATTTTAACTGTTAATTTTCAACTATATTTCGCCGCGTTAGTCGAGCTCAGTCATAGTTATATATATATTTTTTTAATCTGAAATTTTTCTACATATAAAATATTGGACCTTCTAAAGCCATCCAAGGTAAGAAATCGACTTTTGGATCCATCGCTCTTAGTGAGCATAGCGATCGATGACTTGTCATATTGCCGCTGAGTTATCACCGACGGATTTCATGATATTTTGTGTATCTTAACATTGATTTTTTTTTCTCTCGAAATTACCCTAATAGTGTAAATTACCCTACTTGTTAATTTCTTCTACTTTTTTGATACAACACTACGAATTCTACTCTTACTCCAACGAGATCGCTACTCCGATGCGAAGCCACTGTTCATTTTCCTCTCGAGCAGAAACTCCTCGCGTTAATTTACTGCGGCATCTATCTCGTGCTATTAGTGAAGTAGAACGAGTCTTGACGGGAACCGAATCAGGAAAACACGGTTATCTTTTAACATAATGGAAGCAGTGGTGAAGTTGGAAGGTTTTACTGCAGATTTGAAGAGATTCAATCTAGTGATATCGTTCACATCTTTTGGAAGAGATTTATTCATTACGGTTCCTGACTGATACGACTCTTTTCGACAAGGAGTGATGGTTGAAACGCTGGGACCTTGAATATGTCAATTTCCTCGAACTTTTACACATATATACACAGATCGTGCTCTGGAGCATGAAAAGATGTGTAGGCGAGTTTCCTAATATTTTATATTTCACCTTTCCCGCTCTGAAATAACAGAATCAAGAAAAGTAACTTGACTCATTTACTTAAAAAGGTGGTTTCTTGACTACTTGAGTCCTAACAAATGACAGCTCTGAAGCGTCTGACCATGCTGTTAATCTGTGATCCTTGAGTTACGTAATGTTTCATTGTGCGGTATCATATACTCTTATTCTCATGTCTATTTACAAAGCTTTGTGCTACGTGGCCGAGTGACACTTGCCAACAACTGGCATATGGGGAAAAGTAGTATCCCATATTATCCAGGTAAATTAATAAATTTTAAATAATAAACACGGATTTATATAACATTATTCGAATAAGGCTACATAACCTTATTTCGAATGTTGATGAATTAGTGAGTTTCTTTAAAAAGCGAAGTTCAGTTTTGGCAAACCTTACTGTTCACAAGTATAATCACAAGGGAAAGTTCAGATATTCAGTCCCATAACAATGGCTTACGAGACAATAATAAATGGAATGAGGTGAAATTTATGAGAAAAAACGAAGACGTATTAAAAATTAAACAACCCTCGTATAAATTTATATAAATGAAACTAGATAGTGCGTTTTCTTTACCAACATTAATGATTCATAAACACACGAAATTCATCTTTTTGTTAAGTTGAATAAGATAAAAGATTTTGAGGTGATATATTGATTAGCCTAATTTAATACCATTTTTCCTCTTGACCCTTGAAATACACTGTATACCGGAGGATTTTTATGAGCTAATTTTGTTTTTGTTTTGAGTTAAATTTGTGTTGCAATTATATAATAGATGACCTTACCTCAACAAAAAGAAACCTTCTATATGCAGTAGCCTAATTTAATTCATACCGAAAGGTTAGACATGCAAGGGGGGGTCGCTTATTATGATATAGATAAACATATATTTATTATTTATTTAATACATCTTTCAGTCGACAATTTGTCAAATAATTACGAAGCCGAGGGAAGCATACATTAGTTTTTCTGGATAATATTGTTCGACTTCTGCCTCGAAAAAAACATTTAAGAGAGAGCTTTTCGGTTCATTTCAAATACCTTAGGATTATGGTGCTAGCGAATTGAGTGTAATTAAAGGATGTCTCCGCGCCATTGTGTACGTCTTTGATTGCATAAAGTGAACGGTTGCTAGTGTGATTTCAGATGCACTTAGAGGAGAGCAAATAAAAAGGGACGCGTTAATGAAGCAGAGGAAACGACATGGGACTTTGCATGCACTCTAGACTTACTCAAATAATTTAATAAGTTCATTGGAATGGAGCTCTCTCTATTACGTCATCTCCCCATTGCTTTACTACAAACTTCAGGGGAAATTGAACGCTTCACTTCAAACCAAGACCTACTCAATCGAACTTATTACATCCAGTTATTTTGTCTTATTCAACCGGTTCCCGTTTATTTCCCCCTCAGCCTCTTATAGAAGGCCATAGAAAATGTCCCAATGGAAAAGAGATCTCCAGTATACTATGGGTGGTATACTAGGGACTTTAAATTCACATCGGAGTGCAAGTGTTCCAAAATTCACTCAATGTTAAAATAATTATCATCACTTATCCACGTCGTAAACAATTTATAGAAAAAAAGCGTTAAAAGCTTTCCATGACTAAGTGGAATACTATAAACATATTTATTACTCCCCGGAAGCGAGCAAGGAACCATCCCGTCCATTCCGATCAACATTTTTTTTGTGGGGTTTTACGGCTCATGTCGACATCAAAGGTCATTGGAGCCCGAAAAACTTGTAGAGGTAGGGAAAATGCAGTTACGCACTAAGGAGAGCCAACATGACTCCCCGCGTGTGGGACTCGTCGAATGATTCAACCACACCCACTAAAAACCCTCCTGAATTACAACATACTAAAACATGTGTCAAAACATACATCAAAACATTGAGGACAAAAAATGAAGAAAATGAAAGATACCCTAGCCCTAATAGCGTCGGGATCGAAAAGAACAAGAGGTGACCAAGGAAGGTCGGGAAAGAGAAAGGAAGGAGCCTCGCACAAGTAAGTGGAAGTAATGCCAGACTCAGCTCGGGGTCCCGTGTTTGCCAAACAGGTACTTACTAGATGTAAGTTCCCTAGGGGATCCGATCAACAAACCCAAAAGACACTCGTGCGCTCTAATGAAAAATCATGAAACGCATCCCTCAAATAAAAAACATAAGTAATTAGCTGTCACGGTATATAAAGAATAATAAACATATTTAGTTTGAATAGAACAGGAAAGAGCAGTTATGCAATGAACAAAAATGATATCAATTCTTCGAATATTCTGAAAATATAGCTCGCTATATATTTATTTACTGCAAATGTGCAGATCTTACCAGGAGGCATTATATAAGGAAATACAATACAAAAAATACATTACACAGTGATACAGTTTATGACAATTTTGCGTGGAAATTCAGTGTTCGAAATGACATGTAAATATTTTCTCCTGATAATTCAGCTTGTGCGTTAGTGTGTGTTGACCCTGTTGTAACATACGACTGATACATCGTGACCATACAACAATATGTTTTGAGCAATTTCTTGCAACTATTAGGTCTCGTGTGTATTATACTCAGTGAAGCGTTCATAAATTTCCACTGCTACATTTGTTCGAGTTGAGAAGAATGATTTGAATTTCGAGTGAGCAACATTTCAGATAATTCCAAAACTTAAAAATCACTTACACTTTTCGTAAACTCTTGAACGATTTAAATAGTAAATTGTTCATCGATTCGTGATATATTTGGATTTATGTAGAAAATCAAATGCATCGGTATCTACAATGTTATAAAGAAAGTCAGTGACAAGAAACTATTCGTACGCGATGCCAATTACCTCAGTGGAAAGGCATCAACAGCGGTGAATGCTTGACATCGGGAAATTGGGAAATAATTCAACTCCGCTTGATAATTTAAAGTGTGTATTCCATGTGTGTCTATATTTTACAATCTCTTTGCACTGCAATGCCGTTCACTAATCCGTCATTCGCGCGAGCAGACGTTCAATGGTGTCCAATTCCACTCTCTCCACAATGCGTCTGTTTTTCACCACTTGCTCTTGATTGGTCACGAACACCAAGGGCTCACCGACGTCACCATTCTCATCTTACAACAAAGAAGAATTGCAATATTTGTTAATAACATCACTCGAAGCCGCCGAGAAAGACAAGCAAGGGAGAAATGTGACGATTAAGACTAAGTACAGGAACCGTACCACGAGAAAAACCCATTTGATATCCTGTCTCAAAAGGAATGGTGCAGACTAAGGCATAATAAGAATGGGTATTATCATGCCGCCGTTTATGCGTGTCGTGCGTTCCATGAGAACGTGTCGACGACAACATTACTTTGGATTTTCGTGTTAAGTAGAAAGTAGCAGTTCATACATGCGCTAAGTTTAAAATATTACAATAACACTAACACTGTCCGGTTGAGAAAGTGAACGAAATAAATACAGTAAAATATATTCGTTGATTTTTATTAATTATTCAAATAACAAACAATAATTCTATGTTTATCACCCTCTAGTATGAGCTTAGGTACTATAAGAATATGTCTTTCAAGCCAAGTCAATTACAGACAATATTTGTTATTAACTCAATATTTCGTAAAAAAAAAGTACTACTTTCTTCTATTAACAGAATCCGAAGTTATGTCATCGATGCGTTTTCAAGGAACGTACAACACGCACAAGTCGAGTTTGGACCAAAATTGCGGCATAAGAGAGAACACCTGTTCATAACGTTCGGTCAGGTGAAAATGGCGACGATGCGGGAATCGAACCAGTAAGTCCTGCTTTGATCGCTTCGGTCTGGGTGTAAATGGTGTACAGTTGTGAAAAGCGAACGGGTGGTGTAGTGGTTAACACTCCCGCGATCAAAGCAGGAATCCCGGGTTCTATTCCCGCATCGTCGCCATTTTCACCTGACCGAAAGTTATCACATGAGAATACCTGTTCTTCTAGTGCGTCAGTGCGCTATACGTATATTGCAAACTTGCAAACATTGTCCTCTGCTGATCTGTAACCTGCTCACATCTTCCCTCCTCAGCTGACGCTATCCAGATGTCACAGAGCAGTGCCCGCTCTACTTGGAAAGTTGTCAGTTTTCATTCCATAACCAATAGATGCGAGTTTGACTTTGCTTCGGTATAAAACGTTCTATAGGGCAGTCAAATGTCGTGATACGTATGTGGACACCCAGCGGGAATATCATGGACAGAGGGCTCCGCGGTGTGTTTGTACATCTTTGCAAATCAAGTACTTTCTCATATACTGCCCCTCAAAATTGACGGCGCAGTAAATTCATCGCTCCATAACTTCTGTGTTTTAAAATGTACCAGAGTGAAATGTGGGCTGAGGAAGCTCCTATGGTTTATCAAGACACTCCCTTATTGGGAGCTGTCCGTGCATTCCCCATCGCGCTGGGACACCCTTAAAGTGAAGAGAAACGCAATTTTCGAGAAAATCGAGCAAAAATATCACACTTGAAAATGTCGGAGAGAGACCCTTTCACTATAGAATTCTTTCTCGCTCTCTGCTGCAGACGGAGAAACGTACATGAGGAAGGAGGAGGTGCGATGGTTTAGCGCGTAGCACTGGACATGAGCTTAGGGACATTCTTGAGGGACGCTCCCTGCAGACACGACTTGGCCGCTGCCTCCACGTTGGCAGAGCCGAGTCTCATGCGCAAGCGCGTTCACGTGACTTGCGTCATGCTAGCCCGGTCCGTTGCTCTTCCGCATAGAGGCCTGTCTTTCTTGTTGGCCACGTAACCATCATACATCTTACTTTATAAACTAAGGAATGAAATAAATTATGCTTTTACGTTTTTTCCTGACTTCATGAGATTTTATGGGAGAATCAATTCAATGTGGGTATCCCTTTGTCTTTCATTGCGCTAACATCCAGGTTAAGATTCTGAATCTCGCATTAGCGGGAACATCAGACTAATAGAATTTAACCAAAAGTTCATGGAGAATAATCTATTTAAAACTAAAACTTACATCCAAAGTCTCATTTTAATAACAATTTACAGTAGACTTTAGATTGTCATCAACGAATGGGAAAGAAATAATCACATATTACTAAAATCCCGGTTAAATCATTAATTTACTAAATTCGTGTAAACCTACTACAGAATGATCGTTAGCTTTTGATTTACTAAAAGTGCAAATAAAGCAGCTCACAATTACCTTCTTTTCAGAAGTCTCTCGGCGATGTTTGTACGGCCACGTAGATGTCTCAGGATGAGATTTTCGGTGTTCAAAGCATGATCTCCGATGAAAGCGTTATTTCCCGAAAAAAAATATTAACATCTTCGTAATTCTTTTATTTAAAAATGTGGTTTTCTTTTATAGTTCCTCAGTAATTTATTGCCTGTCCTATTTGACTACCGGATTATCTAGAATGTACTGTTATCTCTTCATGTTCATTTGTGATAATTTACGAGGTACATGGTCCCCACACTCTGCTATTGTGGTTCAATAATTATTGGCACCTTTTTTTGTGTGGAACTCTGTTACTGATTTACGCTTCATGAATTCTATTATCATTAAAAGCCAGTGTACTTCTTGGGTGCCGATATTAGGATTATCGCCATGAATAAGTCCTCAGACCGCAATTTTCATCGACCCCACAGGTGGCTCAGGTGGTAGTGTTGTCGCTCATCACCTAGCCATCCCGGGTTCGATTCGCGATGGGTCCAGAAAATTGTAGCTTTTCACATGAATGTTCCAGTTCATATGCCTGTGACTACTGGAAAGCGAACTTTTCTAACTCCTCCTAGTATCAATCAGTAACTGTAACTATTACTAACCACTTCTACTAACCCCTCCACGTGGGTCAAGTTGTTGGTAAACCCAGGTAAGCGACCCACCTACCAACTCCTTCCTCCTATCGCTCCATGTACATCAGCTTCAATAGCACTCTACTTTTTTTCCATTTACAAAAACAAAACAAAAAAATCATCGAACCCAGTGCCTGAGGTTGACGAAACAATTACGTAACGCACATAAGACTAACCCCTATACGATCACTCATAGAAATATTCCCCAGATGTGAAGTGTGCGTGACTGTTTACAAAAATCCTGTTTTAATTTTATTTTTTATAGTTATTAATTTCTTATAATTATATTATAGCAACTATTTTTACGTTACGGGTTTAGGAGGAGTAATGGTATATGTGTGTTTATTGAAGCGTGCTTGAACGTATGAGTGTGTGTGTCTGTATCCGTTTGTAAGTGAAAATGTGTTTCTGTACGTATGTGAATATACACACATATGGAACTAATTTAATTTTTTAATTTCTTAGCTGTATTATCCTTTTCGCTTCTACTGTACTAATTTTCCAAGCATTTTATTCCGTGTGTGTGAGTATTTTATAGATATTCGGGCGAAGATTTTTTTAAAATTTCGCATTATCCCATTATGTGTATTCTTATTATGTCTCTTTTCGATTTTCCATCTGCCACCGAGTATTGCTCACTTGCAGATTAAATTGTTATATTTTTTGTTATCATTATCCCATAGTGCCTCCGAATGTGTCACCATAAACTATATAAATATGAATGTAAACATGCTCCAAACCTTTTTATAATAATGAAATAAAAAGAAGCTGAGCTTAAATTCAATTATTATTTGAATTTCATTTTTTTATAAAATATGCCGGTGCTTTCGATATGTACTTGCGGATACGCAAACTGTTTTCTGTGTTGCTTGAAAACGTTGGAGCCCGAAAATGACTCCCGCTCTGGGTCTCTCTATGGGTGTATCCATCATTTTTTCAGTCAAATCTGATTTGGTGGATGGTACTTCTGATTCGCTTAACAATCAAAAGGGTAACATCACGAGGGCGTGTATTTCCTCCATGTTCTCGTTTACGTGAAAATTACGGCCGGATCAAAACGTGACCTGTACGAAATCGAACCCGGAGTATCTTTCACTGACTGCAGGGGTGTATTCACCTAACCTCACTTTCGCTCCGTTTTCATCCACTTCTGATTCATTACGTGTCGTGAATAACATTCTCTGTATAGTGTACCGAGTGATGAATTCGTTCTATCCATTTCCGCGGCGGCGCAACCGTCGCGGAGTTCCATGTCGCAACTGACGTCGCAGTTGATGAAAGAAAGTAATTAACTCTTGAGAGAAGGCGAACACCTCCCGTGTCGGAATGCGAGGAAAATTACTCAGATGATGGATTATCACGACACGTGGCCTCGACGCTCACATATGGTTTTCTAGGTTGCTCTTTCGAGTGGTTAAACCACTTTCTGTGCTGTGTAAAACAAACATTTTAATGCATTTGTTCGTACCACACGATTTATTGTAGAAAACTAACGCAAATCAAGTCTACCCCCGGAATAGCAATTCTACATATTTGTGACACGAGTGATTGCGTTTGACAGTTGTGCTAATGGAACCACATGTCTGTCATTGCATTGAAGAATTACGTAAGAAGTGTAATAGTGATTTTAATTCCATCAATATGCGTAATGAAAGATGCAAATACATCCAAAGTGTTTACGGATTAGTGAATCAGTTTAATTTGGCCAAAATACTGAAGAATATTAGAAATTATAGATAGTTGAGCTTACACATGAATAGAAAATTATTCAGAAGACACACACGAAAGCTACATGTACCCATAATTTATCGCACTTCATTCTGTTAACGCGTTAGAAGCAAACTATTTTATCACGGCAGGTTAATTTTTTGTTTCATTAAAACACAAAGAGTGCGTTCTAAAGTTTCGCGTTAGTCATTTGTTGAACATTGTAATGTTTTGTGATAACTTTCGGTCATATGAAAATGGCGATGAGCTGGGAATCGAACCCGGGACCCCTGTATTGTTCGCAGGGTTTTTAACCACTACAACACCCGTTCGCCTTTCACAACTGTACACCATTTCCACCCAGACCATTCTCACCTGATCGAAAGTTATCACACACCTTTTCCGCGTGTAGGAGTGGACGGAAGGAAAATGTGTGCATTGTAATATTTTGTTGATAAATATCTTGTAAATATATATCTTAAATTTAAAATACTTCGATACATAATTAGACGACCCTATGTTTTATGAACAGACATATATTTACACTAAAAACGCAAAGAAATAAAATAAATTGCCCAACGTTTCAATCCTT
>NNCF01126257.1:721501-762896 GCA_002313205.1 Laupala kohalensis | reverse complement strand
AAGAGACAGCAAGAACAACAATACCGGCTAGGTACAACAATGGTCAACAATACATCACTATTTAAATGCATTACTTATTTTCCAAATAACATTCTCATTTATCTTGAATTATTTTTATTAAAAAATAAATGAGAAACATTCTCATTTATCTTGAATTATTTTTATTAAAAAATAAATGAGAATGTAGTTTGGAAAATGCATTTAAATAATGCATTTAAATAGTGATGTATTGTTGACCATTGTTGTACCTAGCTGGTATTGTTGTTCTTGTGTATCACAACTGACGTGAGCCCATTGTCTGAAGGACTGAAACGTTGGGCAATTTATTTTATTTATTTGCGTTTTTAGCGCAAGTATGTGTGTTCATAAAAAATAGGGTCGTTTGATTTGGTATTAATTATATACGCTCACGGAAAATATGACTAATTCTGCTAAAATATTTTGTTTGAAGACACGTATTCGAATCCCGTCTACTCACTTGTGATCTGCTCCACCTTCCATTCTCTGTCGCTGAGCCAATTGTGCATCTCTTCCTCCGCCATGCCTCCCAGCAGAGAGTTCAAGCGTTTCAGAGACAGACGCTGGTAGGCGCTGCCAACCTGCACAACCAAAATATAACCACGCAAAATATGAGATATCAATCTCCTTTAAATATTGAACGAAACTTCGAATTGAAGTCTATATCACTGATTAAAAACTTTAAATTACTCTCGTTCCTTATTCTTGATATGATAAGGTTCATGACTGGAGGCGATGGGGAAGAAATGTTTGTGTTTTTTCTTGGGGGAAAAAAACAGGAATAGATTTTTACTCAATTAAAATATTCTAATCAATTTTTAGGTTATTTCCTTTAAATATAAACAAATATTTGATGATAACATTAATTATAGTTAATTTCTTGTAGATCATGACCTTTTGTAGTCCAGGAGTATGTCACAATAAACGAAAACGTTATTTCTGAGTTAATTTTTGCAAACGCCCAAACAGACTCAATTTTATTTTCAGAAAAATGTCAAATCGTCTCGAAGTGAAAGTGGCAGTGATAAAAAATATGACATTTGTTCTGTACTCCCAGACGGTCATAGAAACTGACATTAAATAATAAAAAAGTCTGTCAGCAACATCCAATACATTATTTCACGTGAATTATTTCGTAGAGGATCTGTGATGTTGGATTTCTGCTTAGTTAAGTACTCTCTGTTAAATATTCTGCTCAAACATATTGACATTCTATTAGTATTATAACTCGCAGCTAATTTTTTGTCTTATCTAGGAACTTATGCAAAAAACATTTGAATCCGCCTCTGCCTTAGGGCCCTTGATCGGAATTGATGGGATGGTCCCTTGCTTGCTTCCGGAGAGTAAATTAGTTTATTGTTCTCCATGTGGTTATACGCAGTTTGTGCTGTTTTTTGACAATAAATTTATTATTATTATAGTTAAATATTTAAGTATGCGAAAGTTTCTTTATTAGACATGTTAATTGATTAACTTTGGCATGGTAAATGTCAAAATACTATTTTACGTATTCAAAGATAAGAGGTTTATTTTCTTTCTTTAAAAAGTAACCATTCCTTCAAACAACCACTCTACTTCTATCAGGTAATAGTGGCATAAGACAGAATCGCAGCAGAAAAAGATAGAAATCAATTGAAATATGTTAGAAAGGATGAATAAGGAAAAATTTCTGTTAAAAATAACCATATGTTTACCAGAAATAAACTTTCAACTTTTTTTTAGGTTTGTCGGGAAATTTTGTCAAATGTCTTCATTTTGCAAAGTAAAATGAAAGAATCATGAGAACTCAATGTAAAAGGGGGAGAATAGCGTACCACGTGCGCGACGAAATCCCTGACTGCGGTGGTGAGTCCTCGCACGCCGGCCACGAGCTCCGGCTGCGCCCGCACTCGCTCCCAATACTCGGCAAAGGCGCACGTCTCCAGGAGCTCAGCCAGCGCCACGATACCCGCCAGCGGAGGAGCCTCCATCAAGGGACCTGCACAGCATTTCATCCGTTTAGCTACTTAAGCGAAGTAATGAGTTAAATATATTAAATAATTACAAATATTCATTTTTTTAAAATTTCTATCATATACATTAATTTGACTTGAATTGTCATCTCATTATTGTATCAGCGAATGTTATCCATATTTTATATACAGGATAATTCGGGATTCCTATTACACAGTTATAGGTGTTGTAGAGGGGACTCAGAACATATTCATATTAGGTAACAAACCCATGTCCGGAAATGCGCCGTTTGGAAGATATAACGATATTGAAATAACATCAAAGGATACGCTGCACTTGCATCAACCAACTCGAACCTGCGTGAACTACAACGTATGCTCGAAGTGGCGACCACGAGTTTCGTTGCACAAAGTGTACCTGTGAACGATGTTCACATACATACTGTCCAAACGTCCTGGAGTGTCCTGAATAACCTCCGTTGTTCCAATCTTGGAAAAATGGTACGTGATGAACGGGCACGACCCGGAAATCGTTCGTGATACAGGCGTTGTGCTAATCGACCATTTCGTCCACTGTCTCCGTCGATGAGCAACATGTCGGTGTACTAGGAAAACGTGTACTCTGCCATTCTCTAATGCACCGTCTTTCTCGATCGCTCAGTGGCAACAAATGTACATGCGCAGCAATTCATTGGATTGTTCTCTGATGACACGTGACATGACGTCACACAAGGCATCACGAGAACCGTCCTCAGTCGATGTGTATTGCCTTCCACCGTTCAAAGTCGTTTATCTTCCAAACGGGTCATATCCGGACATGGTTTTATTACCAAATATTGCTGTTCTGAGTTCCCTCTACATCACCTACAACTGTGTTATACGAATTCTGAATCAACCTGTATACACATAAGTGCATAGCGGTAAGACTTTGTTGTTGTTTTTTGAGATTAAAAATTATTGTTATTCGTATTTATTTCTAAATAAATAAATTAATTAATATACATTTTGTATTTATTCTTTATCGGTGTATTGTTCAAGAAATTATCGTTTTTATAATTAGCTTAATAGATTGAAGTAAATTTACATGCAGACGCCACAGATTGCAGCATGTTGACAGCAAAGAAATTTACTGGTGAAATGGACTCGTTTTTTTTTGTCGCCGTACAAAATTTTATTCGTGTAACTGACCTACATCTGGATTTTGGTCAGTATTCTTAGAAGTGTAAACTGTATCTTCTTTTGTAAAATTGATAGTGGAAATGAAAATTATTATTATTATTTCTACTCAACTACGTAATGGAATATATCAATAATCTTACATTGGTCACCAGAGCAAAAGCTGGTTTGCAAACTTGGGTCAAGCTTCTGCATCAAGAACATAATTATGCTCCTTTATTGACTAAATCTGCCTTTTTAAGTAAACAGGTTTTAAGCATTGAATTTACACTCACCCAGGAGAAAAACCAAGACTGAGGCTGAAGGGGTCATTTTCCTGAAACGATTTAGTTATTGTACATATTTCTTCCGTGTACCCTACACGTGGAGAATATATGTGATAACTTTCGGTCAAGTGAAAATGGCGACCAGCCGGGACTCGAACCCGGGTCTTGCTTTAATCGCAAAGGTGTTAACCGCTACACCACCGGTTCGCCTTCCACAATTGTACATCATTTATCTCCTGTATGGGGATGTGTCTGCCGGGATTTAGGTCTGGGTGAAAATGGTGTACAGTTGTGGAAGGCGAACCGGTGGTGTAGCGGTTAACACCCTTGCGATCAAAGCGACCCGGGTTCGAGTCCCGGCTGGTCGCCATTTTCACTTGACCGAAGGTTATCAGATTTAGTTCTTGTGCACGCCGCCACGCTGTGCCTCTCGTCAGATAACAATAGATCTTAGAATAAAGAGACTGGAAAACTTCCTGTCCTCAGGTCTCTTTTTTCCCATTAATAGCGGCGACTTACTTCACGTGTGATACGATCCCTGCAAGAGGAACAAAAACGATTGGCTTCGCTAAGAATATGTACTAGATGAACAGAGATTGTTTCTAGATTGGACCAACCTCATTGTGACACGAATGCAGTCATGCGACGCCATTAATTGTAATAATAATATGCGAGGTAATATAACCACGCGCCCTCGTAAACAAATCGCCACCATTTATAGGAAAAACCCGATTACCTGCGCAAGAGGTCTTCAAACCTCTCTAATGACGACACATGACTTTATGTTTAAACAACATTAGCATCGACTTCGAAAGTGGAGAGGGACGATAGACAGATCAGGTGTCAGTAATAAGAAGTATCGACTGGTCATCTGTCTCACCAGTTCCGAAAACCTTATAGGTACTCGAACCTCATTGTCCATGTGTTTTACTGCGAAAGCGAATCGTTTCAGGACACTCGGTCAATATTTTCCTTCAAATTCGCTGCGGTGATCAGTCACCTACTGAGATACAAGCTCAATAGCAATATCGTGACTTTTAAATTCTGTCCATCACCAGTAGTCTCTAACAGTTTCACAGAGCTTCAGATGACGAGACAGGGAGCACAGGAATCGGTGCCTGGTTACATCTCGTGATGCGATTTCTTTCCATTCTCTAAATGTTCTACGAAAGAAAATGCTTCGAACGTATCCTATTCAAAAATTAAAGCTCAGTTTAACCGTAAGATTTATTTATTTAATTTAATAGAGAGGTTCAGTCCATGGTTTTCAATTGTTTGAGTAACATTGTTTCCTACGAAATGTTGGTGGTGATCAGTTGGCTGGGGCGTCGTGTAAATATGTGTTCGTAACTTTTCGGAAAATGTGGGGTGCATTTTGACACTGATATATTTTTCGTTTCTCATTGCGCTGTGGCCTCATTGAGCGGTTAACACATTGATTTCTATGAAAGAAAATCAAAGATTAAAAGAGCCCAGGGCACGGAAACGTTGCAAAAATTGTTAAGTGATAATAAATCGAGTCTGTGTGAATAAAGTCGTTCGTTTTATTTTATTATAAAATCTACTGACGTATTTGGATAATGAATATTAATTTTGGGCCTGAGCCTCGGAGTGCGCCTTTCAGAAGAGGCATATCGGTAAACCACACTTTTGTTCAATTCCGATACGATGTGCGTTGGTTGAAAGACACGAAAGCAGAACCCTTGCGACACGGATCTCGGTCTGACCTGGAAGCAGACACTTGCAGAGTACGAAGTCTGGCAGCGGCAGATGTCCCATGGCAAGCAAGAGGATGAGCCTGGCGTTGCCCGCTAGGAAGCGTCTCGGGTTCAGTTGATAGAGGCTGAGCAGCGCCAGATTGGCGTCGACACAGTAGGGCTCTTCGCCATCGCTCTGCCTCTGTAGCAACTCCTCTAGAGGAACGATGTGCGCGGGATTGTAACGCTCCATGCCGTTCAGCAGACTCTGCAACTGAGCGAAAGGAACTCGCAGTCCATACCAAATCAACGGTTTTAAGAGACCTTTCTTCTCACCTAATAGACTAAGGTCCAATTTCACCAAATGTAGAATAGTCGCTTTTTCCTTAAGCGTGATTAGGTAAATGAAATTGCGATTACATTTTGTGCGTTTCACCAAGCAAAACTAATTGTCGATCATGTTATTCAATGATTCTGAAGAATTTTCTAGGTTGGTAGTAGTTTTGCATTGCAATATGTGTAACTTAAAGACAAGTGACGGGCGAAAAACGTATCTTGTTGCTCACTAGCGCCACCAACGGATACCGGCGTTAGTAGCGGGCCTCCCTCATGCCAGTGAACATAACCTACAAATCAAGCCACGACCAAATAAAAAGAATTGAATGTACTGTAGTACTGAAGAAAATAGCGATCTGCGTCGGTAATCGAAGGGTCCCCGAGCGTTTAAGCGTAAATAAAGTTGTTTTCTTAAATCGAAGTTAGTGGAACGCACATTTCGATATTCACGATTTAATGCACAGAAAATCTCGTTTAAGCCATTAAACGAACTTGGTGAAATTGGGCCTAAGAAAGATGATGAATTTAATAGTAATATTTGAACCCGCTTTAAATGTACAAAAATGAAAAGTTTAAATAGATCTCCCAAAAACGGCTTTTGACAAAACATTTCAATTGCTTTGGACGCTTTCTTATTATAGATATCTCCACCTGGAAGAAGTGTCATTTTACAGATCATATTATGTAATTTATTATGATA
This sequence comes from Laupala kohalensis, assembly GCA_002313205.1. Lineage (NCBI taxonomy): Eukaryota > Metazoa > Arthropoda > Insecta > Orthoptera > Trigonidiidae > Laupala > Laupala kohalensis. The sequence continues at coordinate 756,751 of NNCF01126257.1, read as the reverse complement.
ACTTTCATAGTACAGGTCAAAAAAGAGTACGGTATTCAGAATCAAAATTTTCAAATTAGTATTCTTGTAATCAACTGGAAAATTTTATTTTTTCTCGAGAATCTTAAACTGTCCATAATCTTTCGGTTGCAGACTTTCTATGGCGAAAAATAAAAAAAACGATTTAATTACGTGTTCAAGGTCTCACTTTTAGTTTTAATGGAAATTCGACCCGAAACCTATCGATATCGAAAGTTATTGATCGTTTTCTAAAAAACGAGATATTTTAATGCTCAATAAGGAAATAAGGAAAAGGAATCTTTTGTGATATTTATATTGGGAAAAATATATTTTCTTTCGACCTCCCAAAACAAGTTCCGGACTTCTTTCCCAAGTCTTCTTCTTTGTTGATAACCAATGCCCGGATTTTGATGAACTAAAATATCTAAAAAATGATCTACAAATCAGTAAAATGATCTAAAAAACAACTTTAATTTTTTCCCTTTATTTCAGAGTATAAGAGTACAGCACAATACTTGCTTCTGTAACGTTAGAACTGAAACTAAAAATTAATATTATTTTAAACTCGCAAATTTCTATGGTCTAGGAAGACGAACGTATAAAAAAATCTACCTTAATCAGAATTATTGCAGTTCATAACCAGCAGCATGCGCAGGTTCTCGAAAGTTAGGGAACACCTGTTGTCGGAAAGCACGTTTTTGTTCTGTGAGAAACCCCTTTCCACATCCGCTGATACAACTGGAGCAAACTTGAAATACGCTAAATCAGTGGCATTGCGATCTTCTTCAATGCAGGAAGTATCAAATGTTTTTCCAGTAGCACTTGAGAAATGCGACACAAAATTTTGTATCCAGACTTTTGATCAAAAACATTCTCCACTGNTAGTACACAATAAGCGAGAAGGATAATACACCTAAGAAATTTAAAAAAATTAAATTAGGTCCATATATATGTGTATATTCACATACGTACAGAAACACATTATTCACCGACAAACAGATACAGCCACACACTCATGCGTACAAGCACGCTTCAATATACTCACATATATACCATTCATTTCTCCTCCTATACCCTTAACGTAAAAATAATTGCTGTAATATAAATACAAGAAATTAATACCTATAAAAAGTAACGCCAAAGCAGGATTGCTGTGAACAGTCACGTAAAATTCACATCACTACACTGCATTGCAATTCTATTCTTTGATCTCTTATAAATACATCTCTTACAAATGAAAAACATGCGCTCGGGAAGATTATTTAAAAAGTCGATCAAAAAGGGAAAAAGGGTTTTATGGGCACAATTGGGAGAAAAAGGGAAAAATGTGCCGAAATTGCATCATTTCTCGAGTATATTTCCAAAGAGCTTTAATTTACCGCAAGAACAAAAGGTGCGCACCTTAAAAATTCTAACCCTGGTGAGAGGTATACTCAAGTTATCGAGAGTTTGGACACCAAAAGAACAAAGATAGCGGACTCGAGTGGTGTTTCAGGGCAGCCACCACCAATATTTTAGAACAAAAACCCCGACACTCGTTAAGACTTGGACTGCCTCAGATTATCGTTTGATATTATAATCATCGTTTGATAACACTTACACTACCTTACGGGTGTACCAACGCTATGGAAACAACACAGAGACTACCGTAAAATGAATATCGTTGAAAGTACATTAAAAAATTGAGATTTCTTGGATAATTTATGCAATGTATTTTATTAATACGAATATTAATTTTGTGTTACTCTATAAAAGGTAAAAAACGAGTATTTTAAGGACAGGCTCTCCTTGAGGTATTTCGTCAAGTTTGGTGGTGGTGAATACGACGTATAAGATGAAAATATCACTAAGTCGAGTAATGTATGACATAGGAGGAATCAATTGAGAAGGTTGGCAGTTCTCCCGAATTTGGTAACTTTTCGTACGGCAGCTAGACTTGAACTAAAGCTGTGACAATGAAAATAACGGATCAAACGCTTGCCTTTCAACTTCCACATTGTCGAGGGGCCTTTTTTTTTGCTGCCACAGACATAGTGGAAATAGGAGAATTGTTTGCTGCGACAACAATATGTACGGTATAGGTAAGGAGCCAACTCTCAACATGTACGTTGTCGACCTACTGATCAAATATCCAATTATTCCGTTAGATTAAAAAATAAATGTTAAATAAATTAATAATTATAGTTAATCTAATTTCTTGCATAAAGAAAGAGACGGGCCAGACAATGACCTAAAACTTCAAAAACAGAAAATATGACGAAAAAATGCCCAATAAATTTAATTTTTTTATAACCAGAGGTTCGTGTTCAGGGTTTTAATACTTAAGAGCAATGCATTCTGCATAAGGAAAAGATGACATGTCATCAAAATCCGGGCCCTGTTGGAAACCTTGGAGGATGCGAATGCTCTTATTCTTCTTTCGAGACATGGTTCATGTGCGATTGACTAGTGAAATGACCAGGATTACAATTTTTAGGTGAAAAATTCGTACGAAAAAGAGAAGGGAAAAGGTGCTTAAATGTAATAATAATAATAATAAACAAAAAAGGTGATGTGCTATTCAACTAAAAACACCTCGCTTCTATTCTGATTTATAGAGTTCTAAACAAGAACAACAACTTGACACTCGACAGAAGAAAAGTACTAGGAAGAAAACGTATCTTATTGCTTTCCCTTTTCGAGACCTCATATTTTACATTTAAAACGTTTTTATTTTAATAAAATGGTAAATACTCCTTTGTATGGTAAATACTCTTTTGTGCATAGAACCATTGAATCAAAGTCACGATACTTTGCCTAAAATTATTCAATATGGCTGCCTTAAACAAATTGCCAACCTCTACGAAACAAAGCCTTGAAAACTCAATCGCGAAATTTTCAAGGAAAGCGTGGTCACAAAGAATTTAAGTAATATACAAATAAATATTAATAGTAGTCACAAAAGCGAGTATTCCCTGTAAAGAAATATTTCCTGTAACACCACAAACAAAGACCCAAATTATTCGTTCCACTCGCTCGATGCAGAAAGAACAGAACAGCTCCACAAGAGCGAGTGAATTGAATTGGTGTCCGAGGTTGGCAATGGATTCAAATTCGAATATCTTGCCAACAGAACGCGAGGAACCCTTATCACTACTCTTATGGACGATGGCGAAGTAAAATCGTTGGCTACATTGAGTACAGGTTCTATACCAACAAGAAGCCGGTTAGATTGAAAAAAAAAATTGTCAAGAGAGCCGTTACAAAGTACACTGAGGACAATAAAGAAATTTACTGCGACTAATGCAAAATAAACTAATGAACACAGTGCATTTGCGTTCATGTTTTATTTTCTTAAGTTGAATTTCTCAAAGCAAAGTATGATGACTTTAACTATACATACCTACACACGAACGAAGTTCGTTAAATAGAAGCTTGTACAAAGGTGCACGTTAGTTAAAAATCCTAACGTTCGAGACGACGGTTGGTGCTCACCCAATCCTCTCTGGAGCCCGAGGTGGTGGATCCCGCGGTGGTGGACTCCGCATCGTCCCCTGCGTCGTAGCCGCCGTCGTAGTCCGCTTCGTCCACCGTGCGACGCTCCTCCGCGTCGGAAACTGCGGACGCGGCTGACACGCTGGCGTCCCACGAGCGTAGGGTTGGCTACGCGCAACACACCAACGCAACGTATTAAATTTTAACTCACAAAATTGCTCGAACCTGGGACTACCTGCTCTGGCCGCAGGGGCGCTATCCACTGCACCACCCGCCTCGATTCCCCAGTCCGCACGCAACTTCCACCTGGCCTGATCCGGTGAACCTGGCTCACATCCCCCTTCAGGGGATAAGTGACCACAGGCGGCTCCAATGTTGTGAGTTAAAAAATTGTTCTTAACGTCTGCAGTAATAGTAGAATGAAAAAAATTATAGGAATTTATTTCTTAGCAGTCAAGTTAATTAAAAAATAAAAAAATTTAATAACACACTAGTCTGTTAACCTCATTGGGCATGTCGATAACAAGAAAATTGTGCACAATAAAATTTAAAAATCTTACACATTGGTGTAAAAAATTGTTAAAAAATTTTTGGTAAAAACGTCTTAACTGTCTGTCCTTTCACCTGATGTCTCTAAACAGAAAACGAAACGTCAAATTATTTACTTCATTTAATCATTTATTTGACGTTGATTGATAATAACTAATATCGTAATTCATTCTACTTTACGAGGAATATGCAACTCTGTGACTCTAATAGTTTAGGAGTTGTTGTATTGCCTTGTAGAAATATCTGCGCAGACTAGTAGAGTGCGCCACATGAAGGAAATATCGATTGGCTTCGGTGACGATCTGCAGAGATCGGAGCCTGACACGCGAGAACGGGGCTGACTGTTGTTGGAGAAGGAAGACGATGGATCGACAAGAGGGTTGTGACGCGAGCAGGGCACAGCTCCGTTGACGGCCTGTCTACAAAGATAAGCGGAGGCTTCATGTTCGAGAGTCAATGGGGAGTATTGGAAGAGCCCAAGGGTTTCATGGAGGGCACAGCTCCGCAATTTCTTAACCGGGGCACGAGGAGGAGGAGATATGGCCAGCAACTCGCTCCGACCGCTTTCACCCCAGGATAGACCCCGGTATACATTTTTCAGTAGTCAGTCGATGTTGAGGTGTGATGAAAAATACCCAACTCACTGGGGATCGAACCCCGACCAGCAACTCAGCGCTGTACCCACTGAGCCAACGTCTACGAGACTTAATGTCCATTCTCCTCGACGTATTTTCTTTATTCCTTATAGAGAGTCCTGCTCATCCTCTTAACCATGAATTGGGAGGACGTTGATCTCACATTGGGTCGACAAATTCCCAACTAACTACATTTTTTATAAGAATAAATGTACTCCTTCAAAAGAAGCAGGTTTTTGAAATTTGCAAGTTCAAATTTTACAAAACGTGCAGGTATGTAGATATTTGGCACTGACGAGGCGGATCTCTGCAAAATGTCAGCCGTAACTTGACTTATTTTGGCTGATAATACAAATGACACTATGAGTAATTTTTAGATTTTAATATTTACGCGTAAAACTAGATTACCAACTTTGAAAAATTAACTTACGAATTTGAAATTTTCAATTAAGTTAATAAATGTACTTTTGAAGAAACAAACAAATAAATAAATTCATGAAAATACACATATAAACAAATATTCCTAATATCTATTTGAATAAAATGTGTCACGATATCGCGTCTACTCCAGCATTTGGTCAAATCCACCTTCTGCGGCGACGCGTCGATGGGCTCCAACGGTTCTCGGTGACTAGTGTCAACTTCGAGAGAGCTTTGTGAAACTTTACGTGTACACACACACATGTACACATGTCGGTACGTCGATAGTTACTTCATTAATTGCATTTCCATGTACGTTGAGTTCTGAATCATTGTCCACGTCACTCACGCACATCCCCTTCTTTATTAACATACGCTGCTAGTAACATAAAAAATAGTATCATTTCGAGCAATAAAAACTGAAGATGAAAGCAAAATGTTGAACAATAGTCGAAATGATATAAGGAAAGAAAGGAAGAAAACTGCGCAATGACCACGTGGAAGGAGATGAATAACCAAAAGTTCCTCTGCCGAAGCGAGCCCCGATTCCCATCGAGGAGCCAAGNCCAAACTTAAGAATATGGTCCCACAAGGGTTCGAAAAAATAATTTATGTCATAATACTACAAATATTATTGCGGTTCCGAAAATATAAGCCGTATTCTTCGCTTTTCATATTTACGATAGTTATAAAGAAATATTGTTCCGCACTATTTTCTTCTCTCCGCCACCGTTTATGTTAGTATGTTAGGGTATGATAATTATAATATGAACAATTATAAACAATTGTTCGGTCACAGTCGGCGATGTTAGGTTTGTTAGACCCGGCGAATCCGTTTTAAGAAAATCTGTTGTAAGTGTGAAGATGGAGGCGATGGTGGAGGTAGCAGCACTCGCGGAAGGATACACGAAGAATGAGGTTAGGATAGGACCAGAACGTTAAATTTGCCATCGAAAAAGGGAATTTTTTCACATAAAAAGATTCAATTTGTAATTTCCGAGAACAAAGTCCCTACCAGAATCATGGCAAAAAAAGCCGGTTTTCGATATCTCATCTGGATATTTTTCTACGGCGTTGGACCATATAGTTAAGTTGGTCGTTTAATATTTGTATAGAACACTTTATTTAACAAATACGAACTGTTATCTATTTATTATTTCCGAAATAAATCAAAGATATTAAATGCAGTCAAATTCCATCCAAATAATAACAAAAGTATTAATGATCTTTCCGACTAACTTTAAGACATTTGTACTGGGCCAGCATGGGGCTACAGAGATTGTGTAGAGAACTGTGAGAAATTTGAGAATAGATAGAAATGAATAAAAAGGTACAAAACCAGCATACACCCAAAAAAAACAACGAAATAGTGGTGCAAAACTATTGCACCTCCTACTTCCTCATGTACGTTTCTCCGTCTGCAGCAGAGAGCGAGAAAGAATTCTATAGTGAAAGGGTAATTTCTTGCGTGATCCTCTATATTTTGGTCGTCTTCCAGTGCTCTATTCATGCTCAAAGTCCCTAGATGAACTTATTACTGTCTTTTATTTGATATTTGAAAGTAAAATAAATATTCAGAATATGATTTCTAAACATATAGCGACATATCAGTCTTATAAATATCGTAAACCTATTATATAAATGTAACTTCATTGTAGATACAAATTGATGTATTTTCGTATCAGCAGTGCGTTTTCTGTCCTGTTTATTTTATAATTATCATATCTTTCATTTCAGTTTAAGAAAAGTATATTCTACGTCTGCTTGGTCCATATACACTGTTAAATATTATTTAAACATCTTGAAACAGTAAACTAATTCGTAAGAGTAGCAGACAGAAATTATTTTACTGCGTGTATACTAAACTTTGAAGCGAAATGCCGCTAAGGCGGATGTAATGCATACTAAATGTACTTTACGAATAGAAAATTTAAGCAAAATCGTTGGAGGAATTTTCAGAAAGATACAAAAGAGTGCTTTGACCTTCCCGTGAAGTACCCTTTGTTTTAAAGCAAAAACAAAATCAGAGCAGGTGCATCGACAACAAGTAAAATCTATCGTAAATACGAAATGCGAGTTCAATTCATTGATCCATTTACTCAGAATCGCTGCGCACAGACGGACAGACGTCATTCCAAAAACAACTTTCTCGTAATCGGAGACGGCCAAAACGGATATTTCTGTCGAAATATCACTGTCGAATTTTTTTCATGATAACAAATCTTTCTATATAGTACGAATATGAGAAAGTAAAAAAAAAAAAAAAGAAAAAAAGAATAGTAGTGATTGCAGCAGTACCTCTTCTCGCTCCGAGGCGGTGGAGGGGGGACCGACGTAGAGCTCCCTGCCGCGCAGAGGACTGGGATATTCCCGACTCTCCACGTCGGAAGCGGACTCCTGAGAGCCTTCCACGTCCAGGCGCTTCGCTGTGGCCGTCCAACGATGCATCTCAAGCCTCTTGCGTTGCACTGCGAAACACTTGGACTCTGGTGGCCCACCCTGCGCAAACGCATTATTTTGAAAAAATGAATTAATAATAATAATAATAATAATTTATTAGCATATTGCAGCTCAGCCTGGTTAGATCGAACGTAAATGAATACACATGGAGCGAAAACTAAGTAGCTTACAGAGAATGTGTTTCATAAATTGGAGTGGGTTCTACAAAAGCAATGTTAGTAGTCTTAACATTACTACCAATAGACCTTGAGCTTGATAAGCACTACCTTCGTTCTGCAATACGAAAAGGAGAAACCATACAAATAGGAGATGAAATAATACGACCCGGGGAAAGAAAATGGAAGGGAAGAATAGGCTCGGCATTAACAGCATGTTGGGATATTCGATGGGAAAAGGCAAAGGAGGGCAGAATCACTTACCAGTTCATTAAAACAATGCGATACAGCTATATAAATAAGAAATGGTTTCCACCATCCCAAGCAATGATACAAATACTAACACAACGTAGTAACTTTCGAGAGTATTGGTAAAGGATGAAGATAACCACATCAAAAGAATGCATCTGTCTGCAAGGAAATGATGCTGTAAACCATGCATTACATAACTGCACTCTAGTTGGGTAAGAGAGAACAGAATGGAACAAAGTATTACGAAAACATGGAGTTTACACAGATGAACAATGGAGGGAATGTAATAAAAATAAAGAATTATACTTTGTTTTCGAAGATTACGTGCAACAAATAATGACGATTCGCTAAACACACGAACTTGAAAGAGAGAAAGAAGAAAGAGAGAAACAAGAGAGTAAATTACAAGTGGGAAAATGGCGAGATAAAAATAACAGCGTCACAGAAACCCAGGTAATGGCCTACGGTCGCGACACTCGGTAAGAATATTAATAAAAATGAAAAAAATCTGCAAGTGAGAAATGATCGGTGGAAGATGGAAAAGAAGATATAAGAGTATAGATAATACGAAATTAAATACTAACAAATCTTCGCCCAAATACGTATAAAATACACACAAACTGAATAAAATGCTTCGAAAATTAGGACACAAAAAACCAGAAAAAAATTACATTTAAGAAATTAAAAAATTAAATTAGGCCCATAATTGTGTACATTCACTTACGTACAGAAACACATTTTCACTCACAAACAGATACAGACATACACTCACACGTACAAGGACGCTTCAATATACACACATGTATCATTACTCATCCTATAACTCCTATATTTGGAGATGAAGGAAAATTTCAAAAGAAATAAAACTATAGGTAGAGAAAAAATATCAACAATAATTCCCTATAAAATTTATTTCTAATACGATGCTGTAATTGAAAACACTTCTTTCGCAGCCTCCCTTACAGTAAGTGACCGCCATTGACAGATCAAACGAACTGTGACAGGTGTCTCATTTCTAAATAAATAGTAAATATTGATAGGTCTTTCAACATGTTAAAGCTTTTAATTATCAAAAAGAAAACAAAAACTGATGTACAGTTTTAAAAAATAATTTGAAATGTTTTTGTTTTTAGAAAAATGTTCAATATTTCCCAAAAACCAATATGTTTCGGGATTTTAAGTATTATGAGTATATTTGATAATTGTTATATAATATTTATGAATTAAAAACTAAATAGACAAAACTTGCGACTTGCGATCGTTTCAGGTCGCTGATGCTGCCCTTCAGCATAAAGAAGGTTGGCCAACCTTGCATTGGGGTTTGTCGATCATACTGCATCATGAAACCTAGCACGCCCTCATTAATGTACCAAAAAAATGTTATTAATTTTACGAAACATTTTATCGCTAATGTTTTAGTACGTTCAAGTTCTTTGCAAAATTCCGAGATTAATGAACCCCAACAATTTGCATAAAAATGGATGCGCACTGACTGAAATTGCTAATGGGTCTTCGGTACGGACTTGATAGCATTTCAAAATCTTCAATAGATCTTTATCTCGGTCTTTTTGCAAATGACGGAAGCACATCGTGGTATCGACTGTGACGGTCCAGTGCGGGATCCGATTAGCCGAAGCAATCAAAACAACTTTTGGATCCATCGACTGCCCGAGCATACTGTCCCGGTGCAGTGCGCGCTAGACTTTAGACAGTGCCGTTTTTAATAAATAAATAAATAAATAATCTGCTAGTGAGCAATGCTCGGTGGCAGATAGAAAAGAATACATATATAATAAAATAATACGAAGTTAAAAAACAAATCATCAACATCATGATATTCCGTCCATTAAGAACCGTCCGTTATTATGTCCATGAAACAAAATATCAAGTAGTTTTGTACCCAAAATTTGAAAGGAAAGTTTTCCAATCATATGCTATTAAATTCAAGCTGTATTTCACAGCGGCGATGAAAATAGATTTCATTTTGTTATTTACAACTTCATTCAGCTTACTCTGTATAATCTTTTATTCAAGCTGATCTTTCTGCTCTTGCTTATAGAGATATTAAAACTTTAGAGGTACAGAAATTTTAAACTTAAGAATAAAAACAATTATTGATACATTTTGTAAAAATGTTTGAATTTTACATTTTTCAATATAATTCAAAAATATATCATAAAAATTGGCGCTGGAACTCACCTGCGAGCTTTCTGGGAAGATGCTCCGAATCTGGGGGATAAAATTAAGTAAAATAATGTTAAAAAGAAATAAACTATAAAATACAGTACGCAACATCAGGAGCTAATAAAAGATTTTGGACAGTTTTTCCAACTTAAATGTGCTTTATTTCATAACTTTGTTTAATTGATTCTGAAAATTATGCTTATTCGAGATTTCTAATAATCCTTCAAATTTCTAATAAATAAAAAAGGTAAACAAAGGACTCACGAATTTCGTGTGGTTCATATTAAGAGCAGGATGCAATGGAATAAAGATGAAGAATTACGAAATTACTTGGACAAACGTACATGCCTCACGAGGGAATTGACTCATCAACCTTTGGAATTTGAGCTCTATTCCTTATCATGTGAGCAATTTTTACCGCTTCCTGTACCCTGGGCTTTTTGTCAATTGCAGGTCCATGCACAATGTTTAACCCTTTCATAATTAGTTTTCTTTACACACAAAAAAGTTTTTGTGTGTCACATGGACACTTAAAAAATGATATAAATAAAACTTGTTTTCAAAAATCCTCAAATGAGTTAGATGATAAATATTTTAAAACAATTTGCGACGTTGAAATATTATTTTTTAGTTTTATTTAATTGAAATGTATTTATGTTCTTAATTTCTTCTAGGCTCATAGGTGTTACCGTAATTTGTTGATGCTAACCTATTTTAAAACATTAGCAGGATATTCTTAGTTGAGTAATTGGAGAATCCAGTACTTTTGTAAGGAAAATCTGCGAGGATCTTTAATGCATCGAAGTGAATTGATTCAAACGAAACCTTAGATGTGCTTTTTCATGAATTTTAAATATTTTAGTATTAAGACAAAGCCCACTATTTTTAACCATTCGTAATCTATGTAGTCATATCCATCATTCATTACATATATTATTCTCATACATGAATTTTCTTGCGCTTCAACGAAACTGCTATTCATTAATTTCTAGAAACTGTTGGTTGTTTTGTATGATGTTAAAATTATTCCAACTTGCAGACGACCCGTAATTCATTGAGCATAAGCTAATTATTGTTGAGTTAATGAAAGGAAGAAGTCGATGACACAAATTGTGCTAATCACAAAACAATATTTACGTTGACATTTCAATTTGGCTTTGTTTAATTTACCATTTCAAGAGATTTTATACTGATTATGAATTCTTATGTGATATTTTTAAAATCTTTCTTTCTGTCATTTGTTGGGGCTGTTTTTGTCATTTCACTAACAAAAGTTTTGTTTCACTTGAGAATTAGGAAGATAACAATCAGATACATTATAAGATCCCCTCTCCCTAGAATATATTATCATTTTTATATCACTCCTGAGAGAAAAATAAAATAAATTATGTCAAGTTTGTCAGCAGCCGTATTGAAGTCCTTGACTATACATGGCTCTAAGACAACATTAAAGTAATTAATTTTTTTAATTTGTTTATTTCTACTCACCAATGAAACGAGAACAAACAAGGACGTACTAGATTGTTTGCAGAAGTACTTCAGATACTTTCAAGTCAATGTGGTATCAACAATGCTTTTTTAAAGTTGTAAGAACAAAACTCTAATACTAATCACGTACAATAATTTATATTCCTTATAAGTGTGAATGTCCATTCAAATCCATTGATCCATAATCGTTCATAACCTAATGCACTATTCAGAGATTTACTATATGATCAGGAGGCCGCATCAATCGATTTCGATCCTATCGCATTCGAGAATGCTCGATTCCGTAACCGCAGATAGGTTAATTGATGTATTGTTGTAGTGTGTATCCTTTTAAAAGATAAATTTTAAAAACAGTGAAAATCTTATTGAAATATTCAATAGTGTTGGTCATTGAAATTATGAACGTAAATTTGACAGCTTCACATTCCATGGATAATCCATTAAATAAATAACTTTATTGTCAAAGAGCAGTTGTAAACTGCGTACGACAACTTGGAGGGAAATAAACTAACAAGGAAGTTACTATCTAATTATTACACTGTTGACTTTAGTTCTGTTGGATGATGGGATACCTTTGATCAATTACAGCATCACAATGGACTAACTTCTGTGAGAAAATAAATCTTAATAACAATCAAATTTCATCACTTATAATGAAGACCTCATTAAGATAGTCTGTTTCGATAAATATAGTAAAGAAATATGACCTACATTTTCTGCAGACTACGTTTCGTCATTAATGCGAGACATAATTTGGTGGGCTTCTTCATTACTAGAGTGTTTTGGTTCGATTTTTCCTTTTGTTTTTCGAGAGTTCATAAAAGTATTTTTACTGCCACTCTTCACGAATCATATAGTTTATTTTTCCCAATTATAAAACACGTAATGCAACTTCTAAGAGGAATTAAAGAGAATATTGAGCACGATATCGTTGTAAAAAATAATTTACAAAATCTACACGAGCACAATAAAGAATTGCTGTACAAAACACAGCATAATACATCAGAACGTCGATTTTACAAACATTTGGGTGTTAGGATAACTCGTTGTATGGGTAATAATAATAATAAATTTATTGTCAAAAAACAGTACAGACTGCGTATGACCACGTGGAGGACAATAAACTAATTTACTCTCCGGAAGCAAGCAAGGGACCATCCCATCAATTCCGATCAAGGGCCCTAAGGCAGAGGCGGATTCAAAAAATTCAGCAAAAGTTCCTAGATAAGATAAAAAGTTAGCTGCGAGTTATAATACATATATAATGTCAATATGTTTGTAATTTAACGCAAATATGTTTGTAAATTTACATGTACAAGTTATTATCGAACTATAGATTATTCTGAGTATAGTGTTTAAAAATCATAAGAGTTGAAAAAACACTAAATTCACGATTTATTGTTACAATAAACACGCCCCTAGACAAAGCCTAGAGAACCTGTATAAGAAATCCGCCTCTACCCGAAGGAAAAACGGAGAAAAACCCGGGCCAGGATGGGGCTACAGAATTAATGTACACAACCGTGCCAAAGTTGAGTACACATAAAACTAAATTAATATGAGCCATACGGCAACACAATCATGCAAGAAAATAGTTTTTGAAATTGTTATAAGTTATTTAAAAAGTGCTACAGCAATGGCGTGATAAAGTACAAGACGAATTTAACTTTTATTAAAATCAATAAATTCTTTTACAGTGTAGAAGCACTGGTGCAGGAGGTAGTTTTTAACCGCGGATTTGAAGATATTCAATTTCATAATGTCTTTTATATTCTTGGGCAGGGAATTATATAGAACGATTCCCGAATGGTAAGGTCCTTTTTGGCAAAGAGTGGTTGACACTCTAGGCCGATGAATATTATTACTATTTCGAGTATTGTGTTCGTGAACGAGACTGTTTCGTATAAAGCAAGGGTGGCACTTCAGTAATTGATAATTGATTATTATAAATTGAACCACGAAGGATGAGGTTGGTACCATCGTTTGCTGCCTTGCACTGACTCTGAGGTATCCCCAAGCGATATAGGGAGGTCGCATACACACGGTGACCAATACTACGGTCAGCGAGGTCGTGGATCTTGCATTCTCCCTACCACACCATACTTGTATGACAGTGGCGGATCCAAGGGGAGGGGACAGGGTCTCCCCATCGCCCCCCTCCCCCTCCACAGGAATTTGACTTGACTTTGCAAAGAAAAAGGAAAGCGCTCTACTCATTAAATATATTTTTCATTTGATTTACAATTTATAGAATCCGTTGCTAGGTAACAACACTGGGATTTACAATACTTGTCACTACTTATCCATTCCATTTCGTGCCGTATGGTAAAGGATTTTTAAATCCAGCGCAACGTAATCGTACAGAAGAGCATTTTTTTTAAAACAAGCAATTGCAAGTGCGAGACAGAAAACAAAAAAACACTTCCGCTGCTATAAATGTATTTTATTTCCACTAACAACAGAACTGATGATTCGGGGGGTCCGCACTTTTCAACTCACCCACTTTTCAACTCACCCACTTTTCAACTCACCCACTTTTCAACTCACCCACTTTTCAACTCACCCACTTTTCAACTCACCCACTTTTCAACTCTCGCACTTTTCAACTCACCCACTTTTCAACTCTCGCACTTTTCAACTCACCCACTTTTCAACTCTCGCACTTTTCAACTCTCGCACTTTTCAACTCTCGCACTTTTCAACTCACGCACTTTTCAACTCACGCACTTTTCAACTCACGCACGATTCAACTCACGCACGATTCAAATCAACGCACGATTCAACTTTTCTACCTGCGTGGCGGAGGGTCAATCTGTGGTGATGTGGGCAGTAGTCTGCAGGGTTGGACATGGAAAAAGTTTAGTGACTACCGTCGCCGTCAACGTGTGGCCCTTCTGAAGAAATATGAGTTATTTCACTAGACGTGAAATACCATATTTATATTTCCTTCACTGTTAATCTACGAAAATAAATTGTTGAAGTTGAATCGTGCGTGAGTTGAAAAGAGCGCAGTTCGGTGATTCCTCGGAAGACGAAACTATCGTGGTGGGGGTGGGGGAGAAAGTTGACAAAGTTTCACCTCCCTCCCGAAGATCTTTTGCTAGATCCGCCAATTTGTATGATTAAATATGTCGTTATCCAAACTGTTCCGTGGTGTATACTGCCTTTTCATCCCCCCTTCCCTCACTCGCCACTCGGGTCCTCGCGTCCTGACTGTTCTAACCAAACTTTTGTAGTTGTGTTCCATCGAGGTTATACCTCCTACTACCGTAGAATGAAAGCATACAAAATTCTAAATATCTCTTCACAATGTACTCTGAACTCTATAATAATATTTTTTTAATTATTATAGGTATTCGAATATATATTTTGAAAAGATTTTATCAATTTAAAGATTGGAACGAAACCCAAATAAAATCAGTCAAGATAACATTTTTAGAACTTAATATTCAGGACAATCTCAAATGGAATTGGCATATTGATAATTTGAATTTGAAACTAAGCAAAATATGCTATGCATTCCCAATTTTTAGCCAACATTGTTAGTCAACACGTTTCTTGCTGCGCGTATTTTGCAAATGTGTATTCTCAAATACGGTACGGCATTATCTTCTGGGGCCAATCCACTCAGAGCATTTAAACGTTTATAATTTAAAAAGAGTTCGAATCATATGTAAATCTCACCCCTAAATTCATGTAAACCTTTATATAGAGAATTAAATATTCTCCTTTGCATATACAATTATGAAGTAGTCGTGTTTGTTTAGACAAAACTATTAAAATCCCACCCCTGCTTTATAAGAAATAGTTTAGTTCACGAACACAGCACTCGTAATAAGGCAATTATTCATCGTCCTGGCGTGTCAACAACTCTTTCCCAAAGAAATATGAATATATTGAATCTCTTTAAATCCGCGGTTACAAGCTTTTCATGTGCTAATTTTTTTCTATAATGAGAAAAAATTTACACATTTTAATAAAAGAAGTTAATGAGAGTTTGTTTCCTAATAAATATTGTTTTCCACATGACTTAGGATTATGTAAGTGATGTTAATATCTTTTATACTGCATCACGCCACTGTTGTAGTACTCTAGATACTAATTAAATTCCTTTTCGATGCATGTTCATTTCGGTCCTCTTGGTTTTTTAATAGTTTATTTAATTATTACAGTACGTATTAATTAAACAATTTATTTTATAAATATTAAATCCGCCCCTGCCCATTGGTCCTTTATCTGAATTGATGGGATGGTCCCTTGCTTGTTTCCGGAGAGTAACTTAGTTTATTATCCCCCACGTAGTCATACGCAGTTTGCAACTGGTTTTTTTTTTTTACAATAAAGTTTATTTAGATTCGGAAATAAATTCGAAATTAAATCCTTTTCTCATAAGAGACAATGAATTTCATCTAAATATGTGTATATTGCTTATATGACCTCTAAGGAGGGTTTTACAAGCTAAAATTGATATAAACACACATTATCGCGTTTAGACCTTCAAAAGATTTCACGTCGGCAGAACTACGTTAAGTAGATGACGCTGTGAACGACTTGCGTTTTCTCCCATAATTCTTCATACAACGTCAAGCAGACAGTCACGAAGATTTCAACAGTTCATTACATTCTAATTGAAGATGCATCATATTTTCTGTATCTAACCTAAATAAACTTATTTTACATAATGTACTTCAAAAATTCGCTTCTTTAAAAAATTACGGATCACCATTCAACTTGTATAAATGACACAGTGTAGTTTACCGTGAGTATCAGGATTATTTCCAAATTTATGTGTGGTATTTTTAAACATAACTAGAATTTAAAAAGTAGACTCAAACATTGATCGAGGAGAAATATTGAAGTTAAACTTCATGAATTTCGACTACCCATGAGAAATTCTTACTGAATAAAATATCGCAATAAAGCAATTTAATTTCATAAAACATAAAGCACACTAACAACATATATGTACCTTATTTTTCTGTACGATTCATTTTTAAATTAGTACTATCTGTAGTTTTTGACTCTCACAAATTCGATTTAGGTATTATCGTAATGCACAACACATGTAGTATGTGTGCACAATTTCGGTAGGTTCATATATAAAAACGTCGTACGATGTCTCAAACATAACCTCACTCTTTCATCCTCGTGATTTGTGAACACTGTTTCTTTCGAGTGGATATAGATTTATAGCGAGTGTCTGCCGAAACAAGCTCCCCTTATAAAGACAGTTTTCTTTGGCTCGACCTGTTGAACCTCTACTTCTATGCATACGAAATGAACATAGAAGCAGTGAGCGCGTCGATTTCGTTCTGTCGTGTAGTTTCTTTTACGCCCTAATTCACGTCGGGAAGTACCACGCTGACGAGGTGTCCATTGTGTTTTGTCTTCGCAGTCATTTCACCTCCGAACACGATTGTTTGCGACATCGTAGGTGTTTTGTTTACGTTCCATTTATAGAGTTAGTCGTAGTAAAGATGAAATTTTATGTCTATAAGTAAGTCATTTAACGGCAGGTTTTAACCTTCAGTTTTCAAGACCTTACAAAAAATACGTCACATGAGAATTAAATTTTGTATTTGTTAAAGATTCGTGAGTGATTGTGTATGAATAAATTACTTGTCTCTTTTCAAGTTACAAGTTCGTATGGAACATTGAAGTATAAGTTACACACTGCTTATCAATGTACCATAACATTCGCAATTTATTTTATGTATATATTTATAATTGATCAGTTTGTGGTTGTTGTTTCAAATATTTCAAAACTTTATTATTTCTTCAGAAGGTAGACTGGAAATGAAATTTCGAGAATATTTTTGAAAAATAATGAGATAAATGATTTTAGATTCTAAGATGAATATTGAAGTAGATGTAATTTAAATACAGCAAAAATTAAATTGTGGAAGTAATCTAGAGTTCAAAAATATTTAACGGGACAGAGAGATTCAAGGTTTGCAAATTCACTGTGATAAAATTCCAGAGCACCGAAAACAGCAGTCTTGTTATAAGAATATCCTCTCTACCCATTGGAAATATGTGCTTCAAAAGATTTTTTCCCATCATTTGAGTTTTCTCTTATTCCGTCAATTTAGCATCAACATGGTTTTTGAATATTATGGTTTATTACTTATTTACATTTAATTGTAAATAAAAATTGTCTACGAAAAAAGTAGATTAAATTAAGAGTTAATATGAAAAAAACATGAAAAAACATTTTCTGAATCTTTAAGTTCAAGCATATTAAATACGTCATTGTCTTTGGTCAGTTTTAGCGCATGCGTCGGTCTCTTGTTTGATTTCTCAAAGTAGTTCAACGTTGTTCTTCACGTTGTCATACGAAGTTCTTAATTCCTTTTTGACAATTAATCATTAAATACTGGCTGAGATCCCGCGACTTCACTTGCGTCTGGGTTTTAGTTGGGTTTCAGTGTGTAAATAATGGTTTTTGAATCCCCATTTACATCTATTAGAATGTTCATCATATTCAACTGCCGTCAAAACAATTCTGAATCAAACCGCAAAACGTGAAAATAAAAGAAGACAAAAGTCCATTATAATAATTCTTTTCCAAAAATATGTATTGTTTGCGATGCTGAAAATACTCCATTTTGTAAGGTTCCGTAAAGGAGAGTACGCGCAAGCGCCATGTTTGATCTACATTGACACAATCTACAGTACTTGGGACGCACGTATTCACGTCGAGCTCTTGTTTATAATTTTCAGTTTTGTTCATAAAGTTGGTATTTATATAATATCAACTCGAGAATTTTATTATTAACTCGAGAATTATATAGTGAAAACACAGTTGAAATGCTATCGTTGAATATTGATTTTTCTATATATAAAACACATGATTCAAAAATATGTAAAACTCTGTAGGTTATATTATGTGATTGAAAACAACTAGCATTTAATATAAAAATCTTGAATTTTACACAGAATTTTCTATAAATATGTTATATGTCGTAAATTGGAACTATAACTTACATTTTTTTCTTTGTATATAATACTTCAAAAGTGATCATAGCAAGTAAAAACAACATGAAAATAGTCAACAAAAATGATGTACGTTTATTATTAATTTGTTTTCTTCAGTAAAACAATCATTTAATAGTCACTAAATAATGTTATAAATATTATATTATGTTAAAGGGAAAATATAACCTGTGCTCATTTAGAGCACTTCAGAATTAGTTATTTAAAAAATTATTACCTTATTTTTTTTATATTTTTTTTGGTGGGGCTTTACGGCTCATGTCGACATCAAAGGTCATTGGAGCCCGAAAAACTTGTACAGGTAGGGAAAATGCAGTTACGCACTAGGGAGAGCCAACATGACTCTCCCCGCGTGTGGGACTCGTCGAATGATCCAACCCTACCCACTAAAAACCCTCCTGATCTACAACACACCATAACATATCTCACAACATACATCAAATGGAGGGAGGGCTACAATGAGGGGTAGGACAAAAAATGAGAGGAATGAGGAAAATGAAAGATACCCTAGCCTTAATAGCGTCGGCATCGAAAAGAACAAGAGGTGACGAAGGGAGGTCAGGAAAGAGAAAGGAAGGAGCCCCGCACAAGTAAGTGGAAGTAATGCCAGACTCAGCTCGGGGCCCCGTGTTCGCCAAACATGTACTTACTAGATGTAAGTCGCCTGGGGGTTATTACCTTAATGAACGTTGAATATTTGGACAATGCGATTACTAAATGTGTAACGACACCAGCAACGCGGAAAAACCACTTAATTTTTATTAAATCAATTAATTTTTTTGAAAATATTCTGCTCCTACTTACCGTGTTTTTATATGCAGTCGCTATATACTAGACCCTTGGCTAAGATAAAATGTCACGCTTGCACGTACCTAACTGTTTAGAGCTCTACTTTTACCCGCGTCCAAAAAATTCAAATTTCTCTTTCATATAGTAGAAGGATTAAATGATCATGTTTCGTCTGTTTTTTGTGCGAAAAGAGAATATACTTTGTCACTGGTATAGTAAAAGTCATCATTCTTTGCTTTGAAAAAATTCAACTAAAGAAAAAAAACATGAATGGAAATGCTGTGTTCATTAGTTTATTTTGTATTAAACGCAGTAAATTGCTTTATTGTCCTCAACGTGGTCAAAAACAGTTTGTAACAGCTATCTTGACTATAAATTATTTATATATTTATTTATTTATGGTCAGATTAACTGGCTTGATGTTGGTATAGAACCTGTACTCAATGCAGCCAATGCTTTTACTTCGCCATCATCCATAAGAATAATGATAAGGGTACCTCGCGTTCTGTTGGCAAGATATTCGAACTTGAATCCATTGCCAACCTCGTACACCAATTCAATTCTCTTGCTCTTGTGGCGCTGTTCTGTTCTTTCTGCATCGAGCGTGTGGAACGAATATTACTTTGTGTCTTTGTTTGTTGTTTTATTAACTTGTATTTCTTTACAGGAAATAGTCACTTTTGTGATTACGTTTAATATTTATTTGGATATTACTTAAATTCTTTGTGACCACGCTTTCCTTGAAAATTTCGCGATTGAGTTTCAAGGCTTTGTTTCGCAGAGGTTGGCAATTTGTTTAAGGCAGCCATATTGAATAATTTTAGGCAAAGTATCTTGACTTTGAGATTAAGACTGTTCGTATTCGTCGCCTAGGCAACACACATTACGTCATTTGTCTCACAAAGCTTTTTTCTAATTCCGAGATGCTGTGCGGAGGATTCGAAGAGCGCGTGCTCACCATCGCAATTTTGCGAGCTCTCATCCGGAGAACCGGTTCTTGATGACCATTTCGAATCCTGGTGCAAAACCCCGTGGAGATTGGCTCCAACACATTCCAGAAGGAAAAGATGGTTTCAGCAAGTTCGTTGTTCTTTTATTGGAGGAAATTTCTTTTATGAAATTACGTTTCCGGTTATTTATTCCTTTTCTAAATACACTAAAGACGAATAAATAACTTACAAAGTTCATGACGGGTTTTTGTTGAAAATTTATTGAAATAAAACGGAATTTGAAAGTGATATTTTGATAGTATTGATGACCATACCAATAAAAGTGAATTAATTTGCGGTACCTGTGACATGGGAAAAGGAAGAAGTAATAGATAATGTTGCTTGAAATTTCATAGGACTATTCATAAAGGTTATTGCAACAAAAATGCAAAGTACTGTTGATATTGATGAATCACAAGAGCGGAGAATCAATTAAAATCAGGTACTATTCAAGAGATGTGAATCTTCAAAAGCGTGACTGTTGAATATGAAACTTACCAATGTTTGTCAAGTCATTTCTAGAGTTCGATCGCATTACGTGACGCATACAACTCACTGAGCGTATAAATTACGTGACCGAATGGGAGAAGCAAAATTATATAAAGGCTATGAAGAGCGTAGTTTTCAAGTTCAACCAAAAAGTGAAATAAAAACGAAGTAATTCATCGGTCTTAAATATACTCTTTGTTTATTATGCTCTCTGTGTAGAGTGTATTTTTCTTCCGCCTATATTTTTAAATAATTTGTAATTACGTACACAGCGCAGATCACTCAAAAATTGTGTGTTTTTGGTAGTTTTCTTCGTGATATTTTCTTTTTGATATAAACGAAAGTGAAAATTTAATATTACGAGAGTACAGATATAGAGAAACGAACAAGTGAATTTAGAACATAATATAGGAACCCGAGGCAACACGGGACAAAATGAGGTAAGAAGGAAATTCAGACATGTTGACATGTGCTTTAATTCCCTCTGTCGGGTAAAATATATCAATTCTCAGGACCTACTTTTCTTCGAATGTTGATGTTTGTTTGTTTTTGTTTGTTTGTTTAACAATGCAAATAAATATTTTTATTTCTATGTTTTATTGTGAATCGTTTTAAAATGTTGGATGTCCAGTAATGTTATTTTAAGTTTATTGTCAAATTCGGAGCAACGACGGATAATTTTGTTAGATCAATATAAGTGTCTCCTTATTAATATAAGATTAATATGTCTCCCTAGATTAATATAAGTGCGCGGGTTCAAATCCGGTCGAGGTCGACGGATTTTTAGGGTGAGAAATATCTACACACGAGTAGTATGATAATACTGCATGTAAAAGATCCCTTGAGCATCGTTTGATGCTCTCGGTAAAATTAATTCTCGGCGAAAAATGCACCCACGCAGAGTTCCAGTTTACGCTACCAGATGGCAGCGGAAGACGGAGCGTCTAAATTGCGAATGTGGTTCAACCCAAAGGGTCGCAACCTAAAAGAAATGGGCCACAATATCGGGTACCGAGATCTATACGCTATTATTATTATTATTATTATTATTATTATTATTATTATTAGTGTCTCTACACAAGAAAGTTTGTGACTTCCCACCATTGAGAAAACTAGATTGACAACCAAATAAACTGACACCGATCTTTTTCGTAAACTTCTCTTTTATAAAATTTTTCTCGTTTCGATTTTCATTTGATCTTCTTGTTCACAACAGTACTTGTTTTACTGTTCAAGAGAACTGTTAGATGCAAATCAACTTGTCGATATTTAACTTAAAGTTTTTGCATTTCGCCGTTTCAGATATTATCTACTACTGCGTTAAGCCCCTCCTTGGCTCAAGTGGTAGCGTTCTTGCTCTTCCTTAAGTCATGCCGGGTTCAATTCCCAGCGGGGCCAGAAATATTTGTAGCTTTGCGCATAAATGTCTCAGTTCATAGAGCTGTGACTGCTGAAATGCGAACCCTCCTTACTCTATCCACCTCCTGCTAGTATCAATAACTCTAACTATTACTAACCACTTCTATTAACGTGGGCCAAGTTGTTGGTAAACCCAGCTAACTTGCCCACCTATACTACTACCATTCTACCCTCCTACCTCCAATCGCTCCATGTAGATAAGCTCCAATTGCACGCTACGTTTCTCATTTACAAAAACTACAATTACTGCATTAAAGGGAATATTTTAAACCTTTTTCTCGTGCTGAAGTGAAGTACTCGTGTATAAAATATAAACACTGGTATTTGTGTGATCTATTAAGCTCGCAAAGACTGTATGTAAGTAGGCATGCATATTTCTGAAACTCATTTTAAAATGGTGATGAAACCCATTGATTGTTTCGGGATCAGTGTGCCGTCTACCTTTGTCTAATATCTTAGACAAAGATCTTTTACTTATTTATCGTGAACTAGCAGGACTGTGTAGTCGAATGAGCATCCTATAGGTCCATGGTTTGAATCCCGTGTTGGAAAATTAATTTCATGAATTGTGTAATATTGGTACTGTTTTTAACATTAAAAAAGATATTTAAAGAACGTGTAATTTTAACAATTCAGTAGAACCTCTTTAATCCGAGAAAATTGGAACCTGTATGTGTGTAGGATTTTTTTCGTGCTGTAGAGGTTTATGAAAATGGGGTTTGAGAATGAATGAAAGAGGATGTTAAAGTTTTTTTATATTAATATTATATTTATATATTTTTATCATTTACATTAAAAACAAAAAAAACGTAATGGTAGTCTAATTTTCAGAATTAAGCAGCGCACTGTAAATAAAAAAATTTCATTAAATTTCGTTCTGTATTATTTTCGTAAATTAAATTATTTTTAGCAATGGACGTAAAAGTTTCAATAGAGAAATAGTTTTTTAAAATTACGGTCATTGTTAAAGACGTCTGATTGTAGAATGCTGGACTAGGCATGTTTTTCTGTACATCATAGTCGTCCAGATATTTGATAGCATTATGAATGAATCTGTGTTTCGTCTTCGCATCTCATTGCTATTCCGTTGCGAACTCGCTGCTCACGCGAGTCCTTAATCGAGGAGGCCGTGACCGCTGCTGCGCCGTTCGCTTTGGGCGGTGGCGGCGCGGCGGCGTCTTGTTCTTTGAAAGAGGAGCCTCTGGTCTCCGCGGGACGCTCACCGGCGGCAAGGCGGCGCCGCGACGGGGTGTCTCAGCGTGTCGTCTCCGCGCGCGCGCGCGCACACACACACATGACGTCCTTACGCCAGATGGCACGACCGGAAAGGCAACTTGAGGGTGGAGGCGAATATCATTACACTGCAGGTTGAGGATGAGTGAAAACTGCAGTTTACACTTTTGGTCGTTCATTGTCGCAGGGGCGGATCTGTGGACCTAAACAGATAAAATTGAAGTTGATAAATGGCATTCTTTGTAAAAGTGTTAACAGATGGATAATTGTTATTAGTTATAATTGTTATTGTTATTAATAATATAATTTTTATTGTTATTAATAATACCAGATTGTTAATTATTTATTTGATGCACTTTATTTACAGGTAATATTTATAAAATTTGTTGTAAAACCAAAATGTATAAACCAAAATGCACCCTGGTTAGCCCCCAACCCCCCTTGATGGTCTACATCCGCCACTGCAGGGACGTGCCTTTTTCTTTGACGAAGGGATGTTATGTGTGTATTTATATTACATGTTTATATATTATATATGAATTTATATTATACCTGTGCATATGTTACATATACGCCTATGTATGTTTGTTTACACATACATAACATTAGGAGAAATACAATTCTCTTTTGACGATTTTTTAATATTTTATTTGGCGTCACTCACATCCGCCCAGCCCTGCATTGTCGGTATCAGTAGTGGCGATTGGTGATAACCTTCTGAACCTAGAAATTGCGAAAGCAATATAAACAAACTGTTCAGTAATTTCATCGTATAGCTTGTGAAACGATTCCACAGTGGTATCAGATGCGGTTTAAATTATGTGGTCAATTCCCTTATAATCCCCTCCCAGGCACCAACTCGATATTTTTGAATTTCTACAAAAATATGTTTGCCCGCGTATTTTAATTTCCATTTCTGCTATTAATCGGTATTAGTTTCTTTTTAGATTTTTTTTTATCGCTCTGAATCCCATAACAAATTCTATTTTCGTGTGAAGGGATTGATTACTGTTGTCCGAAAATTCGATCTCATTACATAAATGAATCTTTTGATTTTTCACATTTCTATAAGGGAAAAATACGTTTTTCATGAAGTAGTCTTTTCGTATGTGTAAAAGGAAACCAACCGAAAACGTACGTTCCAGCGCATGCAATCCGTACATTGGGTGAACCTTAACTATTCGTTCGCGTTGTACCAGGAATGCTCATATCTTTCCGTAAAATAGATTGGGTACTTACCTAGTTCTGTTATTTTAGCATAGTTTTTAATTATCCTTCTGTATTTATAAATACATAAGTTAACTGTTCTGTTGAATTTACACTACAACTCTTGAGTTGTGAAATTTTATACTTTAATGTCAGATTTTCGAGACATTAGACTTTTATTTTGTCACTTTCGNTTTTTTTTTTTTTTTTTTTTTTTTGGTTTTTTTTTACCCCCCCCGGGGGGGGGGGGGTTCAGATACGTGACGCACAACATTTTAAAAGAGATTCACGTCAAAACTTTTAACTAAATTGGACATTTCAGACAAATTTTTGAAGCTAAAATTTCTGTCGAATTTTGGGTTGGTTGTATCAACCGAAACCAATTGTATTAAACAATTATAAGAAACAGAATTCTGTAGAAAAAAAGAACTTTCTTGTCTCTTTTCATTTCAGGGTGCGAATTTGAATTCAAAACTGTGTTTTGCTCTTTCGTTATTGGTGGCTGCTGCAAAGAAATTCTATCATTTTTTCTCAGAATAAGACAAAGAAAAAACAAATCATTTAAATAAGTATATAAATGATTTAAATAACTCGTTGATTTTCTTCTCTTAAACATAATGACTGAAGCTTGAAAAACTCCAACCAACACCCGCAACTTCACGTATCTACCAGGGAGGCATTTTCTTCCTCAACTTTGCAAAATTTCTGTGAGATGCCAAATGAAGATTCGAGCATCTGGGATCAAGAAACTTTTAAGTGGTGTCAATGTGAAGATAATAAATTACCTTGCGTACCTGCGATCCGTGGAATGTTTAGAAAATGCCTGCCTCCCCTTGCGTGATATTTCCATAAATGTGGCTTTTAGATGAAGCCCCGGGTGATTCACAGCCCGAAAAGGAAGATATCGCCTCCTTTAGAAGACACGTAATCTGCATTTTCATTTTCTTGAAATCCTTGATCCACAGAAGACTACCCCTTACAAGATCAGTCATTTGCATTAGACCTGTCAACAGAAATTTATTGACTTTCCTTAAGATAAAATAACTGTTGTTTTATTACCTTATGCAAAATATGTCGTTATCTCCGCCGTATGAAATTCAAATAAAATCAGCTACTTCCTGCATTTGTGACCCGATGCAGACGACAGATGTGGGAGTTACGGGATTGAAATTTTGAGTGTAATGCATTGTGGTTTCCTTATGCCCCTCACTGACGGTACCAGACGGTACCATCGTTGCCGTGGGAACTGAGCTCTTGGAACAATTTATAGTACTGGCGACGATAATCATACTTCCACTTACAATGTAAAATACTACTACTATTAACGTCCAATATGTAATCAAATTAGATAAATATTTAAAAACTTACGACATTTAATGGATGAATAGTATTTTTTTATTTTTTTTATTTTTTTGTGAATAGCTCACTACGTTTCGACGTGGATTTACGCGGTCGTCAGGTGATCAAGTAATAAATTATAACAAGTTTATGTTTCTGCTTTTTTGTAAACATATTTTTTGTTTATATTTCTGTTTATATTATGTTGATTTCTCCCGTTGTAATGTTTATTGGTACAATTTGTTATTACTTGATCACCTGACGACGGCGTAAATCCACGTCATAACGTAGTGAGCTATTCACAAAAAATAAAAAAATAAAAATATTATTCGTCCTTAAAAGATCGTAAGTTTTTAAATATTTACCACGTAAAATACTTAACCAAAAGCTTAATTCTTAATTGTTATCTATAATAATGTAATTATCTACAATTAATTAAAATCTGTATTTTTTACTTCGCAATCTTCAGAGCATTTTTTTAAATTAGTCAAAACTACTACATGTTCTGCCTTTTCCTGCTTCGCTATAATTCCTCTGATTGAGAGCAGATTTAACTTCTGTGCGTAATGTGACAAGTAAGGAATGTGCAATATTGTCGCACGTAGAAATGGTGTACCCATTACGTGTATTCATGGATTCCATCTTATTTTTCTACCATGCGGATTATACAAAGATACAGCGCAAAATCTTCAATACCAGCTTCAGAAATCTTACATTATGAGTATCACCATTTATTCATATGATTTATTTTCAACTGCGTAACCGTCATAAGAAGTACCTTTACATATACAATCATTTGTAATATTTTATTTGCCTTAACTAATAAAATTTTTAAGAATGTTAATAATATATAACACATTAAAACCACAGTATCACAGAAAGAAATAAAAAATTGTCTACAATGATAGTAAAATGAAATCTACCTCTACTAACGTCCTTTATGTAATCTATTTACATAAATAGTTAAAAACTTAACTACTTGACGACGGCGTAAATCCGCGTTGAAACGTTGCGAGTTCTTAACGAAAAATATTATTCGTCCATAAATGGTAGTAAGTTTTTTAACTATTTATTTAAATAAAATAAAAAATATATTTATAAATTACAACATTTTTGCTATGGAAATACAGGTGAAATGATCATTAAAATAAAAAATACAATGTGTCACAAAATAATTTGCGAAGGGATGGCGGACGAAGGGATGACTCATACTTACCTTTCTAAGGGAAAAGAAAGGGAGTAAATTCACTGTGAGCGATTGTCCGTGACGTGGAAACTACGGTGGAAGGAGATTTCTAGGAACAGTGGTACTGCGAAGCAAGATTTAGAATCTCGTACTAAATTGTTCACACACGGTGTCGTCCCCTTTAATCCCCGAAAGAAAACTAAAACTATGTTTTAAGAGAGCTACTCCGCGGAAACTTTGCTCTCTGACCTCCGTTGCAGACCTCGAGACCCCTTTTAAGACGGCGTTCTGCGCACAATGGAACACAGTCCCGAGATGGCCAAAAGACACTGGTCAAAAATATGAAGGAATCTGTCGATTCCGAAAAACTAAGAGAGGATTAAAATACTATCATTCCCTAAAAATTTAGTATAATAGAAATCAAATATAATAAACAAAATATGATTAAATAATAAATGGAATTGTCAACTCTGTCGATATTTTATTAGTAGTAAGGTTTTCGCTTGCTTAGCTAAAACAAATACAGTAACACAGAATCGAAATCTCAAAATACATTCAAATAAGTGAAAATAAGGATAAGGGAAAGCACAGATCAGCGAACGGAACCAACCTTTATGCCACACGGTTTCGGCGTAACTGCGCCGAAGGATGGAAGAACGCAGCTTAAACAGAGTTCTAAAGGATTTCAAAATATCGACCCTCAAGATGGGGGGGGGGAGATAACTGCTGGGTTCAGTGGAGGTGGTGTCGGTTGTAAATAACATGGTGGACAGAAGGGTTGAAAGAGAGGTCATAAGACGGGGGGGGGGGGTGAGAGGCAATTTGTGATTGGGTGTGAGAGATGTTTTACGAAAGAAATGAACTCTTTTAAAAATTTAATTCACGAATAAAAGTAACCTTTCTGTCCTGTTTGGAGTGACCTGAAACTCGTAGGCAAAGTCAAACGAAGAAGGGGCGAGTTAAGTTGAGGAACCTGTTGGTTTAGGATAATGATATGGGGATTTCTGTAAATGTTATGTATGTCGAGTGTTTCTAACTGTAACCTAATGTGGAATTGTTTAGTACCATCTAATATTTTAAAATTGTCTGATGGGTTGAAGTAGTGTTGGTGCTAGTTGCATTGCGTAATGTTGTTTCCAAGCATGAATATGTTCCCTATTATTGAATTATATTTTGAACATCCTCTGTCAACACCTCACCTATAATCATTCTATAATAAACAAAAGTAATACAACGATATAAATTAAAACAAAAGTCCCCTCCGTGGCTACGGTGTCAGCGTGATCGCTCGTCATCAAGTCATCCCGGGTTCAATTTCCAGGTGGGGAAAGATAAAATTTGTAGCTTTTCATTTCCATGTCTCAGTTTAAATAGCTGCGATGTATGAAAAGTTCGACAAACCGCAGTTGTAATACTCGGATGCAGCAACCTGGATCCTATCTAGACGCTGTTCCTCCTATCTCCATAAAATTCACGATGTGTCTAGTGAGTAAACTCACGCAAAAACTGAGCCTTACTGGCATTCATCATTCGTGGACCTTAGCTGGCCGAAACGAGGTACATACATTGAAACACTAATAACACAATGAAAAATCAAATAAAAATTGATCAAGTAACTGGAACAATCAGCAATAAATTTTCATAGAACTATAACAAAAGTGATGCGTAAATTGGAGTATTTTGTGAAATACATTAAGCACAGGTTTGCACACACGTTCCACTTACTTGTCGCAACATTTTACTTAGTTCATGAACTGTCCATTGCCCCTCCGGTGGCTCATGGCGAGTGTGCTCGCTCGTCACCTAGACACACCGGGTTCGATTTCAGGTTGGGCCAGAAAACAACTTGTAGCTTTTCACTTTCTTGCCCCAGTTCATATATAGCTGTGACATTTGAAAAGTAAACCTTCCTTCCTCTATCCACATCCTACTACTCTTAGTATCAATAACTCTTACAATTCCTAACTACTTCTACTAACACCTCCACGTGGGCCAAGTTGTTGGTAGACCTTGCTAACGGACCCACCTACCTCCTACCGCCGCGTGAAGAAACATTTCACTAGGAAGCTACATTTCTCACTTACAAATACTACAAACAAAAGAACTGTCCGTTATTGTTCCGATCAGGATTCTTGGAACAGTAACCGAATGTTCAGCAGAGAGAAACAATTCTACTACGTCTGTTCCAGGTTTTATGGTGCAATTTCATATACGTACAGAGTAATAGATAATAATTAAATTTCCGTACTCGAAATTTTTTAAATCGGGATCGTCTTAGATCTTGAAAACGCGAAGATTTTTAAAGAAAGACTCTGCATATTACAGTTATGAAAATTTTAGAGAACACGCAACGATAAGTCTCTCACTATATATATAATAGAATGAAATTGATTCATCCGCTTTACCAGAAAGCGCTGCTTGCAGTAGTACAGATTGAATTACATCACACCATCTTCTCTGTATCACAACTCTCAAACTTCGTCATCGAAAATTTTCACAATCCATTTCTTTCTATTATTCTACGTAGGATACTAAAGAAAAACTGTTTGGTTGAGTATACTGCTATTAATTATTCTTTGCGCTACCGTAAATTTCGAACATTTATCCGCAAGTCTTACAACCACAAGAAAAAATATTTTTACTTTCACATATGCGTAGTATACAGAAAGTATTGTAATCGTGCAAAAAATTCGAAAGCGAGATTTCGACGGAAATTTTTGATTTGGCGATCCCCGATTCTGAAATAGTGGATTTTGGCATAACGTCCGTCCGTCTGTGCAAAGCGATTCTGAGTAAACGGATGAATCAATTTAATTCGCATTTCGTATTTACGGTAGAATTTACTTGTTGTCGATGCACGTGCTCTAGTTTTCTATTTACTTTAAAACCAAGAGTACTTCACATGAAGGTCAAAGAACTCTTTTGAATGTTTCTCAAAATTCCTCCTCCGATTTTGCTTAAATTTTCTTTTACCTTAAGTATAATTAATATGCATTACATCCGCATTAGTGCTATTTCGCTTGTAAGTTTAGTATTGACGCAGTAAAATAATTTCTGTCTGCTACACTTACACATTAGTTTACTGTTTCAAGAAGCTTGAATAATACTTAACGGTGTAAATCAACCAACCTGACGTAGAATATTACTTTCGTAAACTGAAATGAAAGATATGATACTGATAAAATACATGGGACAGCAAAGGCACTGCAGATACGAAAATACATCAATTTCTGTCGACAACGAAATTTCATTTACATAAAACTTTTACGATATGTATAAGACTGATATGTCGCTATACGTTTTGAAATAATATTCTGAATTTTTATTTTACTTTCATAATTCAAATAAAAGACGGTAATAAGTTCATCTAGCGACTTTCAGAATGAATAAAGCACTGGAAGACGACCGAATTATAGAGGACCACTCCAGAAATGACCCTTTCTATATTGAATTTGTTTCCTAACTCTGTGCTGCAGACGTAGAAACCAGTATGAGAAAGTATGGTGCAATGGTTTTGCACCACTAGTTGTATTTCTGCTTCCTACTTCGACATTTGGGCCCACTGTGCGGCAGACGTGGGCGAGCACTCGACGATAAAGATCTCTCTGCAGTGAGGCTGAGAACATCATGGCGTGAAGCAATACGATTGAGGGAAACCTTCGCTGAAACATTGTTCTTAAGAAGCAAATTACCAACTCTTCAAAGAATATGCTTTTGAGACGAGGCGCTGAATAGTTCAAGGGGAAATACTTTACGTTAGAAATCACCTTCTGCGCATGTCGGAATGTTTTGCCCCAAAGTTAAACAGGAGTAATAAGTTATTTTTTTGTTTTGGTCTAAATAAGTTCTAGTCTAAATGTCCTTCGCATATTTATTTCCAGACTTAATATTTGTACCTTCTTTCTAGTGCATTTTCATACATCCGGTTAAAAAGAAAAAGGTTAATAGGAAACAAGAACAGATAATTTCTTGAAAAGTAATTTTGGAGTATAAGTATTATTGTAGTAAATTGCAGTATTCAGAAAAAATGGTACAAAATTATTAAATTTCAAAATTTTTTTAAAAAATATAATTTTTTGCATTTCAATTTTGACAATGTTATTTTAATATTTATAAGAGATGCAAATAAAAAGGGCTTTTTTTCAATAAGATGAAGTAATTGTCCTTTCGAAAAGAGAATTATTATCTCTACATACATAATGAATAAATGCATACATGTATTGCCGAGATTTAGTTAAATACTGTGTATAATCACGTGGAGTACTATAAGCTAATTTACTCTCCGAAAGCAATCAATTTACCATCCCATGAATTCGAATCCTTGTGTCCAAAAGAAAACCAGGGTAAAACCCCAATCGGGATGGGGATCCAGATACAAGATTCATGGCAAATGAAAGTATTCCTCTTAATTTGTGAACATCGATTCTTCAGCCCCATCCTGGCTCGGGATTTCCTTCGGTTTTCCTTCGGTTTTCCTTCCGGTAGAGAAAGATTTTTTATACAGGCTCTCTAGATTCTTACCTTTTAATAGTTAAGGTTTATTAACAATTTTTGTACGAATAATCTATAATTTATAATAATACGTACTTGTGAAATAGTTTCTGTTTTTGTTTTATTAAATACAATTTTTTGGTATTCAGTTAGTATTATAACACTGATTGAATTATTTTTATTCTTATCTCAGAAGTGTGCTGAAATTATAAATCCGCCTCATCCTTAGCGCCTTTGATCGGAATTGATGGGTTGGTCCCTTGCTTGCTTCTGGAGAGTAAAATAGTTTATTGTTCTCCGCTTGGTCATACACAGTTTGTAACTGCTTTTTTGACAATAAATTTATACATATTTATTATACATAAGAGCCCATGATAATAATTTTTCAACATTAATCCGTATTATTAAAAGTATTATGACAATGGGGCGTGATAAAGTTAACAGGGAATTTCAATGGTGATGAATTCACCTTGTAACGTTCATGCTCCTCACCAAGTCATCCCGATTCAATTCCCGGTTGGGTCAGAAACAATTGTGACTTTTCACATGAATGTCCCACTTCATATAGATGTGACTTCTGTGACACGAACCCTCCTTCCTCTATTCACCTCCTACTGCTCCTAGTATCAATAACTCTAAATATTATTAACTACTTCTGCTAACCCCTCCACGTGAGCCAAGTTGTTGGTAAACCCAGCTAACCGGCCCACATACAAACAATGGCCTACCACCCAATATCGCTTTATGTAGATAAGCTTCAATAGCACGCTACAATTTAAAAAAACATTTTAAAAA
The DNA here is from genome assembly GCA_002313205.1 of Laupala kohalensis. Taxonomy (NCBI): domain Eukaryota; kingdom Metazoa; phylum Arthropoda; class Insecta; order Orthoptera; family Trigonidiidae; genus Laupala; species Laupala kohalensis. Next base: position 724,203 of record NNCF01126257.1, on the reverse strand, counting down.
ATTCACATTAATTTGATACTAAATATTAACTTGAAAGTTAAAAAGTTGAAAGGATATTTCAAATTAATAATTAGTAGTTTTACTAAAATGAGAGGAAGTCAGTTGATGTTCATTAAGGAGATTTCTGGACCTGATATTCAAACAAGTTGTCTTGAACCTGATCACAGGGAGCAATTCATTTACAAGAAAAAGACAGATATGACTGCTTCGCATTTTGCGTGTTCTCTTTGACCGAACATAGGCAATGGGAACGGAGAATAAGTTACGAGAAAGTCCCAACACAAGCGAGGTATTAATGACTGGGTGGGCGGTGGCGGAGGGTCCATCAAAATTAATTAAAGACGTTCCTCCCGCCTTCGTCTGGTCACCAACCTAATGACATTTCAACGCTTAAGGCGTACGTCTAATCGACGTGTGTCAAAATGACCGGACCACCCGACCTCGAGTCGGTTTAAATTACAGGTTATTATGTGAGAGGCGTGTCTTGGGTGATTGGTTAATCCGAAGTGCTCCTTGTCGGCATCATATTACTCGCCCACACGAAGAAAAAATATTTATCTTGACCAATGGTTGGATTTATTGACTCATGCTAATGTTACGAGTAACTAAGCTCTGGACAAGGGCTTGCGAACTATGTGAACATGGACACTATAGTGGGACGCACTCCATATCTACGGAGTCACGATTCTCTCCTATTTTTATGTCATACTCTTATTTTATGACAACAATTATTAAATAATAATAATAACGCGATTCCAAACGACGTGTAACCAGAACAAGGAACTAATTTTCTTTACGGAAGCGAGCAAAGGACCGTCCATTTAATTCCGTCCTAGTGACCCTGTATGAGACAGAGGCGGATTCAATATTTCTGCGTCCCAAGCTTGTGATATCTACAGAATATTAACAAATTTTAGATTCTGTTCATTAACAATATCTTACATTGATTTAACAAATTCGTGCTGTTATCAATGTGTCGTTACAAAAATAAATCGTAACTTTAACAATCAGTCAAAATTAGATTTTAATAATGAAAATAAAATTAATGACCTACCCAGCCTAGTGGGCGTGTATATGAATCCGCCGCCACCCAAAGAAAAACCTGAGTAGAATTCGGACCAGAATGGGGCTACAGAGATAATTAAGACAACGGTGCCAAGGTTGAGTACAGATAAAAATTAACTATTAAAAGTAATGAGAAACAATGATAGCGGGTCAGGAAGAAAAGTTTATATTTTAATCAGTTTTGAACGTGGTATAGCCATGGAGAGATAACCGGTGGTGTAATGGTAACGTCATCGCTTCTGCGATCCCGCTGAACGGAAGAGCGTGGGTTCAAACCCTGCTCGACCGAACTATGGTGAGGTTTTCGGCTGGAGTTTCCCTCACCTACTCCAGACGTATGTCGGTTCGGTACCACAAGTTCCCCGGCAATGCAACATCTCTTCTTCCCAATTCCTTGACCCAAGTCCAACGGTTAGGTGGCAGAGTTTGAAGGTCTCATGGCCTGAACCTCCTTTTGCCAAAAGGCATAAAATAAATAAATAAAATAAGTTTAAAGGGATATCACATGATGTAATATTGGCTAGAATATTATAAAACACTACATTTAGTGGAGATTGACGTCAATAAATTCTTAAACATACTTGGTACAATAGAAAGCATTTAACCCCTCTTTTGAAGATATTCAATTTAATATCTTTTACAAGTTTGGGACGAGAATTCTTGACAATCTCCCCACTTTTAGATGATGTCTGGCAGAGACGAGGAATCCCTTTTTGTAGCAGGAAGAGGTTGTCAACTTGTCCATGCATACTCTACTCTATAGGGTGCTGGGGTTCGCGAACTATGAGTGACAGTTCGTTTTTCTAAAGGGGGAGGGACGCATTTTATAATTGAGGCGTGTAAATGGAAAATATTCTTAGTGTCATAAAGAGAGAGAGAAGAAAAAAAGATTTTCAGAAAATGTTCTTGTCAATGCCAGTTCTGTGGTAATCGTGTTAGTGAATCCTGTTAAAATTTAATTCATGTGACTGTCAAAAATTAGCGTTAGTGTCTGCTTGGTCGCGCGGCTAACACTTCTACCGTTCTATGTGTCGACCTCGATACCTGCCTCTTGGTAAGAATTCTGTTTGCGTCCTGAGATAAAGTTTGAATTTTAATTCATTTGATTGAGTCATCACACTTCTAATATATTCACTATATTTAAAATATAAAAAATATTTTTACTTAATTTTATTCTGATGAACGTAAAAATATTTCATAAGGATGATATTTCTATTTTAACATATTGCCTTTTCCTTATGCTCGTAGGTTTATAGTGTCTCGTGTATAATACAATATACGATGGGGAAATCGGGATCATAAATTTTTTTCTCCATTTTTTAATAGTTTATCTTGACATCTGGCAATATTAAGGTCCTTCGTGGCTATCCGTGGTTTTTGGAACATTTTTGGAAATCACATGTGGCACTTAGATTGATCATTTGACACAAAGGTTTCAACAAAACAAAGGTTGAAACAAGTAATGTATGATGATTTTTCCACAATTTTCCATAATCAATTATGGCATTTACTCAGTTTTTTCTGTCTGTAACATCTTTTTCTTTTTCTGTACTTAATACCTTCGTCATTTTCACGCCTCGATTGTTCCTTGGGGCGCGAAAATGTTCTCGCAGTTTCTTCTCTATTTATTTATTTTT
>NNCF01126257.1:690286-721407 GCA_002313205.1 Laupala kohalensis | reverse complement strand
TTATATATATCTATATATTTATATATACTTTTATCTATATATCTATATATATATTTGTATCTATATATTTAAAACAAACTAAGTAGTAAACAAATAGCTCTCGAATGTCACATACTGGGCTGCCGATAAATAAATAAATTGCCCCCTGCTCTCTTTTTCGCCACCGACCAACCTCCTTCCCGCACGTGTTGGTTTCGCGAAAACTCCGCGACTTCAATTGCGCCAAGGAATGTGGAACCTCGTTACGACGGCGATTGAGGCAACGAATAAAGTGTCTTGTGCTGCCAGGGTCTTCAAGTGCTCAGCGCACGCTCACCTTTTGTGAGCGAGTTGCTCATTAAGACCAGCTCCGCGATGCTTAAATCGTGGTGAGTCGTGAGTCGCTGGCGGTTAATTTTTGTTCGGGAGGCGGTGTTTAACACGCTTTGTCAGTAATGGGTCGTTGATGGGTGCTTCTGCGTCTTAACGATGCTCACATTCATTCAATTGTTTGTGAATTCTAGAAACTGTAAGAGAGGTTATGTTTTTGTGAGCGTACTCATTCTTTAATGTCGGAAGGAGTTATATAAATAACTTGTGTTCTCTTTCTTTCACAATGTATTGTAATAGTTCGACTCATCCTCATACTTAGGAACTCGTTTTATGTTTATAATATTGTTTTGTTAAAAGGTCGTTATTTCACGAATGCTTCATTCGATACCAGTGCCATGTTTGAAATAAACACTGACGTAGGTCAAACGTCGACAAAAATTTTACGTAAGAAAGCGGATAATCATAATTAATAATTCGACTATAAAAGTGACAATAAGAAAAGTAAAATAATACTATTCATTATGCATTACTCATCATTACAATATATCAGCAACAATTTACAGACAAACCAAACATGATGATTTATGCGTTTCAGATGGTTCTCAGCTGAACGTGGAACATATTTTCCTCTTTGAGTTGTGAATTCTTGCAAAGGGATGTAGTTACAAATACCACCGATATAGATGAATTCGTATTCTATGTGATATTTGTATCGAATCGTGATGTTTGGTATCGAAGTATTTTTTGCAATTGAATAAAATATAATTAATTTGACAAATTGAATAGTGAATGGTCATAAAACACCAAATCGTTCTATGTTATTGTACAAAGCGTATGCGAGGTGTATATGATAACCCATCGTCGTTTCTTATCAATATTTATCAATATTCTTATAATTTTAAGACAAATTCAGTAATTTTCAAGTAGATATCAGAAAAAGTATAGTCTTGTTTTTTGAAATGACAAAATTATTATTCCGTTGTCCTCACATTGAGACGCCATTAACATAACATAAGATTATAATTTGATTTTAAACCCGTTTGTGCTGCTTGCCCAAGGACGCGAGCCGAATCATGCCTAGAGCACAGCAAATAAGTTTGTTAGGACGATTGCGCTGAGGTGACGAGCGCTAAGGTAACGATACAATCTGGATTGCTGAATCCAAGTATTGCAGCTAATATGGTAAGTTTCAGCGGGTTAACTTTTCCGTGGTATATGTTGTGTGAACAGAGACATTGAAGTGAAAAGCTGCGAACCTTACTCGCCCCGCCGCGAAATTAAACCAGGGGTTTCTCTGGGACAAGAGAGTTCACTAGCTATGAGCTTCGTATGGGATTATGTCTGTAAGTGGTACAACCGACAGCGGTGGTCTAGTGGTAACGTCTTCGCTTCCACGATCCCGTTGAGTTGTAGAGCATGGGTTCACACCCTGCTGGACCGAACTAAATGAGGGAGTTTCCCTCACCTACTCCAGACAAATGTCGGTTCGGTACCATAAGTTCCCTGCAACCCAATATCTCTCCTTCCCAATTCCCTTACTCAAATCCACCGGTTAGGTGGAACAGTAGACCTCACGACCTGAACCTCGCCAAAAAAGGCATAAAACATATAAATGTTTTCTTTCGTATTTGTTTGACCAGGGGTGCACAGTGTTTGAAGAAGTGTCTCTATTTCAGAGTCCATCCACGAGAGCGCGCTGTGTCCGACGTGGCTCCCTGGGTAGCAGCTTAGCAGCGGCGACTGCAGCGGCGGCAGCGGCGGGTGCCATCTCGGGGAACAACGTCCCGAAAGGCATGCCGGCGCTCAGGCTGGCAGTGCACCAGTGAGTCCTCATTACGGAACCGCGCATTGGTTTTGCTTCTGGGTTATATTTATGAAGTTATTGAGATGTGCTAAAACATGAGGTACCTCTGCGGAAGGTACTGTGTCCAATTCATTGTCATATTGACAAGCAACATTCGGGTTTTTGACAAAATGACGATGTGAAAATAGTGAATTTGAAGGAAAGATCTGAGATACAATACAACGGATAAGTTTTGATTTCTTTTTGGTTATTGTAGTATTTGTAAATATGAAATGTAGCGAGCTATTGAAGCTTGTCTACACGGAGCGATAGGCGATAGGAGGTGAGTCGATTAGCTGGGTCAACCAACAACTTGACCCATGTGGAGGTGTTGGTAGGGGTAGTTAGTAATACTAGCAGCATTAAGATGTGGATAGAAGAAGGATGTTCGCTTTTCAGTAGTCACAGCTACATAAACTGGGACATTCATGTGAAAAACCACAACTATTTTCTGGCCACACCCCGGAATCGAACCCGGGATGATTTGGTGATAAACAAGAACGCTACTACTCGAACCTCTCAGAAGAGTTATTTTATGTGTGTGTGTAATATAACCCACTCATTCATGGGTAAACAAGTGTAGAATATTGCAGATTCGATTGCTGGTATATCCGTGTGTAGTTAAAATTCTTTTTTTTCCCCGCGTAGTGCGCTTAGAGACCTTTGCCTTCTTCCTCCGGTGACGCTGGCTTAAAACCCGGTTGATCCAAGTAGAATTTGCAGTGGTGGACAAATCGGGTTTTCTCGAGCACTCCTCTTTTCCGAACCTTTTATTCCAGCACAACGTTCACTCATCATCATTTTACCCTTCACCTCATTCCCTCATCACACGTTGTCATCCCCGTCATTAGGAGGCCGTCTGGAAACGAGCAGTGGTGGAGTGATCGTGTACAACTATATACTGAAAGTCATCTTACTTTGCCTCGAGAGATTCAGCTGAAGAAAAAAATCATGAACGGAAATGCACTGTGTTTATTAGTTTATTGTATATTAGTCGCAGTAAATTACTTTATTGTCCTCAACGTGGTCTTAGGCAGTTTATTTATATATTTATTTATTTATCGTTACTCTAACTGGTTTGATGTTGGTATAGAACGTGTACTCAATGTAGCAAACGCTTTTACACCGCCATCGTCCATAAGAGTAATGATAAGGGTACCTCGCGTTCTGTTGGCAAGACATTCCATTGCCAACCTCGGACAACAATCAATTCACTTGCTCTTGTGGCGCTGTTCTGTACTTTCTGCATCGAGCGAGTGGAACGAATATTACCTTGTGTCATTGTTTGTTGTGTTATTAACTTGTACTTCTTTATAGCAAATAATCGATTTTGTGACTACTATTAATACTTATTTGGATATTACTTAAATTCTATGTGACGACGGTTTTCCTGAAATTTTTCTAGCAAGGTGTAGCGGAGCGCTTTATCCTCACATTATCAGCTGATGAGAATGACATTGTGGCTCGCTGTCAGCACGCGAGTGAGTTTCGAGGATTTGTTTCGTGGAGGTTGGCAATTCGTTTAAGGCAGCCATATTGAAGAATTTTAGCCAAAGACTTTGAGTATAGGGCATAGAGGAACTTCCGCGCGGTGACATCTGAGCAGTGTATGTTGATCGAAATCCTCGAATAGTAATAATAAAAATTCTTTAATAATAATAATAATAATAATAGAATAATAATATTCTCTAAATTTGTGACCAGATTTCATTCATTATCCAGCGCTTCAGAACACACAAGGATTGTCGCGAAATTAAATTGTTTGCTGCGAAAGGGCGCCGAGATTAATTTACTTCATTAAATATACATGCCTCAAAAAATGTATTATAGAATGTAACAAGTGAAGCACTTTCATCACTTTCCAGACTAATGAGTTAAATAAATAATTAATATTTTTTGTGAAGAGCTCACAAAATTTCGACGTGGATTCAAGTCGTCGTGAGGTGATCAAGTAATAACAAATTAATGAGTTAACCTAATAACTTACAGAATCTTAGAACATTTACAAGGTAGTATTCTTAAATCCAACCAAAAATAGTTTTGTAGCTACGGTCTTGTTATATTTATCTGCAACTCGCGCATTTTAATATGAAAAAAAATTAAACGTTTTTTTGACAACTTCTTGTTTTCTGTCAGTTATAGAAAAAAAAATGAGAAAGAATCTCATTACTGTATGAGAATACGTTTTCTCTCCTGCCTCTTGAGATAGTTAATTATCTCTTGAAGCAATTTTATCCTTTCGCTTTGTCAATGTTGGTGGTCCTGTTATCAACCAATTACACGTTAATTACAACTATTAAAGACGACGTTCGTTGATGGGTCGTGAAGTTCGTATGCTACACACGTTTTGCATCACATCAACTCAGTTCACTTTTCTTTTCTCTGTCAATTTTAATGTTCAGTGTTGTCAAAAATCAAACATATAAACATAAATTGTCATTCAGACAAATTTCGAACGTACAAATTTAGTTGTAATGAAATTTCTTCACCCACGACGGGGTAAATTTGACAAGTGTCTTGACACGTTATGATCATGGACGATAGTTAAATGTGATAGTATTATTTTACCGGGGTGAGATTTTTGGGGTTAGGTTATAGATGAGGCAATTATTTATTATTTCGATATGTTTTGTATGCTCCTCAGACTTGTATTACCGTATATTATGCTTATTGACTTCCCTCCATTCCTACCTGTCAGCAATACGAACATCTACACACTCTCAGAACACCAAGCGTAGTTCATCATCAACAGTCGATAATAATTACTTTGTATTTTAGAATTTTGGATGGAGCATATTTACACAAATGTAGTTTATTATCGTAAAAGTAGTCGTTGAATGTTACAAAGCCATTTGTATCGGTATCTGCTGATTTGTAACAATAAGATTATTATTATGTAATGCAGTTAAGGTATCGAAAGGTGAAATACCTAATCATGAAACTTAACTCGAGTGATTCCATTTTGTTGAAACTCATTATCGAAATTAAAAAAACTAATTAACGGAAACGTGCGCGATAAGAATAAATTAAGCAAAAATGAATAAATACAAAAGTTCAAATTACAAAGATTTATTTGTGGAATAACAATGATTACAAACAAATTACAGCGTGAAAATAAGGAAATACTAAAACTTAACAGAGAATATAACAGGGAGGGAACAATATTCCAATTCAAAATTACTTACAGATGGTGACGTTTTGTTGGTGTAATACAAAATGAAATTAATTTTCTTAGTCTCGCCAACCATGTTAATTATTAAAGTTAATTTTCGACCGCGTAGCAGTCATCGTCAGTATTCGTCCTCGTCAAGCAGGAAGTTTGCAGTTGCATTTCACTCTTTTCCTTGTCCAGAGGAAGGTTAATTACTGAAGATGATCGCTATGCAGTCCAAAGTTGACTCTAACAATAAATATCTGGTCGGCGAGACTAAGAAAATTAATTTCATTTCAAAATTACTTATTAGAGTGTTTTTCGGAACGTGTGATTCTTTCGGGTGAGGATTTTGAACCGCGTTTGCGAGGAGGTGTTGGAGCACGGAACACGGAAAGCGTATCTTTGAATCGCGAGGTTAGGCGATTGCGTGCGTTTCAAGAAGGAGAGCTCTAGTGACAAAGAACAATTGAACAATATCAGTGGCGGCAGTAGCGGGCCCCCAAGGGGTCTGTGGCGCGGGGGGGTGGGGGGGTTCGCGATCTGAAAGTCCCACCGTGGTAAGAAAATAAAAATAAAATAAAACAAAACATTAACAAATTTTACAAATTTCGCGGCTTCATAGACAATGAAAAACCATTATTGTCATAAATTTATTTCCTTAACATAAACTCATATGATCATATGATTTAATTTAAAAAAGGGATTCATTTAAACAATTTGTTGTTACTAATATTCTTGTATGTCCGACAAGAAGTCAATTTTAGTGGGTATGTGCGTAGATTGGGTTGTTCGCTACTCCGGCTCAGCGCATCGCAACAGAAGCGTCGGAAATATCAACGTAGGGATGCTTTCGTGTTTCTTTTACCGGTAAAGAAGGAAATCAGGCGGAAATTAGTGAGACATATCTAATTAAATCATAAAAACGAAGGCTTTTGAGTGAAATTGTAAATAGTAACAATATGTGCTTTACACTGACTGTAATTTAGTAGTTCACTTAGTGTATATGTGATAATTGGGTATAAGTCACAAGACCAGTTTTTTTTAGAAGGGGGGGGGGGCATGAAAAATCTTGAACGGGGACCCTCGAATCCTCACCGCCGCCACTGCTGAGGATATGCGAATTCACCGGAACAGGCGCACACGAAGGACCCGGAAAAGGTGCCGTATCGCTTCGATGACAATTGAAAGCGAGAACAGGAGCGCCTGTCACTTGTTTGGGATTCTCGACTCGATCACGTGACGCGTTGCGCATCCGATTCGCTTCGAGGAAATGTCACGTCGCGAGTGTTGAAGGTGTTCAGTTGTAGAGGACGAGGGAACAGAAAATCGAAGATGTTCTTGGGATACTGTTCATCGCTTGTTCACGGTGTTCACCTGGTAAACCGAATCGATATTTTTCTTATATTCTACTACAATTAACGTCCATTATATAATCTAATTAAATAAACAATGGAAGACTTACGACCTTTTATTAATCAAGTAAACTAAAATTATTACATGCACATATACCCGGGACATCGAAGAAGAAAATAGGAAAAATAAAATATTTTCTGGGGAATACTCCTGCTCTTCACAAAACCCTTTGGAGAAAATTAGAAGTGTAACGTGATTTGTAGTAAAAATCCAAATTTCCAGGACATTTCCTAAAACTATGTTTCTCAAATGCTTCATATGATGACCTTCAATATTAAATGTTTATTTGAATTATTGTACATAAATGAAAATATTTTAGTGTTCTCACATCTAAATTCTCAGATGTTATTTATTTATTCAAACAACAACGAAAACCCTAAGTAAACCTGTGAATATATCTGGATGTAACCTGGATGTTTTTGTGCATATGTGGGCTCCAATCTAAGATTAAATATTTTCTTTCATTTACCTCGAAAAGAACAGCGGGGCGTGGATCAGAAAAAGTTAGGAACTACGAGGACCTCGCAATTGAGATCAAGAATATATGGAAGTTAGGCAATGTTGAAATTGTCCCCTTAGTGATATATCTCGAAGGTATTATATCGAAGAGGTTTCAAAATAATTTAGAAAAGCTAGGACTCGAGAAGAATATTATGAAGGTTGCACAAAAAGTTGTCCTCCTGCAGACACGTCACATCATCCGAAAATTTTTGAATTAATAACATCGTACAGGTCAGGATGAATTTCCTTCCTGTATCGATAAAACTCAATCCCAATACCATCTATGGGGTGGGTGAATGTTTCCAGTTTCTACTGAGAAAGAATCCATAATAATAATAATGTATGCGTTTTCAATTGATGTGGCCATCCCACGTAATCCAAACCTAGGGAGAACTCAAGCAGGAAAAATCAACAATTATGCAGAATTGGCTGAAGAATTGATGGAGTTGCTTCATCTGTAGACCGTCAAAGTTGTTCCTCTTGTGATATCTGCGACTGAGATAGTGCCTAATGCCCTGAAGAGAAGTTTGGACAATGTAGACGTGGGGTTCTGGGTACCCAAAATACAGAAGTCTGTTTTGTTGAACATGTGTGACATAGTTGGAAAGTTTCAATCTCAATCATAACAGTAGCTCTGTAAGGTACCTGGCATATTGCCTGTACATTACAATCAGCCGTTCTGTTAGAACGTGAAAAGAAAAGGAAAATGATAATAATAATAATAAACTTTAAGATAGATCAAATGGCATATATTTATATACCGAACTACGTGAGCATTTAAGCATGTTTTTGGAAGTGGGGCCCTTAGCTGTAGCTTCTTTGACTTTTACTTGCATACGGCCCTGGCTACGTGCGGTGGCGCGGCCTGCGCTTCTGCGTCGCGTGCTTAATGCAGAGATACTCGTGCCAAGTGGACCACGGCCGCCTGCAGTGATGGCTCCGACAGTTGAAGGCTGCACGCCGCATGCGTTTCGATTAGAAGAATCGATATGTAGATCGAGATCAGAGGAACGATTGGACTGGCGATGGAATGAAATGATTCCTTTCGTTGGAACGAGAATGCGAGGTCATGAATACTCTATCTCCGTCATTTTCCAACCTTTACCTACCTCACCTTATGTGCGTCACGGTATTTCAGGGTATCTGAGACCTCCATGTTTCTCTGCAGATTCATCGGATAAGAATTCATATATGGATAGATACGTAACTGTCCTTTGCAACATGTTTTTATGAATGCCATCGGGAAATGTATCGGGAAAGTGTCTTTACTCATATGTGTATTCTTTACCGTAACGTACTGTAAAAAACTGGTTATGCTTTAATACATACAGTAGGTGTAAAACTGAAAACAATATGTTACAACTCGTAACAAGACCTCCAATCCTGTCAAATTTTACGAGATTCGTGAATGACTGGAAGCTTGAAGTGTTTAACGAAGTGACGCGAGAATTTGTAAGCTTCATTTGCAAATGTGTTGACACTCGGAAGCTTTTTACCTGACGTGTTCTCCCACGTTGAAAGACGAGTGTCGATGTTGAAAAATCCTTACGAATAGGTCTAAACAAATAATATCAAATACGAAATACATCGACGATAAAGAAAGACCTTATTTTTTCATGGCGGAAGATACATTTTAGAAGACAAACTCGTAGCTAGAGATTCGACTACAATTAACGTCCATTATATAATGTAATTAAATAATTAATAAAAAACTTACGACCTTTTTTAGAAGAACAGTATATATTTTGTGATAGCAAGAGAGAACGTTTGTTACTGCAGCGACTAGTGACACATATACAACGGGACACACATACCGCATATCACATAGTTATCCCGATAAGTCTTTGAGACTTGTCATGAGGTGCCTTGTACATGTTTTCTATATTTTTTTGTAGTGCTTAACTTATGAACAATATTTTTCGGCATTGTAGCATAATAATAATAAAAATAATAATAAACATTAATGAGAAAAGATCTCGTACGTGATGGTGTTGTGAAGTAGAATTCTGCGTGGACAGTCACCGCGACCCATTGACCGAAATTCTCGTCATCGTCGCTTGTAACATTTCCGTCACGAAGCTGATTGTCATTGACACTCCCTCCGCATACACAGAAGCCAACCAACGTCATCCCCTCTTCCTCCGACGTGAAAATCCACGCGCATCTTCTCCATTGCGGCCGACGCAGTGTGGTGTGCGCGATGGGAGTGTGTCTCGTGGGCAGTGAATGTGAAGAGGGGCGAAGATTTGGTTTCGGGAGAAGCGGAGTGCTCAAGAACGGTGGGAACAAGGGGAGAAACGGGGAAAAAGTACAGCACGAACGGAGACGAGTTAGATGGTGAGTACATCATCTTACCCCGGGTTTTTTCTCCGGTTTTCCTTTGGCCCCTGTGCTCGAAACTGATGAGATGGTCTTATGTATGTTTCCGGAGTTTAGTGTGGATGCACCTTTTCGTAACAGCTATTTTCACAACTTCGGAGTTCGTATTCGGGGGAGGTAATAATTGCGACGGACCGGGACTCGATCCCGGAACCTCCTGGTATGGTCACAACTACTCTACCCGATATAAGTGCTTCCAACATAGGGAGTCGCCTGTGGTCACTTATCCCCTGAATGGGGTATGACACGGGTTCACCGAATAAAGCCAGGTGGATGTTGTATACGAGTTTTCAATGACGAGGCGGGTGGTGCGGTGGCAGCGCATATGCGGTCAAAGGAAGAGGTTCCGGGTTCAAATATCGGTCCATCGCAATTTTCACCTTAGACGATCCAAATTTATTTCTTCACACGAGAAGTTTACGAGTCAATGTTGAAAAGAAATATCCGCAACTGTGTAACTCATTTAAACTTCCGGATAACTTCAGTAAATGATACAGTAAAGATGTGATATATTTGGCCGTGTCCACTTTTGACGAGTCAGTTTCTGTCCTCAGTTGCGAGTGTTCGAAGTGATCACAAATAACGTCCCTATCCAAATGTTTCGGTTTCTTCGAAGTAACTTCTTTTATTTCTTCGCATCAGTGATTGAAGACCCGAGTATCTTTTCGCGCGGATGGAAACTGGCCGCTGTAATGAAGATACTCTTGAGATGAGGCGCCCAGGTGAGGTTCGGACGTTCCGGTCGTCTTCGTTTTTAGCACCCGAGACGAACGTGACGATGAAACTGTACCAAACATGGAAATCCATTCTGAAAACCTGATTGGTCGTTTAGCGGTTAAACATTGCTAACTTCCCACGTGCTGCGGCCGGTCTCGGACAGGGCTGTCCATTCGCGGATCGCTCCTCCCCGAACTCGGCTCAATTTTTGAAAACTTCTCACTTTACATCGTAAAACGACAGCAGGCATCGAGTTCCTGCTCTCCCGATTATCAGCGTGATAAAATACTGACGGTTCAGAAAACAATTAATTTTTCAAAAGTTTTATTTTACTAAACAAACAATAAAATGAAAGAACACTTTTGAATAAATCTTGGACACGANTTTTACTAAACAAACAATAAAATGAAAGAACACTTTTGAATAAATCTTGGACACGAAGACGTTAAATAATTTTACCGACGTTGTCATAAAAAATTCTTGTTAATTATTCCAATATTTAATAATAATTACGAAACTGGCAAAAATGTCTGGTTCAAGAAAATGTAAGTTCTCTTTCATCTTAATATCTTGTACAGATTTGTCGTAGCTATTTCTTTCCATTATTCTTCCCAAAAACTTTCTGGCATTTTATTTAAATATGATTTTTTTTAAATATTTTATATTGTACTGGAGTTTTATAATATACTGCAAATGGTACGTTTATCCACACAAACGTTATTGACAGATATTATTAACATGTACCTGTTACCAATATTGTTCTGCAGAAGGACTGTGAGTCACATAATGCAAATAGTGCTCTCTCTTACGTCCACGTAATGCAATCTGTGGTGAAGACCGCGATGCATACAGACAAGGCACCTGCTTTTGACATTAGAATTGTGCGCCCAAAACATGAAAACTATGGATAAATGGATACAAATATCAATATTTATCCCGACATCAACTGGTTTGCATCATCATACTTGTTCCAGTTTAAAACGAGAATACATTCTTATATTTTGCAAAGCCAATGAAGGAATTCTAACAGTAGTTCTCTTCTTGCTCAAAATTGGAAAATTATCATAGATTTCTTTATCAATTTGTATTGGTGTTAGGGAAATAAATTTTTGCGTATGTGAGAATTATGTGAATATCAAGAAATTGGTAGTTGGTTAACAATATATTTATTAAGTTTATATGGTGAAATATGTTATTAATTTATAAATGAAATTGGCCAAATATTTGTCATTAGATTGTATCACATATTTTAAATCACATGTAGAATATAAGAGACACTGTGTAAATCTTAAGTAAATCTTAAGTTTTTAACCTTGTATTCTTAATTTCATGATTGTGTTAATTGTCGAAATAACTTTAATTTCAATTATTACTGTTATTTTAATTATTACTGTAATTTGTCTTTTTCTTTTGTATGTGTATTTTCTGTACATGGTTTGGCGCAAGAACAGACCAGATGGTGTGAGCCAAACACAATAAATATTCTATTCTGAGAAAGCGAGACTTGTTTTGTGGCACAAGGAGTCACAGTGCGAGGGCAAGCCCCGCTTTGGATTCCCCTGCGCCTAAGGTGCTCTCGTGCAATAACTCGATCGCAATCGCCGCGTTTGTTTTTGCGCTGTCGGCGGCGCGGCGCGGCGTTTGGATGGTGGCCGCTTCTTACGCCAATCATGTTTCATAAAGCAACGCAACCGACGCGCGACCGTAGTGAGTGTGACGGCCACGCCAATGGGGATGGCGCTGCGATCTCTCACTCCGTGCTCCTTTGTCTAAAAGCATCGGGTTTCTTTCGTAACGATTGGCATGTCGGCATGATATCATCGTTATAATAAAACGGCAAGCCCTTCATTCCGTGGTGCATTTTTAGGGTGTTTGATGCACTCAAACTGTTATAAAAATTAGCATATGTGCAGAACAAGAAATTGTTTAAGCCAGGAGCTCAGGTGATCGAAATAGGCCTACTTACTGGACACGGAGACTTCATCAGTTGCTTGAAAAAGAGAAGAATAATGTAAAATGAAATGTGCTTTTGTCGGTGGGGCGTTGAAGATGTCACAGGAATTGATAAAAATAGAACAATATTATACACAGTTTGAGGAATACGTCATGCAGAGCATGTGCATAAGGAGAGAATGCGAAGTTACGAAGTAGGAATAAATACAATTACTTGAAGCGAAAAAAGGAAACGAAGGAAGACAAGGAAAATCAAGAAGAATAACCGTGGTAGTGGCGAAAAGGTCGAGAAACAGGGGTAAAGAAGCAAGAAAACGACAAACAAATAAAAAGTAGTTCTTCGTATAACTCTTCACTCAGTTGTGTGTAAAATCACGATTTTATTTAAAACAATACGACTTTAAAAAAACAGAAAATTACCTGGAGTTTAATCCGTAGGCGACCCAGCGTATTCCCTTTCTACGTCTGGTGACGCTGGTTCCCTCTTTGATCCCAGTAGAAGTCACGGTTGTGGACGAAGCGGTAGCTTTCCTCAGGGTTCTCGCGTTTCCCCTGCAATATCATTCCACTCATCGTCATTCCCCCTCGTGTCATTCATGTATCACCCGCCTCGGGGAGGTGCGTTAGGAGGTATCGTTGAAATTCAAAATCAGTGACTCCTGCCAAATCAAGGAGTGAATGAAGCAACCTGGACTTTGACCTGTGAGAAAGCTTGGGATTGCAATATCGTTGGCCTCAAAGAGTTATAAAATTTGGTTTGCGACAGCATATGTGTATCTACCAAAACCTGAATTATCGATTAAACGTTTTTTTTTTTAAGTATTAAAATACTTCAATTTAAGAGAGTAATATAAGAAGGAAAGAATCTCCCGTTTCCCCTGCCTATCATTACACCACAACATTCACTCATAATCATTCACTCTCATTTCATTCATAATCACCGCTTCAGGGGAGGCGCGGCAGGAAGGGCATCCGGCACCCGAGTATTCCCCAGCCAAATCCAAAAAACGAAGCATCATATATCCATCCCCATTCGCCGACCCCACGTGAAGTGGGAAAAAGGCTTAAGTGAAGGAATATAAGAAGGGAAGAATCAATCATCATTAAATTTAATGGGTTATTTCTTTTATGCCTTTAACAAAGGTAAAAAACGTTTTCAAATCGTAAAATTTCGACGAATAATGTAGATTTTACAAGAATTTTAAATGCCGCGTCCTGTATCGGAAGCGAAAATTCGACCGGCACGCTTGCCGCGCGATGTAGTGTATACTGTCAAGTTTTGTATCAAATTTGTATTTTTATTAATTTGAAAAAATTGGATACTTTACATGTTTTTAAAAACCAGTAAGTAAAAGTATTTTGATCTTACTTTATAGATAGATTTTATTTTTTCTAGTGTAAAAGAATGTTGGTATAAGAAAATTACCGAGCAACGCTGAGTAATCAAGTTGTAAAATAATAATAATTTGTAAGTCTGCTAGTGAGCTCGATGGCAGATAGAAAAGAATACATACATAATGTAATAATACGAAGTTAAGAAACAAATCATCAATATCTATAAAATAAACATACAAACGGAATAAAATGCTTAGAAAATTATTATACATGGTTACAACGAGAAAGAAATTAGATTTAAGAAATTAATTGTCTACATGAGACTCATTTGTGCGTATATTCACATACATACACAAACACACTCATACGTACAAACACGCTCAATATACACTCATATGTCATTGCTCCTTCTATACCCTTGGCGTAAAAGTAATTGCTATAACATAAATAAAAGAAATTAATGACTATTAAAATGCTCATAAGTGTATTTTCTATAATAGTATATCGACCATTTACAACATTTGTCTTAAACTACATTTTAATTATTATATTTGCACTACGTTTGCACCTGATGAAGACTCGAAACTGAATCGTAACCTAGAGCAAATATCTTAATACAAGAGAATTTGAAGACAAATAAACGACACTAAGTAGTCGATGTATTATTGAAAATTCTTTTGCATTCTGTTTTTATTCTTTTCAAAATAGCTATTCCTGATTGTTTGTTTAATACCTTCTGTGACCTCTGAACTGATGTTTATCGTACATAACCTCACTCCTTGAGTGTCTTGTCGTGTGTATAGTCTTCGAGATTGTACTTAAAGGATTGTTCGTAATGTTTAAAAAATCACTTGATTTGCATTATTTCATTTCTTTTATGTAGCGCTATTGCGCTCTGTATGTAACAGGTAGTGAATGTTCGCGTGTTTGCGGGAAATTTGAATACTACCACAAATGCTTCGTATATTTATCCCATCGTGTTGACTATATTTTTGGAGGAATTGGTATGATGTTGACAAATTGATGTACATTATTAGAAGTAAAAGATTTCGTCATTCTGTCATTATTTATTGATGCAGAAGGCCTTTTCGGCTGCAGGCGGCCATCTTGTAGCACTGAAGATGGCAGCCATGCGACCGAAAAGACATTTTGCATCAATACATAATGACAGGATGACGAAATCTTTTACTTCTTGTAATCTTTTAAAATGTTTTTTCATATCGACACTTCAATTGCAAACTGCTACTGCTTTAAATTGTCATAAATTGCTCCGCGACGTGTGCCTTTGCGATATATTAGTGTTTAAAAGTCACATATATGTTAAAGTGCCTTTAATTTCAAGTTAATGTATTGAATATTTGCGACTTTGAACAGGAATTTTGGAGTGTTTATTCATATGCACCATACATATTTGTTGATGTCTACGTAAATGTATGACGTTCCTCAGTCTCGTAGGATTTATTTTTAATACTTGTAATGACTTCAACATTATTTAGTGCTTTTTATGTTGTTTCTTTATTGTACAGCTCAAGCACAACTCACTTAGAACATCAAAAAACTTATTTCTTAACTGAAAACCTTTCTGAGTACGTTTCAAACAAAATAACATGCCAATCATAAGTAACTTCCTATATAACGTAAATACCTTAAATTCATAGTCACATTGATATTCCATATTTTGTTGTGACATTAAAAAAGCCATACCTCATTCATTTTTTATATCAAATTAATTTTTGTTGATATAATTTTTTGAATGATGAAATTCTTTTACAAATGCGGTAATTCGCTTGTAAGTTGAGATAGAATTCAATGGTTTGGAGATAGAAACATTTAGATTTCATTAGTTCGAGTCAAACATAATTTTTAATTCCTTGGCGTGTTAATTCGGTAAATTTAAAATATTACTCGAAAATTTCATGAAAATTCCGTGAACCATTATGGGAAAGGTCAGATTCAAACATTTTGTGTTCTTCTCTTTTATTCAATGAAATTGTTAACTAGAATTAAATATTTTAATGTGTAGTATTTGTACGAATGATTGCAATAACATACGCTAATCGATTTTAGATTTTATATCATACATTACCTGTAATTTAATCAAAATATGCTTTATTTAACTTTTGGATGACATGAATTGTCTCTTATAATAGAACTTAATTTCGGAAAAAAAAACTTTCCAAAACTTTTATATTGATAAAATCCTTGAAACTATGCTCCGAAAAAATGTAATTAAAAAATATTTTATGAGGTCATCAGGAATTCTGAAGAAATGTTTAAATTTAACCGTTTGTCTATGTAGGCTAATGGCATATCATGCTGCCTACGAACGGAGTTATGAGTTCACAGTTCATATTACTTTCCTCATAAATACCTTTTATTTTTACAAATTAGATTGTCATTCCTATTTACTATTATTAATATAACTAACAGAAAATACTTTTAATATTTAAAAATTGATGAACTGATAATTTTCATGATTGAACTAACATTACCCGAGAGAACAACCTTAAGAAATGATCATAAGTTCTGTGAATCGCTATGTATACGTACACCGTCTAGAAATTAACATTTTATGATAGTGATGAACATGCTTCATTGCATGTTTATGATCTAATCGTGCTCATGGTAAGACAAGTTATACAAAAAGAAGTCCAGTAATCCGGTCTCTTGAACTCTTCCTCTTGTGGCAATCTGCAATTCCTTGACCGGAGATCAGTGGCGGATCTATGGGGGAAGCTAAGAGGGCTATAAGCCCCGCCCCCTCCCATTGGACCTGAATTCTTAATAAATAAAATTAAGTTTGATAAATGGCATAGTTTGTCAAAGTGTTACCAGATTGATAATGATTAGTTACAATTGTTATTAGTAATATAATTGTTATTAACAATATACTTGTTATTGTTATTATTAATACCAGATTAATAAAATAAATAATACAATATTAATAAAATTAATAATACCATGTTTATAACTTCAGTAAATAATTGTTACTAATAATACCAGATTGTTAATTGTTTATTTGATGCAGTATATTTACGTAATATTTATAAAATTTGTATTGTAAAACCATAATATTTATATAAAAATGCGCCTTGACGGTGCCCCCTCCCTTGGTAAGTGTCTACATCCGCCACAGCATTGAACCAAAATTTAGGTTAGGTTAGTTATCGATGTTCCTACATGCGACACCGAACCAACATACGCAATTAACATCGTTGTTATATAGAATCAGAAAATACTTGACTGGATAAAATCGTCTAAGATTTATAATTGTAAGATTTTTCCCGATATGGAGAGGAAAAATCCGAGTTTGTTTGGCCGTGCATGGCTGAGCACAGTGAATGCCGATTAAACTCCTAAGGTGACTGTAAAGGTATTGCTATGTCAGAGACGGGCAGGAAATATTCCTGGAATGGAACATCCACAGCCATAGACAAGGCAAGCGACGCCTAACATCGAGAATAAAGCTCCTTTCTCTGAAAGTGTAGTTATTTAAACCATGTTTACTGAGAATTCATTACGCGCTTCTCATGAGTCAGTACCCGTGATCTGTAAAACTTCTGTGGCTCTAAAGAATTCAACTCTCTACAAATATGCCCTCGCTATTCTAATAGGCGCTCATTTTTAATTGGAATCCAAAAGAAGCGAAACGCATAGCGATCATCAGTTACCCACTGATTAGTTGGTCGATGCTGTTTTCCCAAGGATTTTTTTGTATCAATGTGATAAAAATAACAAGTTATTGATCCGCACGTAAAGTAAGGTTTCTGATTTCTTCTTTAATAGAACCCATTCTATTGAATACGGGTTTCCCGAATTACTTCAGTTTACTTCGTCGTAAGTAAAAGATGAAACTGGACGCTTTAACCTCACTTTATCAGCTGACGAGAATGACATTGTTAACCGCTGCCTGCACGCGAGAGAGTTTCGAGTATTTGTTTCGTAGAAGTTGGCAATTTGAATAATTTTAGGCAAAGTATCGTGACTTTGAGATATAAATTATTTGTCTTTTTCCTCGTGGACGTCACTGAAGTAATGTACTCTCAGGAAGCGAGTCAAAAGGTACAATTCCGTTAATTCCGCTGAAAAGTACCTAAAGGAAAACTATGGGAAAACCCGGGTGGAGATAAATCTGCAGAGATATGAACAGACTCATGATTGAGAAGAGATAAAAAAATAGAAATAAAACAAATAATACATTTAATTGATTTCTCAATTTCATTTAATTGACGTATTGCGTCTATAATTAAATGAAGATTACAAGAAATTCATTGGATGATTAATACGCATTATTAAACTAAAAATTAACCAGATTACGCAAATATTCAATTTCTTTCACTAAAATCAATAAATTTCCGAAAATTATAGAGGCAATAGTGCTATTAGAAGCTTTGAAACCATCGATTTGAAGAGTATTGTTTCATTTCATTTGGAAGAGTATTAAACTAAATAATACCTGAATATATTCCATATTATAAATAATCAATGTTTCCTGAGTCCGAAATAACTAAGGAGTATCATCTAAATAAAACAAATATTGAAATACTTTTTTAAAGTATTCTTTCGTTTTGAGTACCTTCTATATTTTTTTATAATTTCTCTCTGTACCCAGGAAACGTTTATTAGTGTAACATGTAAATGAGTGTATGATAATACTAACACACAGAGAAATTGAAAATTAAGTTGCACGAAAAGAATATGAGGCAAATAATGAAATTTTTAATTACACAATGCGTCCCGTGAATAAACATGTTATACATACTGTGTAGTGAACATTCCATGTTCGCTTGATAATTCTATTAAGATTTTTGTTTGAACACGTGTGAATTCAACCGTCCTGAGTCCTACGCATTATGTCAACAGAGGGGATGTATCCAATTTCATGGAAATTTACTTTTCATGACATTGATGGATCGACCCAGGGAAAGGCTTATTGGATCATCACGTAAAATATTGTTTTTTGATTTCCCTTAAAATTACTCGGAGAATGAAATATTTATCTTTGATATAAAACACCGATAAAAATTGTAAAATCTCTTCTATATTATTACGTTAACGTTAATTACGTCTGTACGTAATTCGACTTCAATCATCTTCGTCCCAGAATTGTGTTGAAATAGTTTGATGGTTTGATCGGAGGATTGGTTTCCTGCTCCCATTCATATTCACAAATATAACCTTGCAATTTTAACCTAAACACACCTATTTATATTATATCAATTGACAAGGTTAATTAACAATTCATAATAGAACTAGTGGTGCAAAACCATTGCACACACTTTCTCATATACGTTTCTCCGTCTGCAGCATAGAGTGGGAAAAATTTTATAGTGAAAGGGTCATTTCTAGCGTGCGGTCCTCTATATTTTGGTTGCCTTCCAATGCTCTTTTCATGCTCAAAGTCGCTAGATAAACTTTGAAATTTTTATTTTTTCCTCTTTTATTTGAAATTTGAAAGAAAAATAATTATTCGGAATATTATTTCAATACGTATAACGACATATCAGTCTTAAAAGTGTTTTGTAAATGTAATTTCGTTGTAAACAGAAATTGATGTATTTTCGTATCTGCAGTGCGTTTTATCATTGCCATATCTTTCATTTCAGTTTACGAAAAGTGTATTCTACGTCTGGTTGGTCCATTTACACTGCTAAGTATTATTCAAGCTTCTTGAAACAGTAAACAAATGTGTAATCGTAGCAGGCAGAAATTATTGCGTCTATACCAAACTTTCACGCGAAATTTCAACTCACGACTCCCGAGTATCTACTCGTGGAGGAGCGTTTGCAACGTCAATAGCCGGGTGAAAATTGGCACGGACCGTGAATCGAACCCGGGACTTCCAGGTGTGCAATGGATAGCACAACTGCGGCCAGAGAAGGAGGCGCTAGGTTCGAGTCCCGGTCCGTCCCAATTTTCACCTGGCTATTGACGTTTCAAGCGAAATACCGCTAGTGCGGTTGTAATGCATACTAATTGTACCTTACGTACAAAAATTTAAGCAAAATCATTGGAGCCGTTTTTGAGAAGTATTCGAAAGAGTTCATTATGTGTACTCAACTTTGGCACGGTTGTATACATAAATTCTGTAGCCCCATCCTGGCCCGGGTTTTTTCTCCGTTTTTCCTTCGGGTAGAGGCGGATTTCTTATACAGGTTCTCTAGGCTTTGTCTAGGGGCGTGTCTATTGTAACAATAAATCGTGAATTTAGTGGGTTTTTTTTCAACTCTTATGATTTTGAAACACTATACTCAGAATAATCTATAGTTCGATAAAAACGTACGTGTAATTTTTTGCTTAAAATTACAAACTTATTGACATTCTATTAGTATTATAACACGCAGCTAACTTTTTATCGTATCTAGGAATTTTTGCTGAATTTTTTGAATCCGCCTCTGCCTTAGGGCCCTTGATCGGAATTGATGGGATGGTCCCTTGCTTGCTTCCGGAGAGTAAATTAGTTTTTTTCTCCTCCACGTGGTCATACGCAGTTTGTACTGTTTTTTGACAATAAATTTATTTATTTATTTATCTTGACCTTCATGTGAAGTACCATTTGTTTTGGAGTAAAAATAATGGATCACGTGCATCGACAAGTAAATTTACCTTGGATACGAAATATGAATTAAACATATTCATCGATTTACTCAAAATCGCTGCGCACAGACGGACGGACGTTATGGCATAAACAACTGTTTTCTACATCATACCCAAAACGGATATTTCGGTCGAAATCTCGCTTTCGAATTTTTTCGCGATTACAAAACTTTCTGTATACTACGCATATGAGAAAGTAAAACATTTTGGAAACTTGAAACGGCCGTTACTTGCAAAAATAAAAAATACGCTTACCTGGTTGTTAGCGGAAATCACAGATACAACTTAACATACAAACCTTGTTGAAAGTCTGATAAACTGTTTCACAAATTTTTCATCAAGTGTTCAAGTCTGGTGGTAATTTCAGGCATTACAGTCGCTAGGTCTCGATGTGCCCAGCAAGAAAGGTCTTCCTTGCCCGGAAATTGTGTGAAAACGCCTAGAAGTGATTGTAAGGTATTTTTAATTTTTACCCAGCACTCGCAAACAGAAAATTTTCGGGTGTTTCGTGAAAGCTGCAGGCATTTACAAAGCCATACGAGTTATAATAAAAATAAGATTCAGAAAGTGATCGTTAGTGCAAAATTGTTTTTCAATACTACAATTGTAAGAATTCGAATACATTGAATTACAAGTGATGTCAAATATTTTAATTATTAATGTAATAATCACATGGTTACACATTTCATGCAATAATCAATTCTCCTTTGCACATAGTCTCTTATTACCCGAGAAAATCCAGGAAAACTAGCTAGTACATAGCAGACTCGCACATTATACTTCCATTAAAAGTGATGTTGGTATGGTACTGAGTAATCCTTTACTATATAAGCGCATAATATTTGAATTTTCAAATATTTTGAATTTTGAAATATCAAGATCTGTGTGCAATGTATGAGTTTTGTTCTAATGATTAGGAATTCAATTCTTAGTAATATGGTCGGATTTGTAGGGGAAAAAACTGAGATAGCGTTACGTATATAATAACAGATATAAATCAAATTATACGTAATACAGAATTATATTCCGATTTATATCCGACGTGGCACTACAACCTTCGTAATAATTACAGATTCCCAAATAAGCACTGAAATAATAAGTGAGACGGATGAGCCATACGAAAACAGAACATCTACGAAGGAATTATTTGGAATGTCTGTAACATAGACATCGGAAAAAGTAAATAATAACATTATTTGAAAGGACTTAAGGGTTATTGCAATCAAAATTCAAAGTACGGGTCATATTAATGCATTACAAGAGCAGTAAAACAATTAAAATTGGTTATTAATAAGGAGATACGCATCTTCACACGCATGACTGTCGACTGTGAAGCTTACTAATGTGTCCGCCACAGTACGATTACGTTAAGTGAGGTATACTCATTCTCTGAACATATAATCTAGTCGCAAAATATAATCTAGAACCGAATCGTAGACGCAAAAATATATAAAGTGTGACGTCCCCGATCCCACCAGCTATATTACCAATTAATAGTACAATGAGTTCGTCCTAGATAGTTACACAATGAAAACGTCAATCCTGCGCAACGTCACATACGGTAATGGTAGCGACTAGTAATTTACTGCTACACAACTAATTACTTTCGGAATGCTGCCACCACTGAGTTTGCCAACAGAAACTGAGAAAGATAAGGACTGAATATTATGTACAAATATATACATAATTTATTTATAGAAATATACAACGTGGAAAGTGTAAATGAAATACCTCCATTCAAACTCCCAAAGCTAACGGTTCTGAAACAATACACATTGATTCAACCCATTGCAACCCGCAATTTCTCTACACCCGCCTCTGACATCGAAGAAGAGTCAATCTATCGGTTCGGAGTCCGACGCAACGTCTGAAAATCTCGCCTGCGCGTCGGCTCCCCAGGTTACTGGAGCGATGCACACGACACCACATAGTTCTCACTGTTGTGCACGTCTCTTCACTGGCGCGCACGGCGAACTATACTTTTCCTGGAAATTGTTCACTTTCCAGCTCTCGTTATTCTGGCTGACTCCATTCTTAACAAAATATAATTTTGTCCCAGCGAATGTTTGAGCGCTGTTCTGACGACGCCACAAAAGGTGAACATTGTTTTCAAGTGCAAAATCTAAAAGTGAAATAAAAACGAAACAATTTAGAGTCCTTAACATCGCGCTATTTTTATTACGCTTTCTGTGTAAAATGTATTTTCCTCGTGTCTGGGTTTTAGCACATCATAATAAAATTGTAAAAATGTTTTTGTAGGTTTCCTTCGTGGTATTTAATTTTTGAAATTAAGAAAAGTGAAGATTTTATATGACGAAAGTAGAGAAATATGGAAAAACTAGCATATGAATTTAGAATATTATGTAAGAATCCCGGGCAAAACGAGTTTAAAAGAATCCAGACCAGTTGACAGGTGTTGTAATTTCCTCTGTAAGATAAAATATATCAGTTTTCAGTACCAATTTTTCTTTGAATGTTTCTTAAATTTTTACTATGTTTATATTATATTTGTGAATTGTTTTTAAATTTTGAATGTCTAGTAATTATCGTTTTAAGTTTCTTTCCAACTTCCGGGCAAAGCTGGATAGTTCTACTGGTCTAAAAACACATCACGTTTAATTTAAGGTTGACGTAATAGAAGGAGCATTTTGGTCACTGAATTTTTCATCCTTTAAATAGAACTAAAAAGGGAGTGTTGTTTTGAAGACGTCAACTTTGCTGAGTTTTTCTCTTACAATACTTTTTCTCCTTCTTTCAAGTAAACATTATGACGAGAGCTTATTTGTAACCGACTTTATTCCTTGGGAGAAAGAAATTGAGTTGCGACAGTTGAATTGGCGAGACGCGGTTGTCAAGGCAACGAGGATAAACTGTCGGCGCAGATGAGGTTCAAGTCGTTGCGTCGGAGCGAGAACTGAAAATGTGAAATGTCTACGACGTTAACATCATCCTGGCTTGTCCCTGAACTTAATCGTAACGTTATTCTCAAAACGTGCCATCTTTTAGAATGTGGTAACATTTAATTTAGAAGAGAATACTGTCATTTTTATTGAATCAGGTTTTTTGAGAAATCATCCACTTCTATAAAATGAAAATTGACTTTCTTTATTACTTGAGAAACTTGTATGAATAACGCAGGATTGTCTGTTGATGTCTAGAAATGAGTGGGTTTTCGGAATTATGTATTACCTTGAACTTATGTTCTTCATGTATTGTTCCACAATTAAATGATTCACTTAATTCAACTAATTTGTATTATTTATTAAGTAGTAAATGATCCTATCTTAACTCAGTTCTAAGGGCTCTAATGACCTTGACGAGCCCTAAAGCCCTACAAACAAAAATAAACCCAGTTCAATCGTGAACTTAGTGTTGCCAAAATTTTTGGGTTGACATAATTTTAGAATCAATCATTTGTAATTATATTTGTGACTTAAAACTTGACATTCCAACTTTTACCGAAAACGAACAAGAACAACCATTAGATCTGTACGAATTGGGTATAGGAGAGTCCGTTTTCAGAATTGTCTGGTCAAAGATATCCCGTGTCGTGTGTTGTATGTACATGTGAAAGATTTTGTTTCCACATTGATTCACCTACGAAAAGAAAGTTCAGGCCGAAACTTGACGAGTCAATTTGATATCGAGCCACATTGCTGTAGAGAACATTCCAACATCATTTACCTCTTTTAATTCAAAATTTTGGACAAATAAATTGATAAAGATGTATTAAAATCTGTGTTCTGATTTCCTACACTTCTGTACATCGCATCTTACCGTTTACGAATTGTCACGATTTTTTATTCTCTTTTTAAACACACACACTTTGAAACTACGAAATGAGGAACAACTTTTTAACCATTAGGTTTCATAAGAGTTGCTTTTAGTATCATTAAATGTTTACCGCATTTTGTAGCCACATTTTTTGGAAATAATAAATGGATGACAGGACGTATGTTAAGTGAGTTCTTTTAAAACTATTAAATCCACCACTGCCTTAGGGTCCTTGATCGGAGTTTACGAAATGGTCTCTTGCTTGATCCAGGAGAGTAAATTAGTTCATAAGGACTTTGCGAGTGCTTTTTTACGATAAAATTTGTTTAATTGTAGATTTCTTAATAAATATTTACATTTATGACCAATAGTTATTAAAAAACGTATAATTGGAGTGAGACGATAAATAAAACACATATTCCTGTGTATTAAGTGAGTTCGTATATTTTATTTCAATTGACTGGACAATGAGAAACCGGTGAGCATAACGGGGCATTCGGCGTGCCTTGAGCTAAGATTAATGAGCCGGACTTGCCTTATAAATGCGAGGAAGTTCATAATGCGTTCAATAAGAGCGTCAAGGATTTTCTGGAATGAGGGAAACGCAGTAAAATATGTTAACAACATTGTCGGTATTTAAATTAGTATATCATGTTGAATACTTTAACGTGTTCCTAATACTAAGTTATTCCAAATATGTTCACTTCATTAGAAAAGAGTTCGTAGAGTGCGCAATTAAGTCAAGAAAATATAATCAATAATTGCTGTAAATTGTAGTCTTAATAATAATGTTTTATGGATTAAATTTTTGATGTTATTGAAGTAGAAAACAGGTAACAGATAAAAAATGTAAAATAATACTGAAAATTATTTTCCTCTGGTCTCGTCATCCTTTCGTATTATTAAAGTTTTGTTACATCGATATTACTTATCTCGAATGTTTCCAGATTTTAATTGATTCGATTAATGGACTGTATTTTAGGAATAATAAAGTGATAATAATAATAATAATAATAATAATAATAAATTTANCAAAAAACAGTACAAACTGCGTATGACCATGTGGAGGACAATAAACTAATTTACTCTCCGGAAGCAAGCAAGGGACCATCCCATCAATTCCGATCAAGGGCCCTAAGGCAGAAACGGATTTTTAAAAAATTAGCATAAGTTCCTAGATAAGATAAAAAACTAACTGCGAGTTATAACAATAATAGAATGTCAATATGTTCGTAATTTAACGCAAATATGTTTGTAAATTTACAGGTACAAGTTATTATCGAACTATAGATTATTCTGAGTATAGTGTTTAAAAATCATAAGAGTTGAAAAAACACTAAATTCAAGATTTATTGTTACAATCAACACGCCCCTAGACAAAACCTAGAGAACCTGTATAAGAAATCCGCCTCTACTCGAAGGAAAAACGGAGAAAAACCCGAGCCAGGATGGGGTTACAGAATTTATGTACACAACCGTGCCAAAGTTGAGTACACATAAAACTAAATTAATATCAGCCATACGGCAACACAATCATGCAAGAAAATAGTTTTTGAAATTGTTATAAGTTATTTAAAAAGTACTACAGCAATGGCGTGATAAAGTACAAGACGAATTTAACTTTTATTAAAATCAATCTATTCGTCTTCCTTGAATGACCCGAAAAATGCCAAATGAGCTTAATGGTAATTGCGAGGTTGGAACTCGATAGCACTTTCATCATGTTATAGAAGTAAGTATAATTTTAAGTACGTGTATGTAAATGTTAATAATTATATATAATACTTGGGTGATATGCAACCCTCCAGTTAGGGGGGGGGTCAATCCATCAGTTGTTTCTATCCATCGTAATGATAATAAAATACGACCGATTTATACTGATATATAAATATACTCCATACTAATATATAAATGCGTAAAGCGAAAACTTGTCTGTATGCTACTTGATCACGACTAAACCTCTGAACCGATCTTGATGAAATTTTGCAAGGAAATAGTTTACATGTGTAGGATGAACACGGG
Source organism: Laupala kohalensis (assembly GCA_002313205.1). Taxonomy (NCBI): domain Eukaryota; kingdom Metazoa; phylum Arthropoda; class Insecta; order Orthoptera; family Trigonidiidae; genus Laupala; species Laupala kohalensis. The sequence continues at coordinate 695,407 of NNCF01126257.1, read as the reverse complement.
CTAACTTCGATTTTTAAAAAGTGCGATAAGAAAAATTTGTTTACGCTCTCTAATTGGTTAGAGATAGGTGACAACTGTGAATGGCAATATTGTTTGCCTCTAAGAGTTCCGCGACAGCGTATGGATATCTGCAAAAAAATTAACCTAAATAATCGATAGAACGTTATTAAGAGTAAAAGTGTTAAAATAACTTCAATTTAAGAAGGAGAAAATCAGTCACAATCACATTTAATGAGTTATTTGTTTAGTGCATTTATCAAAGACAGAAAACGTCTTTAAATCGTAAAATTTCGACGAATAGTTTAGATTTTACCAGAATTGTAATAAAATGGCGCGACCGCATCATACATCGGAAGGGAAAATTCGTCCGATGCGGTGTAGTGTATACAGTCATGTTATATATTAAATTTGTATTATTATGAATTTTTAAATTTAGTATGTTAAACGTGTTCTTTAAAAAAGAGTAAGTAAAAGTATTTTGATCTTACAATATAGATATTTTGGCGAAACTAAAAAATCTGGTCCCACAGGGGTTCGAAAAAATAATTTATGTCATAATACTACAAATATTATTGCGGTTCCGAAAATATAAGCCGTATTCTTCGCTTTTCATATTTACGGTAGTTATAAAGAAATATTGTTCCGAACTATTTTCTTCTCTCCGCCACCGTTTGTTAGTATGTTAGGGTATGACAATTATAATATGGCTCGATAATTATAAACAATTGTTCGGTCACAGTCGGCGATGTTAGGTTTGTTAGACCCGGCGATTCCGTTTTAAGAGAATCTGTTGTATGTGTGAAGATGGAGGCGATGGTGGAGGTAGCAGCACTCGCGGAAGGATATACGAAGAATGAGGTTAGGATAGGACCATAATGTTAAATTTGCCATCGAAAAAGGGTTTTTTTTCACATAAAATGATTCAATTTGTAATTTCCGAGAACAAACTCCCTTCCAGAATGATGGCAAAAAAACCGGTTTCCGATATCTCATCTGGATATTTTTCTACGGCTTTGGACCGTATAGCTAAGTTGGTCCGATATTTTTTACCTGAGAACACGTAGGTTAGTCTAAGAGAAATCCCGAGCAATGACGAGTGGTCAGCTAGTTTCGTTAAATGTTCCATCAAATTAGAGAACAGGACCTCATCCGCTGTCTGCAGTTTGCCGACTCCTGGACTGTAGACACGTGAAACGCATATTGATAACTATTGAAGTATAATTGATCATTGGAAACTTAACTCGATCCCGGGTGGAAGTTGCGTACAGACTTGAAAGTTGAGGCGGGTGTTGCAGTGGATAGCGCACCCGCGGCCAGAGCAGAAACCCGGGTTCGAGTTCCGGAGTCCCTAGACAAAAACCCAGAGAAGCTATAATAAATCCGCCTCTACCTGAAGGAAAACCGGAGAAAACCCGGGCCAGGATGGGGTTACAGAATTTATGTACACAACCGTGCCAAAGTTGAGTAAACAGACAACTATATTAATACGAGCCATAAGACAACACAATCATGCAAGAAAATAGCTTTTGAAATTGTTAAAAGTTATTTTAAAAGTACTACAGCAATGGCGTGATAATGTCTTCGTAAGAGTTAAAACATTATTTTGGCTTCACCTACTCGACTAGAAAGTAAGGAGGTAATCATTACGTTACACAACTGTCCTCTAGATAAACGGTAAGGAATCCCGTACGACGTTCATTTGTCATTCGAGCCATTTTACGCGGACTGCATCGCTTTTGGTTTCATGAGAGGAAAGGAAACAGGTTGAGTGCGAGCACGTGTGTCGTCATTCGTTTCCTTGTGACTTTTTCATGAAGGACGTGATTGAGAATAGTTGCTTTCAACACCAAGAATCATTTATTCAGTGTTGCACCGCATGAAAAGTTAATCAATTAAAACACGTATCGTCATAATAATTGAACTGAAAAGCATTACCAAACGATCGTATAATGTCTCCTAGATAAAAGGGGTAGATGCAAATTGAAAATACTTTTATTCAAAATCTTCCCCGTTATTATCTTTGTCTCTAATTAAACATCTATTATTTATTAATTCTCTAAATTATTTGGAAGAATTTGAAGTTTTAGAAACAGGAAATATTTTATTCACGTTATAGATCATTAGTTTCCACCCGAACTTAATTACTCACCTCTTCCTAAAAACATGACTGTTCCATAACACGAACGACGGATCTTACAACAATATGTCATAATCAAATTGCGTCCGATATCTTAGTTGTAAATCACTTCTTATCGTCTTATCGGATGCCGATGTCTGTCCACCATGTCGTGACATTCAAGCGCCTGTCGGTACATTGCAGACGCAACCCGCAACAAGACTGTGTTATGCGGGTTTGCAACCAAGGATTCACTTTCAAGTAAGCTACCTACGTTATACTAAGCAATTGTAACAGAATGAAAAATTCACTTTAGAAATAAAAAGTGCATATTTAGCACCTATATAGTACACAAGAAAAAATAGTTCACTGCTTTATAATGTACATATATTTCTTCCATGTACCCTAATCGTGGAAAAGATATGTGATTACTTTCCGTCAGGTGAAAATGGAATGAACCTGGGACTTCTCCTTTGATCGCAGGTGTGTTAACCAATACACCACCCTTTCGCCTTCCACAACTGTACACCATTTCCACCCATACCTAAACCCCGGAAGACCTGAGATACCTCCCCATATAGGAGATACGTGAACCAGGTGGCACAAAATGCTGTGTGCACTGAAGTACCTGTTTCATACGTTCATATGTTACCGTTGTTATGTATTCCGTGCACCCATTCTTCCCGGATTTGATTCCCGGCTCGTCGCCATTTTCACCTGGTCGAAAGTATTCACGTTTAATAATGTTATTAAATTGTTTGGTAACTTAATATTTAACCAGCGGAGCACTACAAAATCACTATACATTGGAATACAATACAAAATAATCTAGTGCTACAAAAATAATACTCATTTCACCATCTTCAAAAATGTTGTATTCATATATTATCTACTTTATGAAAGTAGAATAAGATTTTTATTGCTTTAACAATTAATGCACATTACTTCTTTTTTAGTGCAGAACAAATATTTTAGTTTAGCAATATTTGAAAGGTTATTAAACTTTTTTGTAACTTCCTTTAAAGCTCACAAAGAGAAAAATTCGTCAATTCTTCTCAAAAACGAAATAATTTTCAAAAGCATTGTATTCCAAATCATTTACATAGTTAAAACCGAATAAAACTTTAGTGGCATAAACAATTAGTGTGTAATTGTTATTGATCTGTTTACTGCTCCCTTTTTCTTGGGAAAACATTTCTTTTTCTGTGGAGATGTATTTTTAAAACATGGTTTACATTGATACAATTGGTAACTTGCATCAGCTTTGGCAGCGAACAAATGTGGCTTTCTGGTATCTGAACATTCACTTTTTAAAACCTGTAATTACTGAGATAAACTCTTTAAGATCATGACCGAAATATCGTCTTCAGAAGTCTTAAGCGGTTGTTATAATTTCACGTGCTCAACATTAAAGCCTGTGAGTGAATTTATTTCTGAGATAGAGTTGAAGTTCAGCGTCGTGAATTTGATTCCACGAAGACTCTAATTGAATCGCGGCTTATACTCTGCACAATCCGGGCTTCCGAACTCCGACACTGCTTCCTCTGGGGAAACACAAAGCGGGGGAAGTGGAGTCACGTGATGGCACGTGCTTTTGAGTTCCGCCACAGGAGCGCTGCTAACGTTATAAACAATAGAATACCTATTCAAAGTTGTGCATAGCGGATGCGATGAAATTCATGTTTATCCTGCTACCGCTATGAAGGGAAACAACACTTGCCTCTGAGTTCGTTTCAAAACAAAAATATTGAGCCAATTTGTTCAGTTGTGACTCCAGGAAGGTTAAGGATTACGTAAAACAAAACTGAACAATTAGTAAACTGGTCTTTCCCCTGTTCTGTAAACTCGTTATGTTAGATTTTATATCTGCAATGTGTACACAACAATTTAATTGTTAGGTAAATTTTTATGACTTTAATTGTTTGACACGCCATTATTATTATTATTATTATTATTTTTATACGTAAAATATAATGATATATTTTTTAAATTAAATTCTTGTTTCCGTAGACTATTAGTGTACTGAAGGTGTTTGTGTATTACTAGATGATTTAAATTATGCTGGTACGTATTTTTGATTATCTCTTTATGTGGGTTTAACTGCTACCGTAAAAATATAATTTTTCGTCTTCTTTAATTTTGTGTAGAGGACCACGCGCAGGTAATTTTCTTCATCCCCAGTCAGATATACGTAGTTATGAGATATACCAGTAAATATCTGTGAATATTGAATATTATATGCCTATAAATAAATATATATAAAATGATTTTTTTTTGTTTTTAATGCTAATTAGCAGGACTCAGACTGACATGTTCGACATATGACTTTGAGGAATCTATTTCCAACGTTTTCAACCTCATGGGACCATTTCAATTTATTTTTGAATATTTTTGGTTGAACTCTGTAAATTGTAGGTTAAATTATTGTAATCAATCAAAATTTAAATGTTTATCATGGAAATGTGACTTGCACTGTATAAACGAGTCCAGAGGTATTGTTCATTTAACCCAATTTACACTTGCACATCTTAGTAATAAGTATAGATAATTTAAAAAGTAAATGAAAATAAAACACACAAAAGTAGCCTTCATATTGGACTCATATTTGCACGTGAGTAAGGAAGGTGAAAAATGCCAAAACCGCTTCATCCAATATGTCAGACACTTTTATTATATATTTTATTTAATATTTTCATTAAACACAAAAACTTTTTCATTCATAGAAAATTGTAGTGTCACTTTATTTTCACGATTGTCGTGAAATATATAACTAGTTTTTTTGACTCCATATTTTGAATTCTTTAGAGTATTTACTTGGATTTTTAGTGCAAATTTTGTACATTTCAGTGCATATTGTAAGAGCATATTACATTAATGCAATAAAAGCGTATAACATGTTACCTGATCAACTAAAAGTCCTAAATACAGAAACTAATACATGTAAGTAACTACTAATAAAATTGGGTCAGAAGTAGTGTATAAAATTTATATATATTATATATATA
>NNCF01126257.1:634065-690121 GCA_002313205.1 Laupala kohalensis | reverse complement strand
ATATTATCACTCAATCAACTTAAGTCCCCGTTCGGTACGGACCAATTGAGACTAACGGTCATCTTGTTGATAACAAATTATAAAAATATTAATTACAATTAATTACAATTACGTCTCAAAAAGAAAATTTAGAATTTAAAACAACACTTTAATCACTAAAGCCAAAGGGGAGGATACCGAATACTCATTCCTGTGGGAGCCGCTTACAATTAAAACATTGCACTCTGGTGTTCAAACAACAAACAAACATATTTTATTAATTCTAATTACACTGATTTGATTGCTACACTTGACATTTTTAATAATGATTATACTACACATTCTGTCGCCTACTGCGCTAGTGTGATTTTTCCTTTCTCAGGGTACTCACCAGATTCTGCGGTAATTTGTTCAGATGTTCGGTGATCCAACATTACATTACATTGAAACACATGGCCTGCTGACATTTAATACAATAATTTTTATTATTCTAGGCCTTAACACAATTTTCACTCTCTCTTGATTTTTGTCACCCTTCACAAGCTGTCTGTTGATGTCGGAGTCACAGAGGTTCACTTGTCCCTCGCGTGATAGTTCGGGATCATTATTCTTCGCGTCCCGCCAAAGTTCGATCTTTTCCTACTGCTATGAATGTATACCGCTCACAGCCGTGTCGTGACCATGTTGCTCTATGTAATAATTATTTAATTACTCGTACGTTGGTGGCAGCATTTTCTTTGATTTGGCCGATTGCTTATTTAGTGCGTCTCGCATACCTGCTCGCAGACGACCTCGTGATTTCACGTTACTTATTATTTAGCCCCAACGATGCCTTCTCGGGCGCACAAATCAACATACATGGTTCACAACGACACACTGAAAGTCACTATTCATTAAGCCGATTTATGGTGCTTATACGAGTGTCACTTGCACCGATGATCACCTTTCGTTCTACGGCGGACCTGATCCCATTAACTGCAGTTCATTAAATAAATTAACACGTTGTGTTTTATTCCTACCAATTGTTCATGTTTGGCCCTGTTTCTCTTGTAATGGTTATAAGATCTATCAATTTCGCCACTCTTCACTTTTTAGAACATTGTTAATTGCGCTATCACCGCCCCTCAACAAGAACACAACTCTACGATTGCCACAACAATCACCACAGCAACAACACTTCCACTCAATCTCTCACAACAACGACGTCCTGTGTTTTATCTACAATTTTGGATCACGTGGTTTTCCCTTTCTTGTGATCGCTCCCTAGTAAAGTTCCATGTCTTTTTCAGCCCCCCCCCCACAATTTCTATTGGATATTTTCTAAAAGAGGTTGGTTTCTGTAGCGTGTTGCCAATCGCTATTTTTGGCTCCGCCTACAATGAATTTTGATTGGTTGTTAACATTTTTCTTTCTCTCTAGCCTTTGATGTCTCTAGACGTCGGTCGGTCGGCCATTTTGTTATTTCTGGAACACTGCTCTTTGTTAGAATTTCACTACGCATATGCGCCGCGTCAAGCTCCTTTGATCCGCCGTTTATGTTTTTATGACAATGCGGCGTATTTGAAGTCGTGCCTTTTTCTCTCTGCGAGTTGCAACTTGCTTCTTCGGCACCCTTCTTTGATCCTAGTTTTTATGACTTCTTTTGAATTTAGTCCCCATTTGTCGTATTTAAGAAACCATTGCCAAAATTTTCCCTCCTAAAATCTTTCGCCTCTTTTTGGGAGCCGTGTCCCAAGAGACATATGCCGCCCTTCGCAGTTCTTTCGTCGTTCTCACGCTCCACCCGAGGTTGCTTGGGGAAACGACTGTTCCCTCACGTCCGTCTTTGCGTGCCGTCTTTTAAAATAAATTTAGATTTTGCTATTCCTAAAGATCCCTTCAAGTTCCAACTTGTCGCTGGCAATCCCGCACCCTTGTCGCTGCGTCTTTGATATTTTAATAATGCTTTTTTATGATGTTATTGTGCGTTTACAGAACTTCTGATGTTCAGCCGCCTTTGCTTTCCCTTGTTCGCTACGNATATATATATATATATATATATATATATATATATATATATATATATATATATATATATATATATATAATGTGTGTGTGTATAAATGAGAGAGAAATATTTTGTACTTCATTTTTAAATTTTACGACGATATATACTTATAGTTTTGTGACAATATATAACATTTCTGCAAATTGTTTATAGGACAATTACGATTAGGTTTTAAGTTTATATTAATTTTGTTGTATCTTGTTATTTGTAACCAGTCCTATGCACAGGTAATTTTATTTACCTCTTATAGGATTACAATTCTTTGAAATTATTATATTGTATTATGGTTTATTTGTAATTTATCTGGGTTAATAAATAAATATATAAATATTTTCCGACTTTTTTTTTCTTTTCGGATCCGAGCCTTGCTAATGAGCGTGTGTGTTGCGTAGGCTGCTGGAGGAGAACGCAGCCTCCAAAAGCGACGACGAGGGCAGAACAGCGAGCGGCAACCATGCAGGGACTACGGCGCGAATGGAACGCGTGGGACCTCCGCCTCCGTTGCATCGACGGAAATTCAGCTTCCCTGCAGCGCTGCACTCCAATCTCCTCGGTCTCACGGCAGCAGGTAAAAGCATTAAGTCCCAGCGGTGGCGCAGGTGGTAGTGTTGTCGCTTCTCACCAAGTCATCCCGGGTTCGATGGGGCCAGAAAATTTGTAGCTTTTCATATTAATGTGAAAACTGAAAAGCTGTGACTACTGAAAAACCAACCTTCCTTCTTCTATCCAGCTCCTCCTACTATTAATAACTAACCACTTCTACTAACCCCTCCACGTGGGCCAAGATGTTGGTAAACCCAGCTAAGCGACCCACCTACTAACAATAGCCTACCACCCAACTCCTATCGCTCCATGCAGATAAGCTTCAATAGCACGCTACATTTCCCATTTACAAATACAACAACACAGGTAAGCATTCATTCATTTTGTACTTGCTCTCAAGACACAGTGTCGTCGATTTCATTTCCTAAGCAATAATATAAGGCATGTACATCCCTTTTAAACTCCCCCTCCCCTCTGTAAAGCAGCTGAAACAGTTGGCGGATCTATGGGGATCAATGGACCTGAACTTTTAACTGATAAAATATAAAGTCGATAAATGGCATACTTTGTAAAAAAAATGTTACCAGATCAACAGTTGTTATTAGTTATAATTGTTATTGTTAATAATAATACCAGATTAATAAAACGATACCTCTTACACCCCCTCCGTAATTACGTAACCCTGGACTTATCTCTACTAGGGGTGAGAATAAACGTTGTTGTTGCATTTCGGAAAATATCGTACAAAATTTTGATTTTCAAATATTTTTTTCCGTGCACCTATACGTGGTAACTTCCAGCCAGGTAAAAACTCCGACATGCTGGGAATCGAAACTGGTGTTCCTCCTCAGAACACTACACCGCCCGTTCTTTTTCGACAATTGCACACCATGCGTGAAGGGTTTGGTTCCCGGCTCGTCGCCATTTTCATCTGGCTCCAAATTTATCACATTTTTATACGTTAATTTTGTTTGTTCCACATTCCACGTTGTGGAGACCATTTCCCCGTAGAAAAATAGCTGCACATTGGTATCCGACTCGAAAGACCAAATTTTTGCAGACATTTTGCATGAAAACGCCTGCACAAGGATAATGAGGTTCGAAAGACCAAATGTTAAGATGAATTAGGGAATGAAGGATGTAGATGAGGTGAATGAGGAGTCAGCGTGGCTCAGTGAGTAGAGCGCTGAGCTGCTGGCTGGATAGCTGGGGTTCAAACCCCGGTGACACATCAACATCCAGACTGACTCCCAGGCCCAATCAGTCTGCTGTAAAATGAGTACCAGGGTCTTTCGTGGGGTCAAACCGGTCGGAGCGAGATACTGACCACATCTCCTCCTTCTAGTACCGGGGTCAAATAATTGCGGAGCTCTACTCTCCACGAACCCCATAGACCTTCGGGACCTGTTGTGGGATAGTATGACTTTTGAGATGAGGTGAATTAACACTGGTTGCCAACAAACAATTTAATATGAAAATGGAAAAAATAATGATACTGTGATGAGATGATCCGTTCCGTAAATTTGGCTTGGATGGCGTGTAGTCGATGATGCATTCGCAGCGAGCCGACATGGCGTGACTCTGGTGCTGTTGTGATGATGAGGTCGGAAGTAGCAGGTGGACTCTTGGTGAGCGCGGTTAGCATACTTGACCGTCTGGCATGACTTCAAATAAGTAATGATCAGGTCGCCCCGCAGCGAGAGCCGACATGGCGCAGCTGCCACGCTGAGGCGTGATGATGAGGCGAGTGACTGCCCGGCTTGCCCAGCCAGTAGTAAAGTGAGTTGAGGTAGTCTGACTGCCTTGTAGATAGCAAATCAAGTGCTGGCCAGTGACTGTCTGCAGGCGAATGTGACGACCACGGAGGGAGCGTGCTGGCGATTAGTGCGTCGCTGACTGCCACTGCTTGACTGCAGCAGTCTGCAGCGAAGAGTGTGACTGTTGTAGATCAAGTGGCTCTCCATCAGTTGCTGGCGACGAGTGCGGAGCCGATATGGCGTGACTCGCCTGTGATACACTCGCGCTGCTGGCGCGATTGATGCGCCAATCGTACGGCTAGACGTCATGACGGTTGCGTAACTTCTGGCGGGAAGCGCCGCCTCGTGGTGCCAGAATAATCAATAAATGAGGCGTGGTTGTTCACAGATGCTCATTATTTAAGATATGTCACTTATTTTGCATAAAGAGCACAGAGTTCATAGATGCCTCACTTTTCTAAATAACAGAATGAAAAAATGTCTGAACACACGTTTTAACAAGACAATTATTTTCTAAATTTTATCATTACAATTCATTTGATGGCATCTATTAAAACAGAAGAAAAAAATTAAAGACAGAATGGGTCCCTTGCGTACACTATACTCATCCCTATACATGCCCACACTTCTAAAAAAAAAAGGAAATGATGTTTTATTGGGAGGGGGTAGTTTTATTCTGGATACATCCAAAAAGAAATTGATATGGGGGACGAGCAACTACTGAAATCCGGTGTGAGCCCTGGTATCATAGATTTATTTATTACACGTCGTTTTGGCTAGGTTCGAGCCATGAACCCTGCTCTCCCACCTAACCGTGACTTGGGTGAGGGAATTGGGAAGAAGAGATGTGAGGTTGCCGGGGAACTTACGGTACCGAACCGACATTTGTGTGGAGTAGCTGAGAGAAACCCCTAGATGAAAAGGGTTTGAACGCACGTTCTCCTACTCAGCTAAATCATGGATACGAAGACGCTACGACCAGTGGCGGATCTAGACAATAATCAAGGGGGGGGGCTAAACAGGGAGCATTTTTGTTTAAAAATTGTGGTTTCACAACACAAATTTTATAAATATTACCTTTAAATAAATTGCATCAAATAAATAATAAACAATTAACATTGTCCTATCATTAATCACAATAACAGTTATTTATTGGAGTTATTAATATGGTATTTTTAATTTTATTTGTCTGGTATTATTAAATTTACAATCTGGAATTATTAATAACAATAACAATTATTAACCAGGTTACACTTTTACGAAGTACACCATTTATCAACTTCAATTTCATCAGTTAAGAGTTCAGATCCAATGACGGAGCCCCCTTAATCCCCCCACCATAGATCCGTCACTGGTTACGACTAGACCACCGCTCGTGGATCCTTTACAAAGAACAATATTTAAAAAAGGGCGTGTTAATAGTCTACTGTTCCTTATTTTACTCATAGAAATAAAATAAACTTTATTGTCAAAAAAAGCAGTTGCAAACTGCTTATGACCACGTGGGGGGCAATAAACTAAGTTACTCTCCGGAAACAAGCAAGGGACCATCCCATCAATTCCGATCAAGGGCCAATGGGTAGTGGCAGATTTAATATTTACAAATAATTTTTTAAATCAAATACTACTGTTATCCATTAAATACTCAAAATAAATAGTAGATATTTGTGCGGTAGAAATTCGAGATTAATAAAGCAAAACTATTAATGACATTCCCGCCCAAGGAAAATCCACCACTATCCGGTGGAAAACCGGAGTAAAACCCGGGGCAGGATGAGGTTACAGAGATAATGTACACTACTGTGCCAAGGTTGCGTACAGTTAGAAATAAACTATTAAAAAACAAAAAGGAGCAAAATCAACACGTATGAAAAAGGAATTTAATCAATATCTAGAGTACTATAGCAATGGCGTGATGAAGTATAAGAGATACTAACATCACTTACATCATCCTATGTCATGTGGAAGGCAATATTCATTAGGAAACTGAAACTCTCATTAACTCAGGTGGCGGGGCCGGCAGCGGCTTCGGAGGCGCGGGGAGCGAAGGCGCCGGGGCAGCGGCGCGGAGACGCTTCTCCAACGTGAGCGACGCCGTGTCGCGCAAATTGTCTCACACGCTGGGCGGCGCTCTCCTGGCGGCTGGCGGCTGGAGGGGCGCAGGAGGACTGGGAGTGGGGTCTGCGGCGGCAGCGCTCCTGGCGGACCAAGCGCGCGCTCTGTGCACGCTCTACGTGCGACTGCGGTTACGCAGGTGAGAATCATTAGGGGTAATAGAAAGAAAATGATAATGAATAGGAAGGCATGATTTGAAAAATGTCAAGTTACAAGGATTGGTANGGGGGGGGGGGGGGGCGATTTTTTGTCAATATTGCTCTCCCCCCCCTGTAGTATCGTCTTCGGAAGGAAGCACGATTTCCGAAAAACTCTAAATTGTTCCTCCAGCTTCTCCATCACTGTTATCTTGAAACTCCGTCTTAATTTCTTATATTCATTTACAATGTCCTCTTTATTTGCTCGTCTCTCCTTTGCGCTAGTCTCATTTTCCTAGCCACCTTGTTTCTCTCATTCCGTGTTGATTCCTTCGTCCACTATATTCGTGTACACTACCCCTCTTTCGTTTTCTGAACACACCTTTGTGAAATCCTTAACATGGCTATCTGAAGTTGATGTATTGTATCCGCGATATTACCTCCCGTTTCTCCCAAAATCCTCCATTTCTACATCTTCACCCATTTTCTTCTCATAAACCCTGATATCCAATTTTCGTAGACTTCTCGTTTTATTATGTACCTTTATCTCTGTCTCCAATTTTCTAACTGAACCATCGTCAATGTAGTCGACAATGTCAGATCTATAACTGACTCCACCGTTACTGTTGTATGACGCTTGTCCATGTTCATTGTGCACTATCAATCTTGTAATAATAATAATAATTTTCGCAGTATAAAATTTTCCATTGTCATAGCCCTCTTGGTAGTAATTTTGTCCTCCCACATTTTAGAACGGGCATTTGTATCTGCACATGTAATTATATCTTTGCCTTCATAGTTATGTAATACTTTTTCTGCTATTTTTAAATCCTTGTGTAAACTCTTGCTACATCGACAATACATGTTTATGAGTATTACTTCCATTATGCCGTATTTAAGTATTATTGCCTGTATATTCCGTTTCACATATTGCCTTAAGTTAAAAACTTCTTATGGCCGTATTCGCAATTATTAAAGCTGACCATTGATGTTCTGTGTTGATTGTCCTTGTCTTCAGCTGTAGATGATATAATTTGCTCCCTATAGCATACAATTCTTACAAACATGCCACACCTATTTCGTCGCAAATCCATGTTGCAAATACTCACCCAGCTCTCTTGATCCCCGCATTCCCCATTGTATGTTCTGTTGGACCATATTAAGTTCCATAATCGGTATTTCTTCGCAATGTTTCCTTCGCCGCTTGATACTCTGGACACTCTAACGCTATTGTCCTATTATTACAGGGAAGTTTCCTTCTTGCGCAATTAACAGTGGCCATCCTCTGCTCTTTTGGGACAATCTTTATATGCGTGTCCTCGATCCCCACAGTGCCCACAAATGCCTTCTTTCTCGGCGCATGCTCTGGCCAGATGTCCGTATTTATGGCACTTATAACATCGCGTTGGGTTCATATCTTCTATCACTCTGTAACTCGTCAACCCCATGTACAAACGTCCTCTACGTATTATACTTCCAAACAAAGTTGGCGCACATTCCAACACCCAGTTGTCGCTATTTCGAAAGTTTCTCTTTTGTCGTACCCTTACTTCCTTCAAAAATATCTCTTTATCTTGTCCCTCAAAATTCTCTGCCGTTATCCCTTCTACAAATTATTTCTCTTCTCTATCTTTTGGCACCCCGTAAACTCTAATTTTGGGTTTTCGTCTCTGTACCTCCCGAACCACCAGGCTGGCCCCTCCTGCTGCTATACGCATAAGACATTTCTTATCATCAGCATTATACACAATCTCTTTCGCGCTCTCGCCCTCACGACATCTATCTTTACATGTACCTTCTTTTCTGACACACATTTTTGTAATATTGTGTGAAGTGAAATTGGACTAATGTCACATAACCTCCCACCAGTTTGTTTACGCACATATTACGCCCCGAGTAATTCTGCTTAATTCACCAAATTTTCACTGGTCCAGTCAATACATCCTATGGAATCTTACTAAATATTTTTCTCGTACAGAATTTGAAAACAAAGTCACGTTTCACAAACATAGAAATCTCTTAGATTGCGGTGAGACCACCTCAGAGGTCTTTGGGTTTCACAAGTTCAATGAGAATGGTAGACGGGCCCGGGTGGCGAACGGGATGGCGCAGTCGGTAGGCGCATGAGCGCGCAGAGCTCAAGGTCCCGGGTTCGAACCCCGGTCCCGTCTCCCATTTTCATTCGACGTAACATGATTAAAGTTTGTTCAAAATTTTCAAACCCATTGATGTTATAAGCGTGGTTAGTAAACTCCCATCATCTTTGCACAAATTCGGTTGTATTCGTTCAAAATTATTACTACTTTTTTATCATTTTCGTATATAATACATCTTCTGTCGTTTATTTTCTCAAATCTAGTATCTCTGCTTCCGTCATTTGTTTGTCGTGTGTGAGAGGCGAGACCAAAATGAATTCTAATTCAATGAAATCCGTCTTCCTTTGTATCCCACTTAACTTATTTCGATTTTGCATGAACACGGATTACACTCCATTCATACGATTTCTTATGACTTTAATCCGCGTGGTATCTTACGAATTTGTACGATTCTGAAGCAATGTAATCTTATGACGGTGTATCAGGAATCGATTTAAAAAATAAATATCCACAGGAGAATCTGAAAACTAGTACTACTTGTAAAACACCCATTTGGTTCGTCTCGCGCGAAAAAAAACTCATTTAAAAAAGACGTTATTCAACTGATCGCTTATGAATTCCGTTTTTAATGTTGGTTTTTCTATTCGTAAGAGTTGAAAAATAATGTTTGACAATAATTTATTTACTTACTAAGGGAACTTTCAACAAGCGCAGGTCGAAAGACGTCCTGATTTTTTTAAGATACTGAAACACACGGATACGTGGTATGTCATATCAAAATATTAGCGACGATGGCACACTGGAAGGCACTGAAAAAACGTCGAGAAGTTTGCCAAATTTGGCGTATTCTTTGCGCGTATACATCGGAGAATCATGAGGAAACTGTTGCCGCAGTAAAAGGCCACTGTTTGCTGCCATAAGTTTTGCATTACTTGCCGTGATATCACCTCCATATATTCTTCTCCGATTCTGAATCTCGTTGATATAACAAAATACGAATATCTATCGCTTTATAATTAATATCTTTCTCACATTTGCGAGACCTTAATTACAAAGTTTTATTTCTTTGTTTTTAGTAAAAAATATCGAAACAAATATTGTTATTGAAGTATCATGAAAATATTACTACAAGGAGGTAAGCAAAACAAAACACATGTTGTTAATGGCTCCATATCAACACGCATACAATTTTTTTTTTAAACGTGTGATTTTTTACAGATACAGATAATATATTTTTGTACAGAAAATGTATTTTTCTTTTTACCTGCCAAAATCAAAAAAGTTGAAATGAGTTGTGATCCACCGTTTAATTTAACTCCTCTACATGATTAATATTATGATAATTTTGATAATGTAGGGTTTGCCATTGTCAATATTACAATACAAAACACGTACAATTATAGATTTAACAATTTACTGGAATTGTTCTACAAAGATGGAGAATTGAACAGGAATAACGTTGTTAGCTGAACTTAGTTTGACTATTTGAGTTCGCTGTACCAGTTCTTCCTTGACTCAAAGTGCGTGGGAAACAGCAATTGTTTGCATTTGCGTTTCTTCCTTTTGATTGGTGGAGTCGAGCGAATCGCAGCGCAGTCACGTGATTCGTCGCTACTCGAAAACCGTTACTTGAGGGTTGTACAAAACCCACAAAAAATGGCTCTTCGCCATGCGAAAGAAACCGCTTTCTCGTGATTTCCTTCAGTACCTTCCAGTGTCGCTAATATTGTTTTACTACTAGTCCATTAGTTTCAGTATTAAAAACACTTTCCACCTCCGCTTGTTGGAAGTTCCCTTGTTAGTTCTGTGATCTGCATAAATTCGTATCTACTTCGCTGTGAGTGCGTATTTATCTTGTGCAGGGATGGACTGTTCTCCAGAAAGTGTGGGCTGCGAAGAGGAGGATGCCAAGACGTGAAAGAGGTAAGAGAATGACTTCCTGTATTTAGATGAAATCGAAATACCAATTACAAATCACATTAATTTGTGACCACCATCCCAGCCTCCTACCACACGCTCTGGGAAGCTAATTCAGATATTGATGACAGCAACCTCAAAGTCTCCGAGAACGTTTTGAATGCTAATTTAATTAAGTTTCGAGCTGACTTCTCTACCCTTCCAAAGCCGCTCCATGTAGATAACCTATTAATTACTAAGTACAACCCTTCTCTTTCCATCTCAGTGATTTTTTTCACTTTCGTGTATAGTTTTTCGATAAGTTTCAATCTTTATTTTTTGCAGTCATTTATGAAATTTATTTTAATGCGAGTGAGTCGTTACTAGTGCGTTCAGTTATTCCTTCGCGCTGATGCACAGGCGGATCTAACGAGGCTCTAGTCCTCCCCGACTTTGGACCTCAACTCCTTAAAAGATAAAATGGATGTTGAGAAATGGCATAGTTTGTAAAAGTGTTACCATATTAATAATTGTTATTAATACTAGATTAATAAAATGAATAATACCGTATTAACAATTTTAATAAATATTTACTATCGGTATTAATAATACCATATTGTTAATTATTTATTTGACGCATTTTAATTAAAGATAATATTTATAAAGTTTGTGTTGTAAAACTAATTAAATTTTTAAACAAAAAAAGTTGCTCCACGGTCTGCCCCCACCCGTGATAACGGTATAGGTCCGCCACCGCGCTGATGTGTGAATAGGACAATTATTTTTCCAGGTCCGTTTCCTCATTAACGTCATTTTACCAGTTATTGCCTCTCTCTGAGATCTCGCTTCCAGTCTGGAGCACGTCGAGCAAAAACTTGTGTACGTGAGGGGAATCCCCCGCGCGCCTCCTCGTATCAAAATCCCTTTATTAAAACCAACGCGTTTGTTCGTCGGCGCAGTCTCGCGTCATTAAGCGCAAACCGGTTGCTGGATACACCATTTCACACTCTTCAAACTTGACAGCTGTTTATCAGAATGAAAAGCAGGTGTGATAATGAACGTGCGAGAATAAATCGATTTTAATTCGCTTCGAGGTGAGTTACAATCGATGACTCTAGCGAGAGAGCAAACTAGTGGTGCAAAACCATTGCACTTTGTACTTTCTCACATACGTTTCTCCGTCTACAGCGTAGAGTGAGAAAAAATTCTATAGTGAAAGGGTCGCTTCTGGCGTGATCCTCTATATTTTGGTCGTCTTCCAGTGCTCCATTCATGCTCAAAGACGCTAGATAAACTTATTGCTGGATTTTATTTGAAATTTGAAAGTAAAATAAATATTCCGGATATTATTTCAAAACATATAGCGACATATCAGTCTTATAAATATCGTAAAAGTTATGTAAATGTAATTTCGTTGTAGACAGATGTATTTTCGTATCTGCAGTGCGTTTGCTGTTCTCCTACGTATTTTATCATTATCATATCTTTTATTTCAGTTTACGAATAGTGTTCTACGTCTGCTTGCTCCATTTACACTGCTAAATATTACTGAAGCTTCTTGAAACAGTAAACTTAATGTGTAAGTGTTGCCCGTGGCCCTTGATGGGAAATGATGGGATGGTCCCTCGCTTGTTTATTAGTAACTTAGTTTATTGCCTCCCTCGTTGTCATACGCAGTTTGCAAGTTCCTTTTTGACAATAAAGTTTATTTATTTATGTGAGGAGGTTTCATATGGGCATGTGTGATTCCGCAGGTGTTTCCAGTGTTGGCAGCAGTGGGTGGAGATATGGAGCGCCAACACGCACGTACCTTCGCGGGAGTCGCTCGTCAGACCGGTGCTGCCCCCGGCGGCGCGCTGCCTTCCGACAAAGCAGCTGCTTGCGCCTTGGCAGCCGTCGCCAGAGACCTCTTCAAACAAGAAATCACTTGGGCGAAAGTACGTTATTCACTTCATACGGCTATAGTTAAGTTTCCGTGACTTATCGTGAGTTAGGTTTTGAAACGGTGTTGGCCTTCTTTGATGTCCAGTGAAAATGTTTGTGATCAAACTTCGCATGATAAGATAAAGAAATTGAAAAAAAAAGAGGGTTCTTGAGAAAAGATGGAACTTCATAAATTAATTCACCTCTTCATTCAACCAATGTTATTGTCTTTCTCCGGACTTTTACTTCAAGGAGGACAATAAAATTTGTCAAAACAGAGGGTGTATGAATAAATAAATAACAAATAAACTGTATTGTCAAAGAAGCAGTTACAAACTGCGTATGACTACTTGGAGGACAATAAACTAATTTACTCTCCGGAAGCAAGCAAGGGACCATCCCATCAATTCCGATCAAGGGCCCTAAGGCAGAGGCGGATTTAATATTTCAACATACTCCTAACGATAAAAAGAATAGTTCGACACGTGTTATAGTATTAACATAATACCAACAAATATTGTATTTAATAAAGAAACAAAAATTTCAATTCACAAGTATGTATTATTATCAAACTATAAATCATTCGGAAAGTATTGTTCATAAATCGTAACTATTAAAAAACTTTAAATTCGCGAATAATTATTTCAACAGATGCCGCCCCTAGGCAAGAGCCTAGCGAGTCTTTATAAAAATTCCGCCTCTATTCGAAGGAAACGCGGAGAAAAACCCAGGATGGGAAACCCGGACCAGGATGAAAATGTGAATTAATTTAAGAAGTTTGACCTTTCCTCATGAACCACCTTTACATAGTTTATATTGAGGGTCAAGAACGAAAATGGTAAAGAAATTGAACTTAGAGTATGATAATAATAAATTGCTAGCGTGCTCATTAGTAAATCCATGAAAATGTACAAAGAGTTTGCATTATATTCACACAATGCTAACTTAATGTAATTTCCAATTTTTTTAAAAAATAATGTAGCAAATATTTTGATACATTAAAAGTATTAATCAGTGTTTCCTCCAACTAAAAGCATTGTTTGTTTCCGGGTGATAAATATTTTACCTTACTTCAAAATACAAATTTATCATTTATATCCTTGAATAGTGGAAGCACATAGACGTGAGGTGGTCGAGTAAACGGAAACGTAGATGCTAGGAAAATGATATGGATCACGCAGTCGCCTTTAAATTGGACTTTCGTCGCAAATGGCAAAGGCGAGGTTCTCCACAAGATAGAATTCGTGTATTGCTGTAAAGTAATTGAAAACTGCGGTGACCAAACGGAAAGAAAAAAACTGATTTGTAATGTAAAGAGGGAGATTATTTCGTCGAACGCTGTATGTTCTCATTCACTAAAAATAAATTATTTCAACATTGCCTCTCATAAACAAAGGCCTCTTATACCTGGAGTTTATTTGGGTTCAATTTAAGGCCCTGTATTTTTCCTTTTGTTACTGAACGATATGTCATCCTCCACATCAGATCGAGAAATGGTACTCTTTACTGAATACACTAACGTACCATGTAAACAATCACTTTTTCGAAGTTCTTAGTCATTTCTTCATTTAATACCAATCGTCCCATTGTATGAAACGGTATATATATTTTCACAATAGTGCAACTAGTCAAATTTTGATAAATGGAACCCAAATAAAATGTTAAGTAAACATAATGTGACATTCTCAAATGGAATGGACACTTTTATAGACTTGGTTCCGAACTAAGTAAATTATATTATACATTCAGAATTCGGGTCAATTAGTCTATTGTCCTCCATATGGTCACACGCAGTTTTTAAGTAATCTTTCGGCAACAATTTCTTAATTGTTATTCTACTCCGTATCTATAATATTTGGTTAAGCGCATTGCGTTCTGTTTCATTCAGCGAGCGATAATTGTATGAAATGTATTTCTATTTCTGTTTGTTTTTTTCTTGAGAACGGTTCCAACGATTTTCATTATATTTCCAAAATAGAGAGAAAAACAATCTGTTTCATTTCCGAGTAATAATTTTTTGTACTTCGTTTAATATTAGAAAATATGCGTAAAAGTTGAATTTTCTCCCCATAATGGTAGTGTACTGAGTAATGAGCTAACCAAGTGAGAAGCATCAAGAACCAAAGTACACATTCTGCGCGTAAATTTTATTTTTTTAAATTCATTTTTGTCAACCAAGGTATTGTCACAGTGTAATTTCACCACCAACAGCAAGAGCAGACTTCATGGTCTGAACCTCGCCAAAAGANAAAATATGTGTATATATATATATATATATATATATATATATATATATATATATATATATATATATATATATATATATACACAGTCACGACAACAAAGACAAACTTGCAGCTCGGCACAGTGGTGCCTTCAAGTAGTGAGCGATTATCACTACGAGAAATGAAGTAGGTCGTGAGTGAATACCATTGTGGTGAGTTAGCGATACTCGTCGTTGGATATACGCGTTACTGTCTTAACCAACTTAACAGCAAGGTTAACTCTCAGATTTTGTGTGGTATGTCACAACTGTATGAAAACTGAACTGTGGTATTGTCTGTTGCAACACATTTAAATTGTTTTCACAGTTTTTTTTTACAATGAACTAAAAGCGGTGGTCAGGTGGTAGCGTCTTCGCTTCCACGATCCCATTGGCTGAGCGGTAGAGCGTGGGTTCTAACCCTGCTCGGCAGAACTTGGTGAGGTTTTCAGCTGGGGTTTCCCTCACCTCCTCCAGACAAATGTCGGTTCGGTACTATAAGTTCCCCTGCAATCCAACATATCTCCTTCCCAATTCCCTTACCCAAGGTTAGGTGGTAGAGCAGACCTAAGGACCTGAACCTCGCCAAAAGGCATAAAAATAAATAAATAACCCACGTGTCCAGTTTAGTTTGACTTAACATAATTTCCATCCGAGCAAAGCTTGGTCATCCAGACATTGCAATCTCATGTTTGTGATCTGTGTGTTTGTATGTGTAGGTGGTGGCGCTGTTCTGCGTCGCAGGGGGTCTCGCAGCTGACTGCGCGCGACAAGGGCGGCCGGATTACGTCACGAGTCTTCCAGACGCGATCGCTGACGCCGTGGAGGAAGACCTCGCTCCGTGGATTCACAGCAATGGCGGATGGGTACAATTGCCTCTTTACCAATTTCCCTTTGTAGTATTTGTAAGTGGGAAACGTAGAGTGCTATTGAAGCTTATCTACATGGAGCGATAGGAATTAGGAGTTGGGTGGTAAGGCTTTTGTTAGTAGGTGGGTCGCTTAGCTGGGTTTACCAACAACTTGGGCCACGTTGAGGAGTTTGTAGTAGTTACAGTTATTGATATTAGGAGGAGCTGGGTAGAGGAAGGAAGGTTTGCTTTTCAGTAGTTACAGCTATATGAACTGGGACATTAATGTGAAAAGCTACAAATTCTTTTCTGACCCCACCGGGAATAGAACCCGGGATGACTTGGTGAAGAGCATGAACGCTACCACCCGAGCCACCAGAGGAGAAAACTAAACAGATGCACATCAGTGTCCAGTATCTAGAATTTCTATTACACATTAAATTATTATCCCGAAAAGCATAGATTAGATATTAAAGAGAAATACATCTTGGAGGAGTTTGTTAACAACATATGGGTTATAAAGGAAGGGTTAAAGATGATTGGGTGATGACAAGTACCACATGTTCTGTTAATTACATCTTGTATTGAATTATTCATGGTTTAAATAAAAATTTTAAAAAAATCATCCCAAGAAGGAAAGTGAAAAGCTTTTACGTTTCTTTAATTTATTCTCTTTTAAATTTCATTATACTGAAAATTGCATCCATTCTAAATCCATTTTATAGGAATGCAACGAGATGTAATTAAAAGCACTGTGAAATAGAAGTAAAAAGGATGGAGAAGAAATGTTCATATTACCTTATAGTATTCTACATTGAACATGATGTAATAAAATCAAAACCATTATTTGTTTTATGAACCCTCCACATATTTCTAAGAGCACTAAGGGTAGAGGGTGGAGTCAGATTTGTAAAGGGTTTTAACTTCCTCTTATGCGACTTTTTGGTTTTGGTCCCCCCCCCCCCGACCCCCAAACCCTTTAATTACATTTACCAAAAATATTAACAAAAAAAAATTGAATAATTTTTTTTCATCAATGATTTCAACTTTTTGTCTCGTGTGTATTAGAAATTTCTCAGTATGTGATGAATCAAAACAATAGAACAAAATAACTGCTCCAAATATTGAATAGTATTTTCGGAAAGGTAAGGGTGAAGATTTCTAGAAATGTTGCACGAATATAAGAATTAAGACTTGCATTACATGGGAAAAAAGAAGGGATAAAATGGTCTAATTTTGAGTTAGCATTTTTGTGCAGACCTGAAGTTCATTCTTGATCTAAACACTGATGTAGAATAGTTTGTCAGCATACTTTATTCAATAAATCACAAATTCGCCACTTGGTTCGTTGTCGACTATTGCTTCAAGATAGTTGCAAATGTTCACAACGTTTTGACTGTGAACACAGTCCTGGAGATGAATAAAAAATGTATACCTTCACAAAAAACATTCACGCAACACAAACATTTAAATGTCTCACATAACTTAAAAAAAACAGCACTGTAATAAAATGAATCATTGGCATCATAATACTCATGAAGACAAGTCACACAGTTACAACGTTCATTTCTTCTTCTTTTTTTCAACTGTTGTTTTAAACTGTGTTGAACCAATAGTTTGAAAGTGACAAATTTGTGTTTTATTAAATACTTATGAAAATACTGATAGTATGTTACATAATGAATTTTTGTTTTCTTTTTTACAAAATCAAATTGAAGTGTTTTTATTAAGAAATTAAGGTTCTTTTATAATGTGTGTTTCATTATGTCTTTTTAATGTGATGAAGTTTGCGATAATGGATAATATTCATCACACTTATTTCAAAAATAAATTTAAGAAATGAAATAGTTAACTCAAATTGATCCTAGTTGTGTAAGTCATATTAATTTTCCTGCGCTTTTGGTTAATACCTGAAGCAAAGCAGTGTTTCAACGTTGAAATTAAGGTTAGTAAACTGTATGTAAATATAACTATCAACCTTGGTTGGTGTGAAAAATAGCTGTGGTTTCCACTCAGATACGGTGGGTTTTTTCTTAAACCTCCACAAAACTCCTAAATTTTGTGTTAATTGAGTTATTTTTTACGTGTTTTAAGATGTCCAAGAATTTGCCAAGTTACTGAAGTATGTTTAAATGAATTACTCTTAAAATTTCTAAAATTATGTGGTTTCTTTCTTCCAGCAAGGTCTGAGTACTCATTTCCGACCTGTGGTTGGAGAAGTAGCAGTTGGCCGATATGTGTTCGGCATCCTGGGAGCCCTTGTTCTCTCGGTGTTCCTCTTAGCCCTTCTTCTGCGCTATTTTGGATTTCCTTCAACACTCTAGCAGCGATTAACACACTGATTCTCGGCTTAACCAATTTACTTCAGCAGGCTCAGTGAAACAGGTAGGATATAGTCATATATACTTACTAACTAAAGGAAATTGAATAAAACTAACATTATGTACGATAATATGAACATTTAATTTTATTTATTAGTAAGACTATTTTATTTATTTAGTTAATATGGCAGATACTACTTTCCAGCATCTGCAAGATTTACTCGGTTTAATATTTAGCATGTAACAATGTAAACAGGACATCAAAACAGTTCTGGATAGTATACAACGCACAATGGAGCATCACATAACTCACGAACAATTCCCTACGAATATTATTTAAATCAACACGATCAGACAATTCAGAGCTGCCATTTGTTGGGACTCTTGATGTAATTTTTAAATGCTGTTATATCAGAAAGGTAAAGATGAAAAATGAAACAAAAGGACATCATCATAACATCCTTGAATGCTCTACAGTACGATACTCTGCTCCGTCTTGTTATGCTGAAAAAAAACCTGAAATATTCTGGGACATTTGCTGATTAATGTATAGGGCAGTGGCCGTCATTGACTTGTGTGTTCACACAAGAGGAAAGAGGAAATTGGGAAATTCGAGATTTAAATTCTTTCCTGTCACTGGTATAGTGCCCAATTTCGCATTGCGATAGCTCTCGTCATGAAGTTACTGTCGTCACCATCATTAATGGCGCCTGGCCGTGAAGACGGAGATACTTTTGCATTGTTGACAAATTTCTTATCTTTAGCAACAACTCCGCTATCAGCTTCTGCACTTTGACAAAGTTTAGGAACGATTCTCACTTAAAATAGTTGTTACTCAAAGAATCAAGTCTCTGATTTACTTGCGCAAAACCTGTCTTCTCTCCTGTGTTTTGAAAACGTTAAGACACCGACGGGCAATAACTCTTTATCATTCTCTCTCTCTCTCTCTAGAAAGCAAAATATCGAAGAAATTACTCAATCGTCGACTCACTGTGACGCGCAGGAGAGAATTGACGCTATTCGCTGTACTGGGTCACGTGCTTTTCTTAGTCACGGGCACTTTGCACTCGATGTCACATGACATTATCCACAGCGACTGCTACATTACAGAATAGCTAACCTCTTATGGGTGCCGGCGGGATTCCACCTGTCTTCCCATAATTTTTAACGAACAACTATGAGTGTTAGGGTATATTGGCTTTAATTTAGGTGGAATGAAATAATTTGGATACACTTGCGCTGACTTCATAAGGGTTGGAGGGATCCTCCCCCCACGTCATGAAAATAGGATCTAAAACTCTCCCCCTACATTAAGTTCTCGTGTAGTTTTGAAATAATTATAATAAAATATTAATGATATATTATAATAATTACAATAATAACTGTATATAATAATAATAATTATTATTATATATAATTATAATAAAATTAATCAGTTTTTGACAAATTACTTTTTCGCACTCGTCTTATATCCAGAGGCGGCGGTAAANACGGTGGTAAGGATTCGTCCCGTCCCCCCGCAAGATTTTTCATGGAGCCCCCCTCTTAAAAAAATTGGTTTCGTGACTTATATACCCAATTATTGCGTATACTAAATTACAATTGATATAAAACAATTTGCAATAATACTTCTTTTACTTTTTATAATTTCACTCAAAAGTCTTTGTTTGTATAGTTTATTTAGACATGTCCCAGTGTAATTTCCTATTGTCTTTCCTACGTTGCTTGGTTTTCTTCTTTACTGTTAAAAGAAACACAAAAGAGAATTCTTAGAATACCTACATTGTTATTTCCGACACTTCTGTTGCGATGCACTGAGCCACAGTAGCGAACAACCCAACCTTTGCATACCCACTAAACCTGACTTCCTGACTCACTTACAAAAATATTAGTAACAACAAATTACCTTATTTAAATTAAATCATATGTTCAATATAAAGCTGGTTACAAAAGTACATTCCTACCAGTTTATATTGAAGAAACATATTTAGGACAATAATTAAATTTTTTTTCATTTTCTATCAAGTCGAGAAACATCTGATATTTGTTCATTTTTATCTATTATTTTGTTTTTATTTTCTTACCACAGTGAGACCCCTGGGACCCCTGGGACCCCATCAGACCCTCAGACCCTCAGAGCCACTATCACCACCACTGCTTATATCACCGATGAATAATTAGGCATCTTACACCAATATGACATATTGCTGTCTTACCGTTTATTTTAGTAACGGAAGGCATATGGATATATTGGTAAGCACCTCTGTGATCAAAGCAGGAGTCCCGGGTTCGATTTTCAGTTCATCACCTTGGTTATGACATTACTATAGTGTCAGTCCATGTTTCTTATATACATATATACACATACACACACACACACACGCGGACAAAAAATTATTGAGTTCTTTTAAATAAAATTAGTAAAGGTTTAGTAGTCGCTTACTGAGAAAAGGAGGGGAAGCCCTCCCAATATATTATCCCAATCGATGCCAGTGTTTGGATAACAAATATATTAACTCAAAGCTGCATGGGGATGTAGATCCCACACAATTCAACTCAACTGCCTCCCTGAATCTCATACATTGAATGACAAATTTTACCTTTCTTTCAATTAATTTTGTTAATTTTTAAACTTGAAATTGAAAATTGAATTTGAGTTTTGTTTAAATTCAGAGTTAGAATTCTGCCAGTGCCAAATTGTCTATCATGTGTCTATTTTTTTGTATTTCAGTATCTATAAAACTTACTAAGTGGGATAAGAATTTTGAAAAGTCACTACTCATTTAATTGGGTAGAAAAATCTCTGTTTAAACACTATTTATAAGAGAAATATAGAGATTCACAAGTACACTGTCCCGGATTAATTCCCTAATTTTCGTACTACAATCTTTTTTGGAGGAGGAAACCAATACCAATAATATCCTTCTAATAATATCCTTAGTATTTTTCTTCATTAGTTTACCTCCAAAAAAGGAACATACTCATAAGCTACCAGTCATTACTTGTGACTGGATCTGTAAACAGCTTAAATACAATAATTTTCAGATAATAATTTTCAACACAATAATCTGCAGAAAGACAAAATAATTTTACAGTTTTTAGGAAAGAGCTAATTAGTCTTAAAACATTAATTTAAAATGTAATATTTTTAAGGAGATAGATCTTGGCTTAGTTTCTTTGATCTATTTCTCCCATTTCTACACAATTAACATATCTTGAATAAAGTACCTTTTGTCGGTCTCCACTTTTGTTTTGTTTTGTTCTTTCTTCGTGGTGGATGAGTTGTATCAATGATAAATTTAAAAATATTATAAACCCATAATTCTTCACTTAAAATTGTGTTCTTTAGAACTTTTTTGTGGAGGGTTGGGGTTAGTATCTTGTATCATCAGGAATGAAGCAGAAAGACTTACGACCTTTTATGGATGAATAATATATGTTTGCGATAAGTGAGTTCTTATCACAATAATATGTTACTAAGACTTCACTGAATTCCTTAAGAATATCGGGCTAAATAACAGGTAATTACTCCAAAAAATGTAATTAATTACAAACTAGTAATAATATTTAAAATGTGTAATTAATTACCTAAGGAATAATTACTTTTATATGTTATAATTAATTACATTGTTAAAAAATCATTAATTTTGATTATACATTCTATTTCTACATACTTATGTACATACATGTATTTATTTAATTGTTTTATATAATCTGTATGAATAGCATTATTCTATAATGCTGAGGTTTTCTTAAAAAACAACAACAATATTTTGAAGTTAGAATCGCTTAGACTTTCACGATTAGGACAATTTAATAAATTTGCTTAAGAAAACAATCGTTCAACCACTGCAGATGCACATACAGAATTATTGTATTTAATGAATGCAGTATAGTATCTGCATTGAAAATATCCAGATCTTCAGGATGTATCGTCTACCCCCCAGGGGACTTACATCTAGTAAGTACGTGTTTGGCGAACACGGGGCCCCGAGCTCAGTCTGGCATTACTTCCACTTACTTGTGCTCGGCTCCTTCCTTTCTCTTTCCTGACCTCCTTTGGTCACCTCTTGTTCTTTTCGATCCCGACGCTATTAAGGCTAGGGTATCTTTCATTTTCCTCATTCCTCTCATTTTTTGTCCTACCCCTCATTTTGTGTCCCCCCTCACGTTATGTGACCCCGTCATTGTAGCCCCCCTCCATTTGATGTATGTTGTGAGATATGTTTTGGTGTGTTGTAGATCAGGAGGCTTTTGGTGGGTAGTGTTGAATCATTCGACGAGTCCCACACACGGGGTGTCATGTTGGCTCTCCCTAGTGCGTGGCTGCATTTTCCCTACCTGTACAAGTTTTTCGGGCTCCAATGACCTTTGATGTCGACATGAGCCGTAAAACCCCACAAAAAAAAAAAATGTATCCTCTAAAGAAGTTAAAATTTACTTGAATAACCAGATATTGAAAATTATATTAATTGGGACAAGAGTCATATTTATTTCACACAAAAATGAGTTACCGAAAAATGCATAAAGCACAAAGTTGAGCATGAATGACATTCCAAGTACATAACTGCAGTATATCCATTATTCTACAAACTCGAATGATGACAAATTTAATATGAAAATACACTGAAAAAGAACTACCAAATAAAGCGATACAATTTTATTTGATTCTTCACCTGTATGTAATACTTCACCTTTGTTAGTGCATTAAGGACTCTAATGACCTTGATGTTGGCAAGCCTTAAAGCCCCATTTTAAAAAACTGTTAGTGTTTTTCTTAGAAACTTTTATCAATTATTTGTAAAATATAGATAGCTTAAGTTAGTATGAAAATTTGATGTAGCATTTACCCAGCCTATGATTTCTGTCTTTTGCTTTTGTTTTTATCATGTAATAAACACTTAGCTATGATTCTTTTCTCTGGGTCTTTTTTTAATTTTGTAATTGCAAATATTTCTCCATTTATAATTCCCATGATATTATCAAAATTGAAACCATAAGATGTTGCTGTTTCAAGCTCAGACATTTTTCATAAAAATATTCAACATTCATTCATTCATTCAACAATACACATAAATGTTCACTCTTCAGACTGAACTAACTTAATGATTTTAGTGATACTCTATGTACAGCGTTTCATAAGAATTCATACTATTTGATAAGTAAGGTTGGTATTCAACAATTGTAAACACAATATATTATAGAAACATGCAGTCAATGTATTAACATTCCTCTAGCAGAGTTAAAAAGATACACATAATATCCTATACTATTAAGCGAGCAATAATTGTTTGTACTTATGTATTTGCCAAAATTTCTCTCAGAACAGCTGTAACGATTTTAATGAAATTCACTGATTAGATGTATTTTGGGATGATAATGTGATATAACATGGTCTCGTTCCTTTGCTTCGTAGTGGCTTGTGTGGGCAGCAGCGTGCGAATATGAGATTCTGCTGACAAGTAAAGCATTCACATTCCTCCTTAAACCCGGACATAAAATTTTTTTATACGGGCAATGTTAACTGCACAGTTACCTTATTAGCCAAATAGTTACATATGAAATTATCATTCATTGTATTCATGGTTACACAGTACTTTAACTGAGTAAGTAAACCATGGTTTGAATCCCTTTAAGAAAAATATTTTATCAAGATCATGATATGCGTGATCATACCTTGTTACTATATTAAATTATTTTTACGACTGATTGAAAGTCATTTGACCAATTTGTGAGCCATTCGAGCAAAGGTCAGTCACCCACTTATTTACATTTAAACAAGACTATCCTACAGAGTTGTAAAATCCATGAAACACGACTTCTAAGATTATATTTGTTATTGGAAAAATAACATTGGCCTGACATGAAATGTTTTTGTTGAATTTGATCAAAAAATATTTTTCCAGTTATGTTTATTTGTCAGCAAATCTGGATCACCCTGTTTTTATTTAAAATAACTACTAAGAAAACCTTATTCATGACAAACTTGTACTTCATCTGTTTCAGTCTCTCAACTTTGAAAAGCAGAGCTGAGATGTTGCATTGGATGTATGTGATATTGTGCATTTCAACAATTTAGTGAGAAGTGAAAGAAAACACTGTGTACTTAATTAATTTAAATATATTTATTTGTATATTATATGTTTTAGAGAATAGTTTATTGAAGAGTATGGTATTTAGAAAAGTATACTATTGTTGTTGGTGTCTTATTCTAAAAAAGTCTTGTTCCAAGTTGTTTGGTGCAATGCATCTTAATGTTGTGAATAGTAAGTAAACAAGTGTTCAAAATAATCACTTAATCTGGAATCACTGACTGAACTAGAATGCACAAGTGCTGCTCAAATGTTGTTTCTTCTTAGCATATGGTTAGGTTAGGTGATAAACTGTTGATGACTTGCCCTTTCAAGAGTACATTGCATAAGTTTCCAAACAGAGGTTTGGGAAGGAGACTCTCATGGATGAAGATACATACAGTTCAATTAAATGTCAGGTACAAAGTCTTCCCTCATCAGAAAAAAATTAATCTTGAAGATATAAATCTTCTGTCACTCTTGTCCTGAACCAACAGTATTAAATAGTACATCCTGAATAGGTAATTTCTAGCAATAGAAAACTTTTCAAGTCTGGTAAGTGCCCATAAAATATTAATTGTTAAGATTTTTTATATTATATTTTCTATTTGATTATTTGGAGTTGAAAAAAACATGCAGAGGATTGTAAATTAAATGATGTTTATTGTTGTCATGTGATTGTTATGCATTGGCGGTATGAATTATTAGAACAAGTATTGTGTTGTTGAATAAATGGCGATTTAATTATATTTGCCTTCATGTCACATTTCCTATATAGCAGGAGAACAAATCAAATGGACCATTACTAGAAATGAGAACTGTAACTTATGACTGTTGCACATGACTGTGCATTTGTTGTTTCCTCCCTTTTTGCATTAACGACAGAACTTACTAAGAATCAGTGTAAAATAAGAAATTTGAGGGAGAAGTTCATCATTTCTGAACTTGCTCGCATACTTACGTTTTAAAATTTAAGGAATAAATGAGAAAGTAGAAAAAATGAGTGAGAGAATGTGTTGTGACAGTGAATGTCTGAAACACCAACTCTGCAAGTAAATAAGAATTTTTTCAGAAAATTATCCCATACTTCAAAAGCTTATGGACCTCCATTTAACATTGTTGTGCTGTATTTCTTGTAACTCCTGAGCTCTAGTCCTACTAAATCTTTTCAACAAACCATATTAGATCCCAGGTAAGCATTGTACAAATTTATCTCAATGTATCTATTTATTTGTTACTGTTCCCAAGGCAAAAAAAGATTCAAAGTATTTCGTTTTAATTTTACTGCAATCTATATGTTTATCTATTCAAAATATAAATTTAAGTAGTTTGAATTCCAATCTCTTAGTAGAATTGTAAAATTAATTACCATCTATATAGAAAGGAATTAATAATTCATTATAACATAATTTATATAAATTATTATTTAGAAAGCAAAATGTCATTGATGTATTGTCTTGGGGAGATAGTGGTAATTTGTTGAAGATAGTGCAGACATGAAACTGATCATACTGAACTACATTCATTGTACTTCTATTGATGCAGTAGAAAATTGAACAACTTTGAGTTTCTTTTTAAATTCTTTGAGTGTTTTCTTTCACAGAAGAGGATTTTTGTTTTGTTTTAATGCAGCAGATATTTGTCTTTTGTGTTGGGAGTGGGAATTATGCATTTTTGTACATAAATTATGCCTTTGCAATTTGTGTTGAGAAAGTTTTGGATGCCTTAATTTTTAGATCAGCTTCCTTACCTAAGTGCTAAGGTGATTTGTGGTTTTCTTGTTTCTATAGTTTGTCGGTGTACTGGGTGAATGACTCAAAGGAAAAAATTTGGAATAATAATTGTGAAAGAAAGAAAGAAATGTTTGTAAGGACCAGAAAAATAAGATTTGTCGAGTTGATTCTATGCATGCTTCACGTCTCCACTCTTCCCTTATTTTTTTGAAAGGTCGGAGTTGGAGATTGAGATGATGTCTTGTGTGGTTTTTGCTGAGGAAATTCAAGGATGCCCTTTGCCCTTCATGACAACTACAAACAGCCTCCAAAAAATATATGTATAAAACAAAATAATCAAGCACAATTAAAAGTGACAATTTTAAGATAGAGAACATGTATAATGTTATATTATTTTAAACGTTTCTCTTCTATTATTAAAACCACAAGGTTCCTTCATATTAATTTTCAAAATTACTGATTTTTCCCTTTGAATAAAACGTGAGAGTCACTGTGTCATATAATATAAGTGGTTGTAACTTACATCAGCAACTGGCAGCGACTTGGTATGTACTTTCTTTTTATAATTCCTTTAATTTTTAAGTATTTCAGTTTGGTGTTTATGTAATAATAACTCGATTACATGTTAATTGAAATTGTTTTATCAATATGGTAATTTGGTTTTGCTTCTTTTGACCATAGAAATAATTTGAATTTTATGAAATTAAAAGTGTTGTTCACAGTCAGAAAATTACTCTAGACATATTAGATATGGGTATTAAAGAGATATACTTAAGATTTCTGTTGGAATCTTTTCCAGACATATTGAAAAAAGAGAACAACTTCCTAAACTTCACAAATTACAATGCATCTTCCCTTAAGAGGACAATTTATCTGTGTTGCTCAGAGGGACAGCATATAAGGGTGGTCCATAAATTGTGTAAGGCACCATAGAGGGCAGAATGTCCATGTCTCCCCCCCCTCCCCCAACTTGAATCACAATAAGTATTATACAGGAATTTTGTACAAGCAAACTTGAATTTTGTACAAGTCATGGTCATTAGTTATTGACTATAGAAAAGGGGGGTCTGGGGAATATTTCGCCAGCCAACACGAATTCAAAAATTGAACACTGCTATCGTATTCTTTAAACTTTGTACAACAAATGAAAATGTTAATCTATTGTTTATAACAAATAATGACGAAAACGTCGCCAGCCCCTTCTCCCCCAACACGGATTCGAAAATTAAACTGAGTCTTTGAATTTCGTACAAGAATCGAAAATGTTGTTAACCTATTGTTAATAAAAATAGCCCCCCCCCTCACACTTTTTCAAAAATATATTCACAAGGACTGATCATTGTTATTTTTACTTTCTCATATACGTAGTATATAGAAAGTTTTGTAATCGTGAAAAAATTCGAAAGCGAAATTTCGACGGAAATATCCGTTTTGGATATCCCTGATTCTGATAAAAAGTGGTTTTTGGCATAACGTCCGTCCGTCTATCCGTCTGTGCGCAGCGATTCTGAGAAAACGGATGAACCAATTGAATTCGTATTTACGGTAGAATTTACTTATTATCGATGCACGTGCTCTATTTTTTTTTAAAACTTTAAAACAAAGGATACTTCACATGGAGGTCAAAGTACTCTTTCGAATATTTCTCAGAAACGGCTCCAACGATTTTGCTTAACATCTCTATACGTAAAGTACAGTTAGGATGCATTTACACCCGCATTAGCAGTATTTCGCTTGAAAGTTTCGTATAGACGCAGTAAAATAATTTCTGTCTGCTACACTTACACATTAGTTTACTGTTTCAAGATGTTTGAATAATATTTAGCTGTGTAAATGGACCAAGCAGACGTAGAATACACTATTCGTAAACCTAAATGAAAGATATGATATTTATAAAATACATAGGAGGGCAGTAAACGCACTGCAGATACGAAAATACATCAATTTCTGCCCACAACGAAATTACATTTACATAACACTTTTACGATAATTTTTGTCACCCATGCTGCAGATGGAAAAACTTATATGAGAAAGAATGTGCAATGGTTTTGCACCACTAGTTGACTTTGGGAGCTTGAGCTAGACTCATTCCTCCTCTTCTTAACAAATACACTTCTCATTGCTCATTTCTCTAATATGGAGGTAGAGTGAAAGGATCTAGCGAAAGAAAAAAAATGAAAGAAGATCCGTGAGAGTTTTTCGAGTAGATGCAGGGCCAGTTCAGAGGTTTTATTGGGAACATACGAAGACTGCTTTGGCGTCCTTCCCCAACTCATTCTGCTCGGGCGCAGTGGTGGATCTCTGGGGAGGGGCGTCCGGACTCAATCCACCCCCAACCCCCGAGAAAAACGACTTTATTCGTGAATTCGCCAGCGCCCTTAAGCTCGCGTCCCGCACCTGTCGCGTGGGCCTCAGAACAGTCCTGAATAGATGAAATAAAGCATCATGAGTAGCTGAATAAGTGGTAATGTGTAACTTTTCTTGTTTTACTGAGTCTATAGTAATCTTTAAATTTTCTGCGGGCGGAGTCGTATGATGCCGTACTATCTGGATGTTGCCGCGTCTTCTTGTCGTATCTCGACATTTCGGCTGCCATTGCCGCTGCCTTCCTCAGGTCATTGCACGCGAAGTGCAATACGTAATTTCTCCTTCAGTGGTTTGTAGGGTACAGCACCCATTTGGACCCTATTCATCCACTGGCTAACCATGACCTGACTATTCATCAATACTTTAAAAAAATATTTCTATGAATACTTTAACATAACAGACTGTGACATCTTGGAACACCTTATAGCTGAGGTTACTCGTATGTAAGAGGAGGAGGAAAATCTCCCAGTGTCACTAAATGAGAAAGATAATCTATTTCATATGTCTCGTACATCTTCCTACTGCAGAAAACATATTCAGAGTGTATCTTGTGAAAATATGAAAATGTTTACATCACATTCTGTAATGTACTAAAACACTTATCCGACAAAGAATTA
Organism: Laupala kohalensis; assembly: GCA_002313205.1. Taxonomy (NCBI): domain Eukaryota; kingdom Metazoa; phylum Arthropoda; class Insecta; order Orthoptera; family Trigonidiidae; genus Laupala; species Laupala kohalensis. The sequence continues at coordinate 661,406 of NNCF01126257.1, read as the reverse complement.
CTATTTTCGAGATAAAAAATTGTTTCCAAAAAGTTATTAAATATTTCAAAAATTAGTTGACTTTAAGATAAATATATTCAAATGTAATTTTAAATGTAAAAAATCAAATAAATAAAAATTGAAATATTTTTTGAAGTAAGAGTATAGTTTCACTTAGATTTATTTTTCTTTACGTACAAATGATACTTACAAAATAAATTTAAAGTTGACAACCATCTGAAATATAGAGTATATTATTATTAGGCGTTACAATGTTAAAATTTGGACAATAAGTTGTATTATCATAGCATATCGTCAATATTAGTTTAATTTATGAGGATATGTCTGATTAGTCTAACTATTGGTGAAAATGTTTCCCCGCAAAACTGGTTTTCTCAAAAACCAAAAGGAAAAAGAGACATCTTAGTAGGATATGGAAAACTAATGAAACCATCAGGAATGTCTTAAGTTATCTTTGTTGTAAGAATCAGAAGATCCATCTGCTTGAATAATTTCTATCTTGAGGTGTGATTATTCCGCTTGTTGGTGGGGCGTGAAATTGGAAATCATCTTGTCCATTTTCATGTCTTTAGATTTCTCCTCAATCTTCTCGTATTCTTCCATTTCTCCAAAACATAAGCAATACGCCGTTGGAAGATCAAATGTTTTCTCAATTGTTGCAAATTCTAAAGATGCCTTACAGAACCAAGTCATCCAATCGCACGAATCAGGTTCTCGAAGCAGGGCACAAGAAACTTGGGAATACTGTACTTTTCCCTTGGCGCTGTTGTTCTGCTGCTTACAATCAGGATGCTCATCAAGGATTTTATCTGTGAGCAGTTTTGGAGATTTTGGAAGTTTCTTCGTATGTCAAGTGGGCAGGCGTTCAAATATATCACTTCTCTCGGTCAATTTGTTCATGAGCGCCATATTGAGAACTTTCGTTAATAAAGACTCTGCATACATCCTTTGTTCCAAGCAGGAAACTCTTTCCAGCTTCGTGCTGATGTAATGACCGAAGGCTTTGGTATCGCAGAATTCTTCCGCTTCATTCCCGCCTTTGCTCCAGAACAGTCTCCGGTCCTGGCCGTCAGGAAACTTTTCGGGGGTTGAAAGAGGACGTCGACTTCCACATTCGTAACTTGCGTCTTCGCCTTTGCTTATTGCTTCCTGCAACATGGGGTCCTGATTCGGTTCAGAACTTGAGATTCCAGTGCCATTATTACTAACATCTTTTGATTTTAATTTATTAATCACCAAAGAGTTAACATTTATTGAAATCAACAACAAAAAATAATAAATAAAACACACTTATTATAGTAGGAAAAACAACTTCTAATAAAGAAACAATGAACAATCAAATAACATTTGTTTTGTTGGATGCAGTCGTCTCGCCTCGCTCGCAGATCGGTTTCACTACTAGAGACTTCGCCCCACACCGTCCAATCTTCGAGCGCGAACATCTCCCTGACAATGCGTCATTGTTATTCGCAATCCAGTGTTTTTGTTTGTAAAGTGGGGAAGAACTTTCGATTTATAACGTGGCATAGTGTGTCGGGTTTAAATAGAAATGTGATACTTCTCACATTTGAGTCAAGGCCCTCTGTTTAAAAATGTTTATTAGACTTTGAGTGTATAAAACGTTCAAAAATTCTACCGCAAAATTATTTTATTTTATGATAGTAAGATGTTATTTAATAAAATCGAAGCCAAGACGTCAAGAGCGGTCAAAAATTGTTAATTCTTTTCAAATTTCCTATATAGAAATTTCTTAGGTCTAACAAGGGAACTTTCAACGAGCGCAGGTCGAAAGTAGTCCTGATATTTTGTATACTGCAACATATTGACTAATTAGTATGTCATGTCAAAATATTAGCGACGATGCCACACTGGAAGACAGAAAAAAAAATCGATGTTTGCCGAATTTTGGCGTCTTCTTTCCGCTCACACTTTGGACAATCATGAGGAGAGGCAACCCTTTCCAGTACAGCCCCGAAACAGTTGCTGTAGTGGAAGATCAGCGACTGCTGCCATAAGTTTTGCATTGCGTCCCGTGATATCACCTCAGTATTCTCCGACACTGAATCCCGTTAATATTACAAAATACGAATACCCCTCGCTTAATAATTAACATTTTTCATACATTTGTTAGACCCTAATTATAAACTTCTATTTCTCTGTTGTTGGTTTTAAAATATAGGAACAATTTTTTTCATTGTATCATTTAATATGCCAGTGGTATGGCAACACAAAAAATGTGAGGTAAGGAAAACGAAACACAATTTGTTAAATGTTCAGTTTGGTTTTTAAATTAAAATGTTTCATGTCTACAATGAATACACATTTTCTACAAGAAAATTCATGAGCAAATACAAAATACAAACACACAGAAACTAATATTTAAAAACGGGTGATTTTTTTTGTGGTACCGAAAATCATTTATTTATTGTGTATCTGCCAATATGAAAATAAGTTGAAATGAGTTGTGATTTTCACTCTTTCATTTCCTCCTGTACGTTATTTATATTATGGTCATTTTTTAATGTAACATTTAGCACTGTCAATATTTAAAGAAAATATTCAAACATTTTCCTTGAATACAAAGATAGCGAAAGGAAACTTGAACATGAATAGCGCACTTAGCTGAACTTACATCTATAGTATTACTAATTGACTTCACAGGATCAGTTCTTCCTGTTCTTAAATGCGCGGGAAAACGCGTTGTTTGTTTGCATTTCAATTTCTTCCCTGGATGGTGAAGATACCCTGAAGTCGGACGAATCAAAACTCGGCCGTCGAAGCTCGTCCGCTTCTTAGTTGAACAAGATTGAAAAAGACATAAAATGGCTCTTAGGCGTGAGTAAAGAATCTGTTTTACGTAATTTTTTTCAGTGCCTTCCAGTGCGCCATCGTCGCTAATATTTTGACAGAATACTCTTACAGTCAATATGTTTCAGTATTAAAAAATCAGGACCACTTCCGACCTGCGCTTGTTGAAAGTTCCCTTGTAAGAATAGGTAAATAAAGTCCATTAAAAAAAACATTACAATTCAATAAAGTAAAAAAAAAACTTCTTTTTTTCATTTACGGTGAAACTCGCGTTAATCTTATTTTATTTCAATAGAATAAATATTGAAATATTTCATAAAATATTATAAAGCAATCCCGCAAAAATTCAAATCACTACAACTGTTGAAAAATCAGTCATTTCTTTTCGAAACGTGAAAAATCTTCACAAAGCACGTTTGCACAATATTGTCATTTTTATCTTTTTTTTTTAGAATAGACCAAGTATCGAGTTTGAGGGGATAAATGGGGATGAATATTCTTCCGCATGTCATGAAACCCCCACATGTTCTATTGTAATTATACATGTAATGAAAGAAATTTACCAGAAAAAATAATAATTTACTATTCCTTAGATAATTAACAACTTAAAGAAAATGAATGTAAAATAATTTGTATACAAAAAACTCTGAAGTAGACATAAGTATTTTTTTGTCTAGAAGTCTAGGTGCCTCCCAAAATATCTATTTGCGCCCCCTGTCTTTACTGGTTTCAAATTTTGCTGGAATTTTTTTTTTTTTTTTTTTTCGTGTAAAAGAGCTTTACAGTATTGTGCTGCTACCTAGCAGCGTTGAGAGGAACTAGCGTTATTCCTCTTGGTTCGTTATTTATGTACTAGAGAGCAGTCATTGTCTCACGTGTGGACCACGTGCCCATCCCAGTCACTGTCAATTAACGTTGAGGCACGCGTTGAGACTTGCCTTTTCTTTACACACGTTCCTCCTTATTCGTCTCAAGGTCGATGTTCATTATGCAGAGAACATTCTCTGTATTCGGAGGTCGGCAGACGGGTCATGCGATGAGTTTGTCCTCTGGAGGAGCGGCTTCGACAGCGTTGCGCACACATGAAGTGTTTTTTGTTTTGTTTTTACACAGCCTGTCTCAAGTATTTTAATATTCCTCACAACGGCAATGTTGGATTTAATCAAAAGGAAAATGAGATTTGTCTGTGACCTCGTCACGGGACATTGGGGCCTCGTGATTTGCGTGGTGAACTAAGTTTGGACTTAATTTAAACTAAAGACTTACGACTTGGATCTGAAGACTTGAAGATAACCTACAAAGATTTAATACATAAAAAAATGAAATGTATTTTAGTACTGTATCAATAATAGTATGCATTTTAATAAATACTAATCGTAGATAGGTTATTGACCCGGAGGGGAGGATAGGCGAGGCAATAAGTGCTTTAATTTGGCAAAATGCTGGAGAAGAGATTTTCACTCATACTTAATTTTCAATTAGATGTTACGAATAGATTAAATTATGTTCTGTTCACAATTGATGTTTGTTGAGCAGATGTATAATTAATGCAAGGAAATTTGATGGCGTACGTGTCTATTCTTTTTAATGTCTGTTGGTTTTCTTGATTAAACATTTCATCAGGCGCGGATTCAAGGGGGGAGGGGGGTCACCCCTCCCAAAATAGTAGTGTAGCGACGTTGCTACATCATATAACATTTCAATAAGAGTCAAGGCCAGTCTCCTAAATATCCTCCATACAGGAGACCTAGGTGTTTGTCTTAAATTACCTGGCAACAAAAAGTTGTTGATTCTGACAACTTCATTTATTCCGTCCCGAACTGTGACACAAGAAACATTGCTTGTGTACCCGGTCCGCCAGTCGTGAATGGTCGTGAATTTGATGCTCAAGTGAGAAAAGCTGCATTACTTGGACTGTGATAACCTGACGCAACCAGACAACTAACTATAGATATCGTGATTGTACTATTATGACACTCGCTTAGAAATGTATAAAATCAATCATGATTATACTTTCTCCTGCGTTCAGCTGCATATAAAATTTAATACATGTTAAACATGTATTGTTGGATTCACGTTCTTATATTTTCCTACAGTAGCTTACAGTTTATTTCATATTTTTGTGGGAGTTCATCAAGAACACGCCCGATATTCCAAAGTTACAATTTATAGCAATTGTCAAAGATGAAATTCATCCCTATAAAATATTGGTGTACGTTGCTACAGTAGTTTAGTTAAGTTAATACTGATCCCAAAACTGTACAAATGCACCCTTGAATCCCAGCTGGACGGAGAAAATCACCAGAGAGCTTATTATAAAGTGGAAAGCCTATTTTTGTTATTTCGTCGTATTGTTTTCGAATAATTATGTGGATTGAAGAAAAATTCTGAACAAAAAAAATTCCTTTTGTTCTTGTGCATATTGGTCACAGCCCCCTGGCCGTTTATCTAAGAGTTGGGGGAAGAAAAAGAAACAAAAGAAAGGGAGAGGTAAACCGGCCCTTACCTGGTCAATATATATTTCGTAAATTCGTCAATATTTTGATGGTCTTGGGAGTGACCGAAATATCAATTACCAATTTTGATATATACAACATATACGTCACAATACTGTGTCTAAAATTATTCAATATGGCTGCCTTAAACAAATTGCCAACCTCTACGAAACAAATCCTTGAAACTCTCTCGAAAATTTCAGGCGAAGCGTGGTCACAAAGAATTTAAGTAATATTCAAATAAATATTAATAGCAGTCACAAAAGCGATTATTTACAGTAAAGAAATACAAGTTAATAACACAATAAACAAAGACAACGTATTCGTTCCACAATCTCAGTGCAGAAAGAACAGAACAGCGCCACAAGAGCAAGTGAATTGATTGTTGTCCGAGGTTGGTTGTGAATTCAAGTTCGAAGTCTTACCAACAGAATGCGAGGTACCCTTATCATTACTCTTATGGACGATGGCGGTGTAAAAGCGTTTGCTACATTGAGTCCAGGTTCTATACCAACCTCAAGCCAGTTGCACTGACGAAGAATAAATAAATATATAAATAATTTATTGTCAAGAGAGCTGGTACAAACTGCGTTTGACCACGTTGAGGACAATAAAGTAATTTACTGCGACTAATACACAATAAACTAATAAACAGTGCATTTCCGTTCATGTATTTTGTTTTTCTTAAGTTGAATTTCTCGAAGCAAAGTATGTTGACATACTTCGTCAATTCCTCAATATCTTGATGATCTTGAGGGTGTTTATTAAAGGATTATCAATCCGAAAAGCATTGAAGCTTCGGATTAACGGTTCCCAAAAACTTTCAATAGTATTGAAGCATCTTTAATGAACATTGAACATGTGACGATGGTTTTAACTATGCGAATCGTACACAGAGCTCAGAAATTGGCAAGACCGTAAACCGAGTATTTCGTTAGGGAAAAATGAGAATCGATGCTTTTCTTTTTTTTTTTTTTACAACTCTTGTAAGAGCGAATAAGGTTATGGAAACTTATTATGAATGAGGCAGAAGACCATACAAGAAACTTTTTTAGAATGAATTCAAAGAGGAATATCGGAACGTCTTTAAAAGTACTACATATGAAGGATTCATATGCAAACAGATAATTGTTTTCCTTTTCCGAGTTGTATTTATTACTTTTTGTAGGAAATTATGCTCGGAGCGTTTTCGTTTTTTTTTTCGGTCTAACTTATCTTCCTTTTATCATCACTCGAGGATTTGCAAGATTTGCCATCGCTGAAGCTAGTCTCCACTGAAATATTAAAGAAAAATATTGACGGTGTGAGGTGCCATTTTATATTGAAGGATTAACAATACAGTAGTCTCTCCTATTCTACCTATAACGATAATCTCCCCATAACGATGGAATGAAAGAGGGTTGTTTGATTTACCGTAACGATAATGTATTTATTACTTTAATGTACCGATATTGCTCACTCTGTATAACGATGATATTTCAGTTGTTCAAGTCGTTTAAGTTCAAGCTTAAGACAGGTCCGTGCTTTGGAAGGGAAAAAGGAAGTAAAATAAGATGAACTTAATGTAAATTTAATTTTTGTGTGAGAGATTACATTACTGTGTTTTTTTAACGTATTGGATCAAATTTTGGTTTCTCTGCGTATAACGATGAAATTGCTCAGTCCCTTGGATATCGTTCTAGAGAGATGGGACTCAATTTATTGACCGTGTGAGGGCCGATTTAGGAATCCACCCGACGCTTACCGAGTCTTCGCGTTCACTGAGGAAAGACTGAACGTGTTGGAGCTCACTGCGTCTCGTTCCTTGCATTCTCGGAGCGGATTGGGCGTCCTGCAACAGGCGACCGTCGGAGCGGCGTTGCAGGAGACCGAAGCTGGACGGGCGCTTGTCACTGGCGGACGGCGGGCGATGACGATGTTTCAACATGGCAGGCGCCTAAGCACAGCGGAGGTTCGCTCAAGCCAGCCCAGCGAAGCACGGGGGCGAATTCATAAAGAATGCAATATGGCTGCCAAATTTAAGTAATATCCGAATAAATATTAATAGTAGTCACAAAAGCAACTATTTGATGTGAAAAATACAAGTTAATAACACAACAAACATAATACTACTCGATGTTGAAAGAACAGGAACGCGCCAAATAAAAGAAAATGCATTAAACTGATGGGGTTAGAGACAGGTTTTTAAGTTAAAAGAAATCTTCCGAACATAAAACGAGGTATACTTATCATTACCCCATTGGACGGTGACGAAGTGAAGCGTTGGCTACACTGTATACAAGCCCTGTACCAACATCAAGTCAGTTTGACCGGCAATAATAAATAAATAATTTATTGTTAAGGGAGCAGTTACAAACTGTCATTGATAACGTTGACGACAACAACTAATTTACTACTAATTCTTTACAAATAAACTAATAAACACATTGCGTTTCCCGTTCATGTGTTTTAGGTTACATTTTCTGTGAGAAAAGTTACATAAATTTGATTATACAACCAACGAAGGCTACACACAATTTCTCGTTGCGGCTGAGAGCTTAGCACAGGGGAAGACGGGGTGGGGGGTCAAGATTTTGCTAAACTATCTTCCTTGATGAAAAGGCTGAAGTACATTTCACGTTTTGTACAAAGGATAAGTGATTTAAGAATTCAATAATCGCCCCATTATCAGATACATTATTTCCCAGAAAATAAATTTTTTTACGTTCCGAATTGGGATTATTTTTATTTGCCGTAATAAAGAAGATACACGTTTCATCTCTGCAATTCGTGCGCTGGAGCGTGACACAAACCCATTTCAAAGAATCTAGAGCTCGTAATGTTAGCCAGATATTCGTCAACAAGCGTGTATTGCAGATGGAAATGAGACAAAGTGCTGAAGTAGAGACGATGTGATCTCTTATATTTTATTTTCAAGAAGAGATTTCGAATAGATAATCGACCAGATGTGTGATTTACACCAGGAAAATTTGAATGTCATTTATGTCTCTATTTTTCTTTCATTTTAGTTTATGAGTAAAGGGTGGCGGGGGTGAGGATACGCCTCTCTTCTCCCCCTTGGCCTCTCTTCGCCCATGCTTATCACCCTTCTAAGAATTCGTCGTGTAAAAATCCACCCCTCAGTCACTCACCAATCCGACTTTGAATATAAAATATAATTTTAAAAAAATTCATTGTTTAAGTTCATTCATCCTAACGATATTTTTGCGATGTAATTTACACAACCATAATAATAATAATAATTAATAATAAATTTATTGTCAATAAAGCAGTACAAACTGCATAATACCTAATTTACTCTCCGGAAGGAAGCTAGGGTCCATCCCATCAATTCTGATCAAGGGCACCAAGGCTGAGGTCGTATGAAATTGACATAAAATCCAAACGCAGTGAGGATGGCGTTACTGCAAAATCAGTGCGCACGAAATTTATGGAATAATTGTTTTTGTAGACTTAGAGGGGTAAACGTGAACATCGAATCCTAAAAGGATACTAGGCTCTCAGCCGTACGAGAAATTGTGTGTAGTACAATTTATAAACCAATTATTTCATTACAATCATTCAAATTTATCCAGTTGGTTTCCCCTTATTTCAAGTTTAATATTTATCGTACCATTTCAACATTTAATAGGGACCAAAATTACGGAATTAATTCTTTTTGAGGTCATAATTTCTGTTGCGTGTATTTTTTGTAGAGGTGTTAAAATATAGAAATTCGCAGAAGTCATTTAAACTGGTGTAATTTTACAATCTGGATGGAACTGATTTTTATATGACTGTTATAATCATGAATGATACAATAAAATTTTTGTATCTATAATCAATTTAGTTTTTTTTTATTTGAAGCTGCAGGAAATAACTTTTCGATCTGGAAATATATCATTACATGAATGAGAGTGTATACGCCAAAAATTAGCAAGAGAATGTAAAAGACTGGAAAATGCATGATATCTTACCTTAAACAATAAGTGAATTTTGATTATTATGTTTAGTTATAATACTTTTAGTTATAATACTTTTAACATATAATTATAATCTACTAAATGAATTCTAATAATATTAGCCACGTCTATAGAATGTGTCTAGAACGACGATTAAGACCAGTAAACACGGGATATATATTCCACCACAAGTTTTCCCCAATGTAATCTGTAGGCGTTGTAGGTTGAGGAGAAATAGATTAATACGAGAAAGGGATTTCTATGCTACTTTAATCCACTTGGATATCAACTGTTTCGCGGAGAAATTCATTCCTCGTGCATTTATATTTAAATATAGACTGAGATAATTAATTTCATTTTCATTTCACAGGATTTATTTCATTAAGCAACTTAATTGCTACAGCAGAATATATACAAATCCATAGCAACACACAAAATAAAAAGATACGCGGTTTCTGACATCGCCATATTCTACTCCCCACTCCATAAGTTTCCTAACATTAACATTTTTGTGGTAAGTGCAGGCGTGCGGAAATAGCAACTTAGTAATATGAAGTGGCCACCAAGTAACCATTCTATTTTCAATACCAATGGAAATTATATTTCTTATGAAAATATTCTTAAACTCTTTTACTAAGAAAATTCGTAGTGATTTGGTTAGGATATTTAAAAACAGGTTGTGCTATGAATCTTTTCTATTTTTCCCAAAGGTTTTCGTCATTGCAACAATAGTTAAAAACATTAACTATCTGTGATTCAAAAATTTTAATTTTAGTCCTGTACAATGGGACAAAATTTCATCCGTTTTAATAACATGAACGTTTATTCAATAAACGATGAAATCTCTGAGCATCGGAATGGGGAAATAATATCATCAAAAGAGTGAATTTTTAATAAATAAACAAAATTCATATAAGGTACCTGCACGTAAGGTAAATGAAATAACAGAAATAATCGTGCAGATAGAGAATGCAGTTCATTTGTTGAATCCATCGCTAACACACTTAGTTCACGTGTGTCACGTTGGTACGACTTCCTCCTCAAGAATCACCAGCTGATTTCTATTCGCAGTTGGTTCGGATTTTCAAGCAATGTTGCCTTCACGCTTGTACTTCACGAGATTTCAAATGTGATATTACCGTCACGACCGATGCTTCCTACCAATTGCAAACTCTATGACATCCTATTTAAGGGTAAGTTGTCACGCATTTTATGTTATACAGTACAATGTAAATAAATTTCGAAGTTAACATATGTTTTGCATTGAGCAAAACTGGTGAAATTTCATTAAAGCGTTGTGTAGTTGGTGTTATAAAACAGAAAAAAAAACATAAATTTGTTGTGTGAAGAGTTTGATCATAAGATATCTCGCACCGCTTTGCGTTAATTGGCATAGTTTAAGGTGGAAACAGCGCTGCAAGTTAGTCAAATCACTGAGATATATAATTGTTTTCTTTATTTTTATTGTAACATGAAACGCAACGATATGAATAATAATGGTGAAAAACCATTATTTTAATTTCTGTCTTTCTGTTAATATTATAGTACAAATAATAATTAGGAACTCGCTTGACTCGTTTGAAATGCACACGAGATTCGTGTAACAACATGGCGGCCGAGCGCAACGGTTTCGCGATTTATGCATCTCACCTCAAAGGAGAAAGTGAAATATCTTTCTCGGATGTCCGGTGACCTGTAGATATCAGTTTTGTAAAAATTAATACGTAAAATTTACTACAAATGAAAGTAAACCTCCATCACTTTCGTGATTTAAAAGTTGATCTCATTTTATAATAATAATAATAATAATAAATTTATTGTCAAAAAACAGTACAAACTGCGTATGACCACGTGGAGGGAAAAAAAAACTAATTTATAGAATAGAATGGAATAAAGTATTACAAAAACATGGAGTTTAAACAGATAAACAATGGAGAGAATTATACATGGCTTTCGAAGATTACGTGCGACAAATAATGACGATTCGCCAAACACACGGACCAACAGCTTGGAAGAGAGAAAGAAGAAATAGAGAAACAAGAGAGTAAATTACAAGTGGAGAAAATGGCGAGATAAAAATAGCGAATCAGAAACCCAGGTAATGGCCTACGGTCGCGACACTCTGTAAGAATATTAATAAAAATGAAAGAAAAATCTTAAGTAACCCTTTGTAGTGGAGTAAAATTATATAATGAAATGTAATATAAAGCTGTTTCCTTTGTTCAATTGCTATATTTTATTTTAATTTTGGTTACAGATAAAAAGGTTTTATGAGAAAAATGATGAACATCATCAATCTTTCCTTATATTTTCCTTATGTAATTAACGTGTTTTAGTTACCTTGAATTATTTGTTTATTCCGTAACATCACGATCGTATCCCCATGGCAACAAGACAAGAATCGACACAAGTTTAGTATACTCTATTTGCTTCAATTTGTCACCGAGAGCGCATCAATCGATAAATCAATAGCGTCATCAATCCAATGTGTGTAAATAACTCGTACTATTTATCGTATAGGAGTGTGCAGTCTACTCGTAATTCAACTATCCCCAAATCAAACCGTACACAATAGAACGAGAAATGCGAGAAGAGAAATAGTTTTGCAACAAAGTCCAACCGGTGGTCTAGTGGTAGCGTCTATGATTCCATGATGCCGCTCAGCGCTAGAGTGTGGCTTCACACCCTGCTCGGTCAAACTAGGTGAGGCTTTCAGCTGGGATCCCTCACCTATTCCAGACAAACGTGGGTTCGGTACCATAAATTCGCCGACAACCTAACGTCTCACCTTCCCAATTCCCTCACCCAAGTACAACGGATAGGTGGAAGAGCCTGAAGTTCTCATGGCCTGAACCTCGCCTAAAGACATAAAATAGATAAATCGACCAATGTGAGTTCGTAGAGCTGTCTAGTCTGAAAGCAAAACTCTTGACTACCGTTTCTCGTTGTAGTTGGAATACACCCTCAACCAGGCTTTAGCCTCAAGGTCGGCGCCGGTGCGTGGAAATGAGCAGCGGAGGATCTATAAAGCCCCTCCCCACCCCATTGAACCTGAACTCTTAACAGATAAAATTGAAGTTGATAAATGGCATACTTTGTAAAGGTGTTACCGCATTAATAATTGTTATTAGTTATAATTGTAATTGGTATTAATAATATAATTGTAATTGTTATTAATAATACTAGATTCATAAAATTAATAATACCATATTAATAATTTTAATAAAATTTTTATTAATACCGATCGTTAGTTATTTATTTGATGCATTTTATTGAAATGTAATATTTATAAAATTTGTGTTGTAAAACCATAATTTTTTAACAAAAAAATGCTCCCCGGTCAGATCCCCCACTGCAAATGAATACGTGAAATGGTAAGGAGACGAGCGCAAGTGTTACAGTACCAAGGCTTCTGCGAGCACGGAAGCGGCGACTGCGAGCGCGTGGCGTCTCTTGCCGGATGTGGCAGCGTGGAGCTCTTCGAAGTCGGTGTTGTCCTCGTTGAGAGGGGCTTCCACCAGGGCGTCGACGCGTTGCGCGGACGAACAGCGAGTTCTCACAGAACCCGAACACGACATGGCTCTGCAGTGACCGTCGCCACTTCCGGCACGGCTGCACAAACACAACGGCAAGCGTCTCACCAAGTGGAGCAATCCGAATTCTCTTGGTCCGCGGTCCGTTTTCTATACACTGATTAAAAAAATAATTTTGATTAAAATTTTCCTTTCATGGGTATTAAATCCGCCACTGCCCTTGGGTCCTGGATCGGAATTGATGGAGTGGTCCCTTGCTTGTTTCAAGAGAGTAACTTAGTTTATTGCCTTCCACGTGGTCGTATGTACTTTGCAACTTTTGCTTTATCGACAACCAAGTGTATTATTATTATTGTTCATTTTCATGAACTATTTTCAAAACTAGTAGTTGGATCCAGGTAAGGTGCGGAGTACATCATGCATCCTCACCTCCAGCAAGCTTCTGACTATTGTTCAGGATGGCTGCTTTTTGTAAAGTTAGTAATATGTTTTTTTGCGAGATGAAACCGATTGATGCTCAGGTGCAGACTGTGAGGGATGACTGCAGTGGCGGACAGGACTATAGGATAAATATATACACACTCCATATTTCATAAGCGAAGAATCTCTGTTTTCAAATCTTCATATTTTTTTAAATTTTATTATTGTAAGTAGTTTGTAGATTGTGGGTGTTGGTTACTACAATTTCTATGATGTGTGACTTTCTTGAGTTTGTCTATCAGAATAATATCTGGTCTGTTGTGATGGATTGTCTTGTCTGTGAGGATTGATCTAGTACGGGACAGTGTCTTCTATTAGTCTATACTTCCCAATGGATAATTTTACCAACCTGATTGTGTCTGTAATCTGTCTGTACTAATAGAGTGCATCCTCATGTGATGTATAGTTTCTGGTTTAATTTTGCATCTCCTACATTTGTCATCTGCTATGTCTGTATCTTGAAATATAAGTCTTCTACAGTTTTTGTGCTTATTACTTGGTCTTGATTTGCCATGAAAAATCCCTCCTTTTCCGAGTATAGATCCCCTTTTGTAAGCCACGCGTTCGACGCAGCTTCGTCGACATGAGGCTCATCTAGATCATTATGATGTCTACCATGAAGTGGTTTGGATTTCCATTGGCAAATTCTCTGGCTGATTTCAACGCTAATTTCATTTCGTTGTGGAGAGTGGTGTGTTAAAATTAAAGGAGTGTATTTCATGTCAGCCTGCACATAAACTACATTTCGCTAGTACCCATGGTCCCTGTACCCAATCCCAGACCCGTGCTCCGGGCAACGGATCAGACCATGCGACGAGGGCGGGAGGCCGATTCGATAAGAATCCCCGAGCGGTTGATCGTCAAACGTTGACAGGGGAACCTGTCTAACACGAGTCGAGTTTCGCAAGACACCCGCCGCAGCCGCAGCGGCAATCGTGGGGGTATGTTATGGTGTGGACCGCTTGGCATTCACCCTTAACCAAGAGATCCTCATGCCCCACCCCCAGTTCCCTGGGCGAGGGATTGACTTTCTTGAAGAGATAAGTGGTAGGTAGATTCGCAAGAATGTCCGAACAGTGACTCGCCTCCGTTAACAAGGAAACTCCTCTCACGCGTGACCCACGTCTCTTGCTCTATTCAACTTGAAATTTCTTTCTCAAATTTAATTTCTTTTAACGGAATGTCATTAATACTTGTTTCATTAATCTCGAATATTTACTGACCAAATATCTAGAATTCATGTTGGAACAATAAATGGTTAACAGTACATATTACTTAAATAATTTCGTTCATGAATGTTAAATCCGCCACTGCCCTTGGGCCCTTGATCGGAATTGCTGGGATGGTCCCTTGCTAGTTCCCGGAGAGTAACTTCGTTTATTATCCCTCACGTGTTCGTACGCACTTTTTTGACAATAAAGTTTATTTATGTACTTATATAACGGCGTTGCGGCACCATGTCACGGCTGAAAATAGTCAAATGATTCATTGAAATGCTCGTCGCATATCTTCTGCTAATCGGTTCACGAGCACGTGGAAGTACGCTACGGAAGATTACGAGTAATACCTCACCGGGATGAAAGAGAACGCCTGGGCGCAGGCGTGAGTTCGGTATCGTGGGACATTGAAAGGAGGACTTCCGTCGTCTTAATGCGATGCACCACGTAGTGGGAAGTCGAACATGTCGGCTGTAGCGTGCACTTCCATATCGACAGCAGAATTGTGAGACCTGCTGTGGAGTGCGGGCGTCGCCGCGCAACTGCGATTCGATTCGCGGCAACAATGGAATCGCGGAGGAAACAATGCGAAGAACAAAACCAGGCCCATTCTCATTCATCGAAGAATACGATTTTTTTTCTCTCTACATGTTAGACCAACGAGCCCGCTCTCTGGGAACCGCGCAGGTCAAATTTTCGCTTCCGAGACAAAGACGCAACGGCGGCAGCGCGGCTGCACCATTTCATCAAAACTCTTTTAAAATCTAAACCATTCGATCAAATTTTACGATTTAAACATGATTTTAATCTTCGTTAAACGTTAAGTAATAAATTATATGAGAATTGATTTTTTTCCTTTTTGAATTAAACTCATAAATTGAAGTATTTTAACACTCCTATTTTTAATAACGTTTCTTCAATAATGTAGGTATCCCTTTGTAGATAGACATATGCTGTCGTGGACTTTTTTGTAGAACTCTTTGAGGCGAATCCTTTATTATTTTACTCTAACCGTTTAGGCGGTGTAAGCGAATATACTTCTCTTTTCCCCCGATTTCATCAACATTTACGGTCAAAAACTTTTTCCCACTTTTCTTTCACACACTTAAAAAATAAAAGTTAGCCTATGTTCATCCTGAGCATCTAGTTTCATCACGATCGGTTTTGTGGTTTAGTCGTGATTAACTAACAAACAAACAGATACGTTTCGCATTAGGCATTTATATAGTAGGATATGGAAGTATGGATGAGACTACTAATGTGCAGTGACTCACGGCGAGCTTTACTAGTTACATCAATACTTATTTTCATTCTTCTTGAACCTAATGTTCTTATAGATTCGGTGTGCCAACTGTTGAAATCAGTTAACAAATTTTCTGATTCGCTCTAACTTGGCTCCCCGGTACTCGTAATTCACCATCGGAGGAGTGACACATCACTTTTTAACAATTTATTATTAATAAGCTTTCAACTGTACTTGGTTTGGTGACTATTGAAATTCGTCAAAACAATTTCTAATTTGTTGCAATCGTGTCGTTATAGTGCTTATATCCACAACTCCCAGCCCAGAAAATCAAGCAGAACCTGTTCGTTTAGGCCTTCATGTACGCGAAATGTAGTGACTATACTATTGAAATGCCAACCGTTTTGCCTCTGGGAATATATTAGTTTTGACACCGTAGTTGTCGTAGCCACATGAATGAATAGTCACACCCCCCACCCTGTGCCGCCTAACTCCACAATCAGTACACATAGTGGACAGTATACCTCTACCACCTCATGGGCAAGGGGTGGGAATAGGATGGTACCAACTAAGAATATGAAAAACGACCGTTATTGGTGTGGAATATATCGTTCTTGGGATCGCTGAAAAGAATAGTAACATCCCCAAGTCCACGTTTATCCTCCGAGGTATTGTTCTACTATCAGTCGATACACACATAACTTAAGTGTATATTTCAAACCTTTTAGTGCATTTAATTGGATTTTGGACATTTTTTGTTAATATTTCCCTGTTATCTGTTAGTGCTTATTGATCCGAGCCCTCCTAATACCTTGGAGTGACACTAATTGAATTTTTATTACCGACGTGAATTGAGATAACTACAATACCGTTGGATATTTTCGTCATTCAACAACAAAAGAGTTTTTTCTATGAGAAGAAACATTTCTCCGCATGGCATTACATCATTTGAATGGAACTCATTTAATGCGAAAGGCACATGCGTCCACTCACTCATTGTGTTCTTCGTCTTCATTACACGATATTGATCTCTATTCGCTCTTATTCGTGGAGAGGACAAAGCATAAAGCTTTTGATTTGAAAATTTAGACAGAAATATTCTTTTTTGGGTTCCTTAAATAAAGACTCGCTAAAATGCTCTTGCGATTAAATCGAATGCAACTAAAATTCTCCACGGTAATGTGAACGTATTTAGCAAAACTATTTAAATTATGTTGTATTATTAAGTCTACATTAAGTGGTCGATTTAATATTTCAATTTAACAACAATTGTAGACATAAATAATGTCAATAATTTATGTTACATTGAATCAAAATGGGAGACGGGACTGAGATTCGAACTCGGGACGTTCAGCTTAACGCGCTGATGCGCTTACCAAATTTCGCGCCCCCCGTTCGCCTTTGGGCCCCGTCTTCCATTGACGTTCAACTTCCGAGACTTGGTTCAATTTTGTTGACTGGATAATATGGCAGTTACTTCTAGTTGTGCAAGTATGCAAGTTCCGCTCGGCTTCATATTTATCATTAACGATGTAAAGAGGACATCATGACAAATTCTGCTACTATTAACATCCGTTATGTAAATCTAATTAAATAAATAGTTAAAAACTTTCGACCTATATCGGACGTTTATTATTTGTTAAGAACTTACTACGCTTCGACATGGATTTACTTGATCACCTGACGACGGCGAAACTCCACGTCGAAACGTTGTTAACAAACAACAATTATTCCTCCATAAAAGCTCGCAAGTTTTTAACTATCTATTTAATTAGACATTAGGACTGTTACGAATAGTGCAAGATAATACACAAAGGAGCACAACGTTACTCGTGAACAATGTCCACAATGGTCAGATGCGTCAAAGCTGTCAAGTTACATACTCTTCAAGCAAATGTCTCTAGTAGCTTCCGTTCTTGATGTAATTTTTAAGTGATCTTATCTCGGAAAGGAGGGGAAGGATTGAACAATTGGAAATCGTCAACCCACCTTTCCACTGCAGTGGATAGCACTCCTGCGGACAGAGCAGGAGGGCGTGGGTTCGAGTCCCGGTCCGTCTCTCTTCACGTTGCACATTTTCCAAAGATCTAAAGAAGGATACTTCATTTACATGATTTGCTCCGTCGAGTTCTGCAGTGAAAAGGAATTGAAAGTATTTCTGGGACGTTTCGCGTATCAATGTATGATGGTGATTACTTGGAATAAAATTCTGACTATAACCGCGTCTTAACCGGGATAATATTCAGAGAAACGCTTCTGCGAACGTTTTCTGTACATAAACCTCACGGTGTCACTAACTGAATGACTCATTCACTCACTGTATGTACTCACGCGATGTATGACGATCTTCCCATCATGGCTTAATGGTCTCATCTCCAGAACTACTAGGAAATATTATTTGGGAGTGTCTCATAATTTTTAATTTTTTAAGTAAAAAATATTATTTCCAAAATGCAAGGAGAAAAAGAGCAGATAAATATTTTCCGATTATGGTTTGATCGTTCTACAGTAAACAGTCGTGGCGGATCTAGACAGTAATCAAGGAAGGTGGGCTAACCGGGGAGCATTTTTGTTTAAAAATTACGATTTATCAACACAAATTTTATAAATAATACCTTTAAATAAAATGCAACAAATACATAATTAACAATATGGTATTATTTATAACGATAACAATTATATTATTATTAACGATAACAATTATAACTAATAACAATTATAAATCTGGTAGCACTTTTACAATGTATGCCATTTATATATTTCAATCTTATCTGTGAAGAGTTCAGGTTCAATGGGGGGGGGGAGGCTATAGCCGCTTATGGTGAACAGTTTGCATTCTTGCGAATAGGAAGTGAGAAAACAGTAAAAGAGGTGAGGAACGGTTTTCCGCAAGGATCGGCTACATCACCGTTGTGTTGGAATACCTTAACGGATGATATGTAACTAAACTGATGTTTGCTGGAATAGAAGTGGCGGCTTACGCAGAACCATCGCATCCCAATATTAAAGAAATGACATTACTTGGGTCACTTCCTTTTTACAACTTTTGATGACATTTGCAGATACCGTCAAACGGTTTTTCATTTCCATTTACTATAAAATATTATAGTGAATGTTTATTATAATTTCCAAGCATTATGTCAATTACATGTTCTTTGTATTGTAAATAATTGTATTTTCTTGTAATCTCTACTTCTATGACAAAACGTGTATATGTATATTACTTTATTATAATAAATATTAATTGTATATATTCGTGTCCTGACCGTTGGTTTCCCGTGGTTCCCAACGGTGCTCAATGAATCGATAGTTGCAGTAATAATAATAATAATAATAATAATAATAATAATAAATTTATTGTCAAAAAACAGTACAGACTGCGTATGACCACGTGGAGGACAATAAACTAATTTACTCTCCGGAAGCAAGCAAGGGACCATCCCATCAATTCCGATCAAGGGCCGTAAGGCAGAGGCGGATTCAAAAATTTAAGCATAAATTCCTAGCTAAGATAAAAAGTTAGCTGCAAGTTATAAAATTAATAGAATGTCAATATGTTTGTAATTTTACACAAAAAACTAAATGTACAAGTTATTATCGAACTATAGATTATTCTGAGTATACTGTTTAAAAATTACAAGAGTTGAAAAAACACTAAATTCACGATTTATTGTTACAATAAACACGCCCCTAGACAAAGCCTAGAGAACCTGTATAAGAAATCCGCCTCTACCCGAAGGAAAACCTCAGCAAAACCCGGGCCAGGATGGGGCTACAGAATTAATGTACACAACCGTGCCAAAGTTGAGNAACACAATCATGCAAGAAAATAGTTTTTGAAATTGTTATAAGTTATTTAAAAAGTGCTACAGCAATGGCGTGATAAAGTACAAGACGAATTTAACTTTTATTAAAATCAATAAATTCTTTTACAGTGTAGAAGCACTGGGGCAGGAGGTAGTTTTTAACCGCAGTATTCTTAAAAGGTACTTTACAACTAAATTAAATAATATTAAAAAGCATTAAAGGATGCTAAAAAATTCTATTACGATACAAATCACAAGTAAATAAAATTACAATAATTTTAAGTTCAAAAACAAAGATTGGCAAAATTAAAAATTAAAATTGCAACTATCCATTCGATGAGAGTGAATACCAAGGTATTTAATGCACAGCCCACAGCTCTAATTCAGAGGCATTTGAAAGGCGTGCATGCAAAAAAAACCTCGCCACATATTCGTACATAATTAATAATTTTTGTAAATAAAATTGAAAAATGATATAATTTTTAAAGCGTATAACTATCCATTACTAATGGTTCGTATGTGTACCTTTTAAATGTTTTCTCTAGTTAATAGTCTACGTTGCTGAACATAGTTCGAGGAAAATTTTTCCACGATCGTAGTTTCCCTTGGAAATATTTACAAAACAGGAGTTAAATGTAGTAAAACCGTTTCCGTCCGGCATTTTCAACAACGACTGTAAATCTCTCTTCACGCCATGATCTTTACGTTTGGCGTATTTTGTAACCATTTCCTCCATCCTTCTTTAAAAATTGGTTTATAATTAACTTTTGCTTTTATGTAATTGATAAATATTTGAAGTATAATGGTAAATATGTATATTACTCTTATTCGTGTGTTGTTAAACTTCGTAGAAAATAAAACCTCGGTAATCCGAATAAAAGTGAACTCTTTTTCTTTTGCAGGACGAAGCCGAAGAGGGGGGGTTATTTCCGGACCCCCGTTCCCCCTATTCCCTTAAAAGATCATTATGAAAAAAATAAAAAAATGGTTAAATCTATGTACATCGTAGATTATTGATTGAGTGAGTGCATTAATGGTTGAGCTGGCGCCGAGTTAGTTTACTACTCGCTGATCACCCGGCGTTTTTCCTATGACTAATCTTCTTTTACCCAGGAAAAATAAAGACTATCTATATTGTAAAATCGAAAAGCATTTACTTCATAATATTTCAAAACATGTACAGCAACCTCATTTTTTCAAATTCATAATAATACAAATTCAATACAAAGCTTGACTACACTACACCGTCTCTCGGTCGAGTTTTCGCTCCCGAAGCATGACGCGGCTGCATCTCATTAAAATTCTTGTATAATATAGACTATTCGTCGAAATTTTACAATTTAAAAACTTCTTATTTTCGTCAAATTTCTTATACAGGTTCTCTAGGCTTTGTCTAGGGGCGTGTTTATTGTAACAATAAATCGTGAATTTAGTGGGTGTTTTTTCAACTCTTATGATTTTTAAACACTATACTCAGAATAATCTATAGTTCGATAATAACTTTTACATGTAAATTTACAAACATATTTGCGTTAAATTACAAACATATTGACATTCTATTAGTATTATAACTCGCAGCTAACTTTTTATCTTATCTAGGAACTTATGCTATTTTTTTTTGAATCCGCCACTGCCTTAGGGCCCTTGATTGGAATTGATGGGATGGTCCCTTGCTTGCTTCCGGTGTGTAAATTAGTTTATTGTCCTCCACGTGGTCATACGCAGTTTGTACTGTTTTTTGACAATAAAAAATTTATTATTTATTATCACATCTATTTTTAATAAGTTATTTCTTGTAGAAAGGCATGCGCTGTGACGTACGTTTTTGTAGAACTCTTTGAGGCAAACAATATTGGCTTTTGTAGTTGTAACCTATCTCTTAACAGTTTAGGCAGCGTGAGGAAATAATTTTCTTTTTTCCCGATTTTGCCAATTTTTATAGTCAAAAACCATTTCTTTCTTACCACATATTTAAAAAAATTACAGTTTCCCTTTTTCATTACGGACATCGAAACTATCTTTTTACCAAATTTCAACATGATCATCAAAGTCGTCATCTGATAGCAAACAGACACAAACAGATATTAGTATTGATTAACATTTTGAACAAAAAAAATAAATAATATAGGATTCTTTGTAAATGATAATTTCGTTCGAATCTCGCCCTTCCCCCCTGGAAAAATTCTGACTGTGTTCCTGTCTCTTGCATATGTTTTGGTGGAGAGTTTTTGATATTTCATCACCCCTCTTTGAAAACCTTAATGACCTTTTTTCCCTCCTCGTTCGCCAGTACATTTTCCCATTATCGCTTCACTTAAGGGACGCCATTAAACTTCATCCGCCAGGTGTATGTTGTGATGCGAAGGAGACAACTTAATGCGCAGTTGCCGCCAGCGAAAGGGGACACGACTCGCTTGTTGTTTGAGTTCGGAAGAAGTTGATGAGGTATCGACTCTTGCGTCTGGACATATGCGGAGGTCTTTACTTCAATTTCTTCACCGAAATCAAAGTTTACGATTTACTAATGACTTTTTTAGCTTTTCTGAAAGTTCCCAGTTGTTCTATGAATACACGATATAATGGTTTTTGTTCAAAACCCGATATTGCACTTTAAAATTAAAATTAAACACTTTAAAAAGAGTTCAGCCGCGAGACTGTCATCATCATCATCATCAGGGGGGGGGAACTAGCCGGGGACCATTTTTGTTTTTAAAAATATATGGTTTTACAACTTAAATTTTATAAATAATACGTTAAATGAAATGAATAAAATATATAATAAACAATTAACAATCTGTTATTATTAATAATAATATTTTATTACAGTTATTAACATGGTACAATTAGTTTCATTTATATATTATTATTATTATTATTATTATTATTATTATTATTATTATTATTATTGGTCATCTATATTTCGACCGCCTTCCAGTGCTCTATTCGCTAGATGAACTCATAACTCTCTGTTATATGAAATTTGAAAGTAAAATAAATATTCAGAATACTATTTCAAAACATATAGCGACATATCAGTCTGATAAACATCGTAAAAGTGTTAAGTAAATGTAATTTGGCTGTAGAAAGAAATTGATGTATTTTCGTATCTGCAGTGCGTTTGCTGTCATCCTGTGTATCTTATCATTATCATATCTTTCATTTTAGTCCATTTACATGGCTAAGTATTATTCAAGCTTCTTGAAACAGTGAACTAATGTGTAAGTGTAGCAGACAGAAATTATTTTACTGAGTCTATACCAAACTTTGAAGCGAAATACCGCTAATGCGAATGTAATGCGTACTAATTTGACGTTACGAACAGAAAATTGAAGCAAAATGGTTGGAGCCGTTTAAGAGAAATATTCAAAAAGAGTACGTAAATATTATTTCAATTTAGCATTCCAGCTGAAAATGTGTTGTAGTTATAAACATATTCATGTCAAAGATTGAAGAGATTGCAATTGAAGATGTCGTACACCACCCTACATCTCTCACTATTATAGGACCGTTGTATTCTGTGCTGCACCCTTTTCAAATCTCTAGAAGTTGAGGCACATACAGACGAGATCAGCAATGCTGACACCTTTTGTCTCCTAAAAGTTTTCATGAAAATGGATTGTATGCACTGGTGACGTTAACTTTATTCAAATGAGCTTTGGGAAATACGGCAATCGTACGCCCTCAACATGCGAAAAAGAAGTGCGTTGTTCATTCCCACAGAGTAGAGTAGTTCTCTTGATCATTGAGAAGATACTACGCAAGAAGTTTGTTCGGAATTGCGAGCACGTGAATTCTCTCTCTCTAGATACCGCATTTCTTGAAGTATCCTTTGTTTTAAAGTACAAAAAAAGAAGAAAAGGGCACGCGCATCGACGACGAGTAAATTCAACTGTAAATACGAAATGCTATGTAAACTGGTTCAGCCAATTACTTACAATCTCTGCGCACAGACGGACGGACGTTATGCCAAAATCCACTTTTTCAGAATCAGGGGTCACCAAAATATTTCTGTCGAAATCTCGCTTTCGAAATTTCTCAGAATTACAAACGTATAAGAGAGAGGAAAACGCCACTCTAATTCTTTCTTGTCCATTCTCTTCTTA
The DNA here is from genome assembly GCA_002313205.1 of Laupala kohalensis. NCBI lineage: Eukaryota > Metazoa > Arthropoda > Insecta > Orthoptera > Trigonidiidae > Laupala > Laupala kohalensis. The sequence continues at coordinate 637,780 of NNCF01126257.1, read as the reverse complement.
GAAATTCTTTTTTAATTACGATAACAACGACTTGATAAAACTCTCATTCGACGAATGTTCGAGGTTCTGTGCAACCACTTAATGTGTCCGTATATTCCAGCCGCCATTGTCTTTTCTTTTCTGTCCCGTCTCAATCAGCCACCTGCTTCGCCTACACCGCGTTGCTCGACGGAGCGCAAGCAAAGACGCACGAAGATAAGATCTGCTACCTGTTCGCCCCACGCACCTCAACTTCGTAATTTCCACCCCCTCCCCCACCGATTCTCTCCACACACTCATCGCTATGGTGACCGCTATAATCACCATGGACTGAATCAATATCTTAAGAACCTACAAAGTAAAAATATTGTTTGTGTGGTTTATACCTAAAATTATAAAAACTCAATGGTAAATAGACATAGTTTCTTTGATGTGAAGCGATAAGCTCTGTTGAATTGTAATGTTTAATTTGAAAAAATATTGAACTTACTTTTTTTCAGTATACATTCCACATTTTTAAAGCGCACAAACTTAATATTAACCTATGTTTTTTTAGATATTCAGTGAATGGAAACCATGCATGTACACAGTGCCGGTTCTAGACCGAAGTCAAGGGGCGGGGGGCTAACCAGGGAGGGTCCTGGGGAGTAATTCTATTTGAAAATTATGGTTTTACAACAAATTTTATAAATATTATGTTTTAAACAAAGTTATCAAAAATTAACAATATTAAATAGTAACAAAATTTATTGATTGTTTAAAGTGGCAAAGAATGCCTTTATCTGTTGAGAGTTCAGATCCAATGGGGGGGGGGGTGACGCCACTGCATGTATACTACTGAGACGCGCAAGAAACCTGGACGTTGGCAGAATTCCATCCAAATTGTCAAATCCATACACTCGCCACCCGCAAGTACCCTACTTATATTTTGAAGTCATATAAGATGGTCGCAACATAACCTCAGATTTGTGATTGCCCCCAGCAACCTCGCTAAGTAGTTCCTTCTCGATTATCTCTGAAGCTTCGCATCAGGCAACGTATGTGTGTTTACATCGAGCATATCAACAACATATAAATGGGACTAAATTTTTACTCTCGAAAAATGTACTTTTATGTTAATTCTTCCACTTTTTAAAATTTTTTCTCATGTTACACTAAAATTTGTACGTACATTTCAAATTTCAAGTCTGTGTGGCTTGTGGGAGTGGGTGAGAATTATGATTCCATCAACAATAGAACAGCATGGATAAGATCCTTTGTCACATTTTGAGCCCTCTTATTTCCAAAATTCAAAAAGAAAACTATTTTTAATGTTTTGCGAGCGATTTCTATAGTTAGTGCTAGTTCAGCTACAGTTAGTACAATCAATGTTAGTGCTTCAGTATCCTATTCATTATTTAACTGTGTTTGCCCCGCCTTCTGACGTCACTATCTGTCCCATCTATCGCGTGAAACATAGAGATGGGGTTGTAATAACTCTCCCCCGTTGCACGTAAAAGTTGCCAAGTGCGAGGATTTATTTATTCGTCATGCGTGAGATCCACTATATAACGTCATACAATTCAAAATTACGTTTGCCTGACTTGTCTGGCATGAGTTGATAAGTGTGAAAAAAATCGAGTTGAGTGCATGGTTGGAGTGTAGTTACGAGTTAATGCCGTAAAGTTTCTATCCAGCGTTGAAAAAATCGATTCTGTCCAACGATTTGCGCAAGTCGAGTTATAAAGCATGATTTTTTAAAGCTTTTCGGAATACGACAAACTACTGACACTTTTTTAAAATAACTACCAATAAACTATAACTTTGAGATAATCTTGGAGGTAGAGTGTGTCTTTCACGTTTGGATTATCTTATCCCCCAAGTTTCTCTTCTTCACACTTATAACGGATTGAGAGTGGAGGTGGAATAGGAGCGGAGCGGGAGCAGATTCTAGAGGGATCTCCCTATGCTCTAGGTCATCTTACATTGCCTCGAGAAATTAAGAAAAAAATCATAAACAATGCGTTTATTAGTTAATTGTATGTTAGTCGCAGTGAATTACTTTATTGTCCTCAACGTTGTCATAGGCATTCTGTAACAACTCTCTTGACAAATAATTATTTATATATTTATGTATTCTTAGTCAGTCTAACTGGTTTAATGATGGTATAGATAATGTACTTAATGTAGCCATCGCTTTTACTTCGTCATCGTCCATAAGAGTGATAAGGGAACTCGCGTTCTGTTGCCTTAACATTTGAACTTGAATCCATTGCAAACCTCGGACACCGATTCAATTCACTTGCTCTTGTGGCGCTGTTCTGTACTTTCTGCATCGACCGTGTGGTTTGTGACCAAGTTTACGAGATTGCATGCGGAGACGGGAACCTTTATATGCCGGTTCGATACTGGCGAGACCGTGACTAAATTTTAGGGAACATTGTATGGGGTAAGTCAATTGGAGTATTGGCAAAGTAATGGTTAACTCACTTCTCCACAAATAGGGTCAATAAACCTGAGATGGTAGTTTAGTAGTAGACAGCTCTCCGGACCGGTTAAGACAATCTGTAGAAAATGACAACGTACTATTAGTATTGTCTCCTCCCTTGCAAGCGAGAATGCTCAGCTCTCTTACACACTTTTACCTCAGCATACCGGGACAACTCTTTCAGCAGTGCGAATATTCGAAGCTCTCCTTCACTTCACAGGCATGAACAGGAAAGGAGATTATGAATAACCAGTAAAATGGGTGAGCCTGAGAATAGCTGTCGCTTACGCTCTTTATACTCATCAATAGATTCCAGTTAAGGACGTGTCCTGCGTGGGCAGCAAAAGCGTACGACAGCGCGCGACAAGATTCAAACACACTTGTAGTTACGAGACTGTCCTGCGTGAGCGACAGCGTCACTGTAGCGCTACAAGCGCGACATTCGACGACGCTTGAACTTCAAACTTGCTTCAGTTTTGTCGCGCGTCGAACGCTACATTTTATCCACGATCATACAAGAGATCACTGTATAAGTATGATCAAGTTGCTCTTGCTTTCAAAGTGATCTCGTCCAAATCTTTAAAGGTTAGCTCACTGTCTTGTGCAAATTTCGAGGTATAAAAATGTCTCTTAATGAAATTTTGATGGGAGAAGTATGCGAGAGACGTCCCCTTTATATTTTTTTCGCGTATTTTATGCGACGCCATCTTGCTGCATCGCGAACACTCAATCCTGCCGACGCGACGCTACACTTTTGTCGCTTGAAGTTGTCGCGCGCTGTCGCAAGCGTTTGTCGCCCACACATGGATTTTCACAATTCCTTTGTACATGCGGTGTTCAAATTATCTTAATAATTATGGGCCATTTGCTCTACACTTTTCATCCACCGATCAGGCTAGGGATGAGATTTGGCAAATTGTTGCCCGACGAATAAAACAAACGAGTCATATATACTTGTAACGCGAAATTTGATTCTCATCTACAAATTTATATTATTTCAATTTGGAAAAATTAAGAAGTATATTTCTTTAAGTAGTAGATTAGTGGTATATTAGTACTGATGACCAGAAATCGCGTCATTAATTTTGCCCCGAGGAAGACTATAAATTTGGCGTAACGTTAATTATGAAAATGATATTGAATTTACGAAGTAGTTGAAGTTTTTGAATCCGCCTCTGCCTTAGGGTTCTTGATCGGAATGGAAGGGATGGCCCTTGCTTGCTTCCGGAGAGTAACTTAGTTTATTGTCCTTCACGTGGTTATTCGCAG
>NNCF01126257.1:621525-633282 GCA_002313205.1 Laupala kohalensis | reverse complement strand
ATGAGATTTCTGAGTTTGCTATTTTCCGGAGCTAAGTCTTTAGTTTTTGGTTAGAATTTTCGGTGGCAGATTCTAAATCCGAGACGTGAAGTAATTCGTACGGAGAACATGTTCACTCGGTGGGCTCTTCCGAGAAACCGTGCCCAGCAATTTAAGCCAAACAATGATGCTTCGTGTCCGCGCTACGCCTGAGGTCACCAAGGCCGCGTAGCTTGAGGGAGGAAGTAACCACCGGTCGAGCCTTCGTCACCAACCACGAGTCGCTCTGAGAACGGAGCCAGGGCGGCTTCCCGTGGGGTCCAACCACCTTCCACTCACCACTGCAGTACTTAATTGGTCATCTGGATGAGGTTGCATCCAACACATATCGTCATGCGTTATCGCGAGAAGACGAGTGCGGATCTTATTGTTAAGAGGGACCCAGGACTTTGGAATTTATGACTCGTGAAGAGGGGCCAATTATCAAGAAAGAACACCGCCTAATTATATCTTTTAAATTCATCATAAATGAATGTAATAGCATTTTCAAGAAGCGAGAGTTATTGTCAATTCAGTGTGTTTTTATTTGTTGAAAGAGAAATTATTTTAATGTTTGTTAAAAAAGTCAAATTTGTTTAAAATTCATGTTTGTTGTAGAGAAGCCGAATTCGGCGGTAATATCAATGCGTTTCATGTTTACGTTGGCAAGAAGTTATTTGTGTTTTCTTTTGGAGGATAGCATGAGAGTCTTTTTATTGTATGTGATTTATGTTCATTAAAGTTAATGAGTTAATTTGTCTTGGAGCGTTTTCCTGTATGTGGAACACCAGTATGGTTCTTTCCCTTAGATAAACAATACGAACCCAATTCTCTAGTGGCACCCTGGGAAAGAGCTAGTCGAGGCGCTTTAATTTATTTAAATAATTATCAACAATTAAATTTCAATTCCGCCACTATATATATAGTAATATTGTAATATTGTAATATTAAAAAGTCGGGGTTGAAAATTTAAATGCACACATACCTAGCCCACTCCGCTTTTACTCTCAGGGATAAGATATGTCCTCCTGCTATAAAATGGCAAGGAGAGGATCGGGTTCGGCCGATAATTTACATGAAATACACACTAATCTTTCGTAAAAGAAACACAACTTTTATAAATATTGGTTTAATTATTATTACACTAATTACAAGAATACAACACCATACTTCACAATTTCCCATTTAAAAACTTCCCCCAAAAAGACATGCAACTAATCACTACCATATTATACATGTTACAATATCACTGAATTTATCACTTTAGACGGAATGAGACCGTTTGAATAGATTTTAAAGTTTATTATACTTTTAGCAATGTTCATCATGCTGGTGTAATCACAGTTAATTATCTAAACCCTTCTTCACATAAAACATTACAAAAATACAAACCACAATTACCTCAAGAGTCTTCGGCCTGCATTTATTATGTCTTGATGGAGGTTTCACTCGCACGTTTTAAAGCGAACAAGGTACCGTAAATGACCCTTCAAAGAATTACCTTACAAAAATTCAGCATCATCCGCCGTGGGATGTGGTTGTCCCGAACACATCTCGCCGCTATGGCGCCGTCCGTACCAACGCCTTCCCCAAATCAGCGGCGGTGCCTTTCAGTTCAATCCCCTTCTCGGATGTTGGATGTCGATTGATGTCATCTCAAAGCGAAACTTGATGAAGACGTAAATGCATCTCTTGCTCTCGTATTGATCAATTTCTCCTCTCTTAATAAAGTCGGATTGTTCATCAATCACTAGCTCACTGAGTTAACCGGTCTGTTCATCAATGTCAGTTAACAACGTTCTCGGATGAGCTGATGCGTTTTTGGCAGCGCATTGACCCCTAAATGTCTCGTCAATAGAATATCCCGAAACTCAAAAGAGAATGTTCTTGAAGATCACAACAAAGTTAACAATTCTCCGAAAAAGTCTAAACAGAACTTGAATTCAGTATGTCGTCAAATAATCATCTCGATGTCTGAGTCGCCGAAAAATCTCTCTCACCATTCTGATCCTCTCCAAAATCTAAATCACAGTTCTCTCGAAATTCTAAAAATAACAATTCTCCCGAAGTGTCTCCGTTCAAATCTTAAATAATAAGCTCCTCACTTCTCTGATGGAACTAAGCAAACTAGCACCTCCCCACGCTGACGTCATTCATCCTCTCTAGCCAATTCCTAGCGAATTTTTACTCACGTGGCTTTCTCCCAATTGGTTTTATTTTCTAACACCACTCGGTATTTTCCTAAAGTGACATCTAATTTACAATCAACGGGTGTGTGACACATTTCTCTCACAATGGTCTGTTCATTTTACTACAAGGAACCCATTTCTCTGCCCTCTGAAAAATAACGTGTCTGCTAACCATCATTTTAACCCTTCTTCATTGTATGAACACGCGCTACCCCATACGATCGTCACCCTTCCTTCTTCTTTGTCCTCTTTTTTGAGATTTTCAAAATTGAAACCTTCATCGCTCGACATCGCTTATTTGGGTTCTCCTTCTTGCGAAGGGTCTTCGCATAAATCTCCATTTATTCCTACACAAAGCTAAGCCCATTTATCCTTGCCCTACGGTTTCTCGCAATATCACAACTACTTGTTTGTTCTCACTTTCCACAGTGTCTGGAAGCTCATTTCTAAGGAAGACTGTCCTTCATCTTTCGTTATTTCATGTTGAAACATGCCAGATCTTTTCGAAAATTACTAAAACGTGTTACGAAAGATTACAACCAGCTGTGTTTGTTATTGAATTTGGGCAGCGCCTCGATGCGTCCTCAAGTGAGGGTCCCCCCTTCCACCGTCGTAGTTGAACTTCGACAGAAAAAAAGACTTTTCTCAGAATCCGTCCGTTCGTGCCTGAGTTGTTCGAGGGTTCTTATTAAGAGGCGTTTTATTTTCGCACCTTCACGGGCTCGCGAATATTAAATCTCTTTCATTTTTTTTGAAAGCTTTTATAAAACAATACAAATAAATAATTATTTATTTATATATATATATAGTGTTTTTAATATTTAGTATTATAATAAAATATTTCATTATTTTATATTTTCTCTCACCGGACGTTATGTCTAATATTAATTCTGGTAGCACATACTTATAACGCTAAGGTGTGACCACTCGCCTTTGATGAAGAACAGGATGTAAAATGTGGTAGAACTCCTGAATCGTAATCGTTAGTTCGACAGCGCTGATTTATGCATGCAAAAGTCTCATGAAAGTAAAATAAGGCGAAGACTATTTCCTGTTCAAAGAGAATAGTTTTAAGAAATGTGTTTCAGCTTAAAGCGCTTGAATAAATACAATAAAAGATTTCATTATGGTTGTATAAATTTGTACTCGTATGAAAAATTCCTGGTGCATTTCAATACTTTGCGAAAAATCTTATAAAGGAAACTTTTAGTTGTTCCTTCTTTCCCTAACTAGTGAAAAGAATCAATATATTATCTTTTTTATTCAATGGTGTTCTATAAATGAGAACTTTACCTCCACTATATAGGAAGTTCTAAAAATTACAAAGTGCATGCTTAAGTTGAATGTCTAAATAATTTTAGTATATTTTATGCATCAGTATCGCTTATGTGGTGCATAATTTCTGTTTTCATAAAGGTGTGTTAGAAACTAAATCCATAGATTCAACGTTATAATGAATAAGTGTTGATAATCAATAACTTGAAAATATCAGTTTCTAAACTAAACAACTTCTCTATTTTTTAAACTCATTATTATATGATTAACATTTATAATAGTCTGCAATCGTAATAAAATTCTTAATTTATTTACTAAACAGCTCCATGCTAATTAAATCTACGTCATTGTCCCCGCATGAACGGTATGACGTTCGGGCTGAGGGTGCAGCCGGGTGCAGCTCGTTTGCCGAATGAGATTCATGGTGATCTACCACTGAACTGTTGATGAATGTGTCCGTGAGGAGTGGTATACTCGAACGAAAATAGCATGTATGTCCAAGGAAATGAAATCGACAACAGTACTCAGTTTTGTGTTGACAGTGCCTGTACTTGCATGACATATAATCAAGATATGTTATCGGAGAAATGGAAGTCAGACCCTGTCACCATCGGAGAAGTTAAGGAAGGCAACGCTATGATGTCAACAAATGCTTGTGAAATAAATACGTAAACGCTGTTTTCTTACACCAAATTTTCAGTAGAATCGGAATCTGCCCGTAATATTTCGGTTGTATTCCTCCTGTGAAGGGATATCACAATTTAATGATCAATAATGCATTAAATTTATTATCTCTAGTTTTATTGATTTGACGACAGAAACACGCCGAAACCTCAAAGATATGAAACGTTTTCTTAAGAGTGCGTAGAAAGAAGATTATTTCAAACCGATGAAAGAAGAAGGTGTTGCATATTTTGAGATATTAAACTGTTCAAAGGAGAAGCAAATTGTTGGTAAACCCAGTTAACCGACCCACCTACTATATTTAACAATAGTCCCTACCTCGTAACTCCTATCGCTCCATGTAAATAAGCTTCAATAGCACTAAGCTACATTTACCATTTACAAATACAACAATAAGAAAGTAACCTCAAATTGTCGAGTGGTTTTGGACGACATATTTCATTGGTACTATTATTGAACTGGTGAATCTTCAATTCCATCCATGTAGATCTCCAAGCGAAATGATTATTTCTAGAGTGATTTTCCATTTTGTCGAATAAGGTTTTAAATTGCGGTGTACGTACAATTATGTGAATAAATCTTAATTTTACTATACATTGTTGCGCAATATTCGAATTCTGACATTTCAATTCGATTTTAGAATGTAGTCCCACATTATAACCTGTAAGTTGGATAATTAAAATATCAATTTCATTTGATAACGTCACGCGTTCGTATATTCTTGAGACATCTAATAATCAGTTGTATTTACGTCAAACAATGTCAATCTTCCATTTTTCTTAATATTATATTTTTATTTATTTTCATTATGCATAATGCATTTCTCCAAATAATTCACATTACGTTATGAAAATTAATGCATAAAGATGAACTATGTACACGTTCTGATTTATCAATGATATCACCACAGATTAAATATCACTCACGTCGTGAGACGTTCAGAACTTTCTTGGAATACTGCATTTCTCGATGAAAAAGGCAAAGAAATTACAAGATGCGACGTTGCCAAACGTTCATCCGCTTTACTCCGAGACTAGTTGTGTCAGACTTAAAACGCCATTAATAGTAAAATTCTATTCCTTGTTTACATCAGTGTTACGCTGGAAGTAACTACTCTCGGAGTAAACCCGTAGTTAAATCGAAGTTACGCCGAACTTTTATTAGTACGACTGAGTGCATCTTAAACCAGCGATCTTATCGGTCGGATAGCTTATCCGCCCGGTAATTGTATTTTGTCTTTCACCACGCGTTATTCGTTGGATAGCCCCGCTTTCGGAGAGCTAACTTTAACCGGCCGATGGGTGCACGGACAAGCGGTATCGGGAAGATATATTTCAAATAACCTTGTTTTTGAGAAGCTTAAAGATCGTAAACTTCTCTTCTGCGTTTCATCAGTAACGTATTTCTTTGGAGAAAAAATATTTTGCTATAAACTATTTTGAAAATAAATATAAAAAAACTCTCAAACCAAGTAAGAAATACAGAAATAAAAAACCCAAATAGCTAGAGTTTACGAATGTTTTTCTGTTGTGGTAATGTCACACGAGGTGTGCTATTTGGATGGGAAACTCTTAATTGTGAGCAGTTTTTGATGTTTGATATTCTGGTGTAGGGAATGGTCATTTTCTTTGTTATTTTTCAATTAGTGTTTCCTTCGAGTTTCTTACATTTTCAGTTCATTCGTCGACGATGCACAAGATTGCGTTGTAATATTCGGCGTGGCAGTGTGTAGTGTTTTATAAATAAACCGTGTCACTGCCCCCTACGATCTCATCTTTCGAAAGAAATTCATCGTTAATTCTGGTTAAACTGGCAACTCCATAGGGTTTGCTACCGAGAGTCGCCTTAGCCGATGGATGTGCGTGGTGAAAGACGCAAGGTCTATCTACTGGTTAGTGAACACTCATATAGTTATCCGCTCGCTAAGTACCCGGCAGATAGTGGAAGAGTGATGAAAGACTGCCTGAAAGGGGATAATCTCATGAAAATACTTTTTCTGATGATGGCGGAGAGGGGGAAGTTAGGGAGAATCAACTTTTAGCTTTTCGATCGATTCATCAAATTTACGAGACCGGAAGTAGTTACCTTGTCCGAATGAAGAGCTCGATGACTACGCTTCATCAGATAAATCCTCTCGGGTGAATGTTGATTGCAAAGAGGGTCTACATAAAAAGAAAACGTGGTCGTCTACTCACGACATTAATAATGCGGACGCGTCCTTTTCATGAGTCTGGATAAGTGCTGTCTCTATATATAACTCAACGCGATCAGTTAAGTTATTTTAGACGTGTAATCAGGAAATCAAGGTTGCTTTGGTAACAGAGTTCGCCTCGAAAACATTACGTGTGCAGGTGTGTGAGGTATTGATAAAACTCGCCCACTACCTCGCAAAAAATGATAGAAAAGGATATAAAAAGGACTGTAATACGTTATTTTATTTAACATATTTTTAGTATATTTTTTATTTACGTCTTTTTAATCTCTTTTAAAAATTACTATATTTTGTATCATACATTTATTTAACAAAGTTGTCTAATACAACATTGTGAGCAAAAGGATAACACATATGAATCAGTAAGGCAACACAACGCAGAAAATATTTTCAACCGTAAAAAATACTGAAAAATACATCAACCCGTTTTTGGATATTTAATTGTGATACTTCGGTCTTCATACGCAATTAATTAATTGTTAATTCGGTTTCCAAAATGCAGTGAAAATAGAGGAATTCTACTACTAAAACGTCCATTGATTTTGGACAAAGAAGTTAATTATTACAAACTTTTATCAGAAACGATATTTTTATAAAAAATACACACGGGAGTTTGAGTTTACGCACACACACTGAAAAACTATCTGGTTTGTACGATACAATATTATAACATGTTTGTGTTTCTGCTTTTTTGTAAACATATTTTTTATGTTTATATTTCTGTTTATGTCATGTTCATTTGTCCTGTTGTTATGTTTATTGTTATTATTTGATCACGTGACGATGACGTAAATCAAAGTCGAAACGAAGTGAGATATACAAATAAAAAATAAAAGTATTATTCAAAGTCCATAAAATGTCGTAAGTTTTTAATTATTTATTTAATTAGAAAATAGTGGAAATTCGAAAAGTCACATTTCACCCGAATTTACTCCTTGAAATTCGTAATTTCCAAAAATCTTTTCTAAGCACCTACAATACTAAAGCTATATCCCGCCAATATGTCAGGTTCCTATCTGTTATTTTTCTTAGTTGATGAATGTGTGAGTCACTTAGTCACTTGGGACAAGGTTGCTCAGAGACGCAAATAATGGAGTATTTATTTGTTTAAATACATTAGTATGTGCCAGAAATTAGAAGAGCTCACGTATTATTATTATTATTATTATTATTATTATTATTATTATTATTATTATTATTATTTCATGAATCAAATAACATAGGAAGCAGGGCTCATTTCAATAAAGAGAATTTAATCAGAAGTAACGAGAAAGTGTTGAATTTGATGAAATCATACGGAATTCACCAAACGTCCTAAGTGTCTCGGAAGCAAATATTAAAATGTTGATACGTTGTTTCAGAGTATTTATTTATTATTTTTCAAAAGCGAAAACCCCATACTACAAAAGTTTACTTATAGTTTAGTAAAGGTATACGCCAATGCAAATAACAAGTGATAGAAAGTATTTCTATTATAGTCTAAAATACATAGTTTAGATTTATAACTTACAAAGTTCAAATTAGTTGTAAATATCCAACCAGATAGCATGTTGGTTACACAAATTCAATAATCTTAAAACAATAGATTCGTATGGTGGTTGTAGATCAATTAAAAGATAATAAAATGACTATTATTATTTCTTAGAGTTCTAATTGGTACATAAAAATTAAATTTACTCAAACATTCACTGTTATTGTGAAGATTTTCCAAAATTCTAGTACCAAAAATCAAATCAGTTCTAATACCTGAATTGTCCGGAATGGAATGGAGTATGAAGAAATTAAATCAGTCGTCTAAATACAACTGTTGTAGATACGTAATGAGGACAAAAAAGCAAGGTTTGGGAGAAGTAGCTTTTGCATGTGCCATTTAAGGTAGTTCATTTCACAATAAATTGTAAAAATATGTTTAAAAAAATTAGAAAAATGTATTTTTTGTTTGTTTCTGGACATTACACGTTCATGAAATCGGTGACACAAAAATATTTTAAATGCTATATTTGTTACGTGTAATGGTTATATGCCATTGATCTCATGAATAATTTTGAAAGAGCCTCAAATATATTAAGCACACTGAAGTACAATGTTGTAAAAAATTATTATTTTAATGAAAAGTATTGAAAACTCCATTAGAAAATCAACGAGTGTATAATTTAAGGAACGAGTTGATAGAAAGTCCGGGAAGGACGCAGTGCTTCTTCGAACTAATACCATAAAATACTGTCGTACGTGTACCCTTCAATTCTACATTGGAAGATTATTGACTCCGTGTTGCAGTAATTCTGTTCCCGAAGACTGTCTCGGGACAGTGACCTGACGCGCACCATTCGTTCCGGGTAGATAAGATCTTGAAGCCATCACTCCACATGACGTTGCGACACTTTCAAACGAATTAGCTTATCTCTGTTTCCCCTCTACATTAACTTTCAAAGGAATGTAACGATTTTCAGAGTTCACATAACTCAAGAATAAACCTCATAAATTCGTCAGAAAATGTTACAGATCGCAAATTTCAGTTTTGAGAAATTGTATGAGACAAATTTCTTACTTTACCTAGAAATATAAATTTTTCTTTAAATATTAGTTAATCAAAAAACATAAATATTTGAATGGGGGAATGGTAATTTAAAATACGGTTTTCATCTCTTCTTGACTGACTGTGACAGACAAAATATCATACTCAAGGTGAATTGCGACGATATCTGAAATAGTTCATTTCACGAAAATATTTTATTGGAATGTGATGTTTCTTCATAATTGTGTGAAAACGTTGTTTCTTTGTTTTTTTTAAATTGGTTTCTCCGTGAAGGGAAGCAGAACATTCTGTAAATGCGACTAACCCAAACGTTGAAAGAAACTTTGATTTTTGAATCTCGTGAAGGAGCGAATGTAATTGAATTCTCGAGATCTGTTTAGAGATTAACAAAATCGATGGATTCGCTACACGTTACCGGTAGGATGATAGAATGTTATCATGTTTAAATTAGTAGTGGGAGGTTTAAATTAAATACACAATGGTGCAATGAAAATATTCTTGTTTCATTTTAAACAGCAAAATTAGGGTTTTATGCTGCATGTGGTTGCATTAGGCGTACTAATATCTATTATGATTCATTGATGTGATATAGAAAAGCTGTTCTGCCGCTGTCTTCTGATCGGACAAAGCAGAAGATCAAAATCTCTTTTCAATTGTGGGTGTTTTAAAGTACTCCATTTTTATTTTCTATGTAATTACTCGGATACAAGAAAACTATACTGTTGTCCCGTTTTCAATATTTCAGTTATATCGTAACTGAATCCGTTTTCGAACAAGATTTTTGGAAAAGACCCGGATAAAGGTGAAAACATTGCAAGGTCGCTTCTAATGACAACTTTTGTACAAATTTCGTGCTTCTTCTACAAACAAACGGCCATGTATAAGAATAAGTAGTTCTATATACCCGGATAACGTAACTGCAACCTAGCGGTGAGGAAGTCACCGTTATCTATTATGCCTGTCTACAAAATGTTGTATGAAATCAATGTGATATAAATATGTGTTATTCAGTATTCTGTACTTTAAACATTTATTTCGTTGAGATCCTCCTAGACATTGTATATCGGACTTTGTATATCGGACTTTGTATATCGGACTTTGTATATAGGACGGAACCTCTGTTTCACTGGGGACTCGTCAAGAAGATTCCACTATGTGTAACTATTATGTAACTCAAGGAAACTAGTTGAAATGGGTAGATAAATATCATGTCAGTAAGTTGTTTTTTTTTCAAAAAGTCTACTTATCTTCGTTATGTATATTTAAATTACTTTGTAGCCGAGTTCTATGAAAATTTAAGTAACAAGTTACTGCAGTCTTATTTGCAATAAAGTATTTATTTATGAAGAGAGTAATATAAACTGTGAACGTGCTTCGCTCAGCTCAAAACCAACATGATTCGCCGTTAGTATTTATGCCCATGATGTAGTCAGCAGTAGCTGACAACGAAAACCGCGAATATATATCCGTGATATTTGCAAATAAATCTATTTGGTAGCGCGTCCTTGGATTCACTCTTGATACGCTTGACGATAGAAATTAATAGCATGAAAATGTCTGTAACGTATTCATGAATATCAAGTTTTGAAATATTTTCCACTTGTATTTTTACGTGTGCCATCTCGCAGTTAATCAAGCACTTCTTTAATCAAGCACTTTATTACGAGCGAGAGTATATTTTATATTTAGCTCTTTACCTCGCTTTCATGCAGTCCATAGCCACTAGATTTTTGTGATTTGCGAAATACGAAAGGGGTAAACACGAAACACTATAACGGTTTCCAGTTTTTATGACTCCTTGTTTATATTAGAAAACGTATAGCTTATTAACTAATTAGATAACTATTTTGTCACGCATCTACTGAAATATAATTTTTTATTTCCCTCAGTGTCAACAAAGCATAATGTAAATTCTGAACAACTAACAATATAATGTCCTTGCAAACAAATGAGACTAGCTACTCTCTGCAACGGAGCTGTACCACTGCCTTCGAAATCAGAAGGCCTTGCCTTCACTATCGTGACATCACTACGGAGAGACAGATTTCGGCTTCGTTGACACACAATTTCGGACGGTATAAGCAAATGTTTGCTTAATCTTCAAACTGTACCTAAATAATCTTATTTATTAATATCCAAAATACATTTAATATGTTATAAATTTATAGTATAGTATTTGTAGTAAATTTATAGATATAAAACTATAAATTTCAACAATGCGGTCTGCCATCAATGTTTTCCACGACATTTTACTTACGTTAAGTATGTAACAACTTATGTATATTCTGACAATTTCAGAACACCGTAACTAAATACCACGGGAAAGAAACCAAAACCGTATGATTCTTCTCACAGTGAGAGAGAGTCAAAGTCAGGAACGAACGTCGCTTTCTTGTTTGTACTCAAACATCTTACGAAAGGAATTGCAAGAAGGCCATGGCAGTGGACAAAAGAGATCTCTGTCCCGGTCACAGACTATAAACCAGACGCCCCTCTCCTATACTAACTGTGTATTAACAGCTTTCAGCGCTCCTAACATTCTCCTATGCTAACTACCAAGTTCAAAAACCGGCCACAGGGCGCGTGGCAGTTCCCGATTCCCCTCCCCCTTCCCCCACCAGGTACTGTACTCTCTACTCCCTCGACCTCATGCTTCATAATTTCACAATAATTTAGCTGAAAATACTTTCCCTACAAAAATTAACATTTGTGAATAGTTAACAAGATGTATAACTGAAATATTTTACTACACATATGAAATAGAAAATGAAAACAGGACAATTGACAGGAAATGTACACATAGAAAATACATACTTGCTCTTAATTCTATTTATTCATAATAA
>NNCF01126257.1:601034-620215 GCA_002313205.1 Laupala kohalensis | reverse complement strand
GAAAATCAATGAGATCACTCTTCAGGTCATCATCACAACATCTGGAAAACACAACAAGAACACAATATCAGTCAACATACTTATTGTAAAAATCAATTCAAATACTATAACTTAATTCAGCAATGTTTGTTATAATTCATTGATCACAAAAATACAGTTTATACAGTTTTAGCATAAATATAGACCTTGACATAAATTAATAATATAAAAGTAAAATAATAGAATTCCTACAATGGATATCTAATAACCATAGCCTAAATAAATATTAATATTCCATAATAGTACAAAATAATAGTATTTTATATTAATTTCTACGTAGTCTAATTTAAATTAATATTATGAAATGTATCAAAATGATTACATTGTTGTTATTCTTATATGCAAATATTGTCATTGTTGTCACTACTATGACACGCCATACATCATTATGATCTATGTGGTTCAATAAAATATTATTATATTAACATATTACTTAGATATTATAGAAAATAGATTTTTATACAATACTTCATGTAACATTCGTTTTCATTTAACATACCATGGAAGTCGTCCGGGGTAAAATGTGCGGAACACACTCTGGTACTAGTTCGTGCGACCCGAACACCAGTCATGCCAAGGCACTTTATCCATTGTCGTCGTCTACAAGAGAATGTAACAAATATATTTATAAATAAATAAGCAACAATAATCGCAGCAAAGCGACTGAGCTAAGTACGTCTGCCCATGTGGGTAGTGGCGCTAAGACAACAAGAATTACTTACCTTTCTCGTGGGGTAGGAAAGCCTAGGAAAGTTATTTCCGGGTTGCCGCTTGTATTAAAGCACCCCGGTACGCAGCACACAAAATTACGAGGCATTCCACTAGATAAAATCCACTAAATGTGCGAATGTTGCCTACGGCACAGTACAGCCTGCACGCAGAATGTAATGCAATGTAATGTAACGGACAAGGAACTCTAGCAGCCAATAGGAGGAGGGTGAACACGATCTTGCAGCCATCTATTGAGCGCTGGACAAACTGGGTGACTGGTAGCGCAGTCTGGTAAATATTATATGTTAACTACTTGAAGCTTCAAACCTCATACATTAAGCGGCTATCTAGTTTCCTGGCCCTGGTCCCGGTCTAGTAGCAGTGACATCACACACACATGTGGTCTCTTGGAGCGCAGATCTTGAGATTTTAAAGGTATACTCGTACTTCTGCCCCTCCTCTCTATTGTTCTTCGTTTAACAAACAACAGACGCCTTCGTTGACTGTTTTAATAATAAATAAATCCACAAAACGAAACTAATGACCCCAGTGACCACGTGGTTAAACTGAATGCTGCTTCTGTTCATGGAGAGCGATATGTGGGAGAGAAAGAAGCTGGTCAGGGGAAGTAATGTCGGGAACCGTAGCAAAAATGAACCAATGGAAATAGATGAGAGAATTTTTCTACAAAATATTTGGAAAGTTGAGAGATATCTTCCTTTCCCTTTTTTAAATTAGTTTACAAGTCTTAGTTGAATACACACTACTGGAAAATGAAAAGAGAACACCATGAATTCGTGGACCCACCAGAAATTTTATTGACACATTCTTGAGGACGTATACAACAAACGATCACACCGACAGAGCCATACGCATATGAGTATAGTCGACAGGGCGTGCGAAAAGTCAGAGCTAGTACCCTGTATACCCTCCTTTTACAGCAATGCAGGCTGCAATTCTCACATGGAGACGATCGCAGAGGTGGCGAATGTAGACTTGGGGAATGGCCTGCCATGCAATTTGTTGCTGATGCCTCATTTGGGACAGATTTCCTGTCGGTCTTGCAGAGCGCGCAAAATGACGTTTCATCCAGTTCAAAACATACCCAATGGGGGACAGATCTGGGGATCGTGCTGGCCAGGGTAGTTGACGTACATCTTCGAGAGCAAGTTGGGTGGCACAGGCTGCATGTGGACGTGCTTTGACCTACTGGAAAATGACATCGCCTTGTTGGTGCACGAACAGTAGCACGACTGGTAGAATGATGTTTTGGATGTACCATGCTCTGGTCAATTTTCCCTCTACGATCACCAAAGGAGGACGGCACTTGCAAGATATGGCTCCCGACACCGTGATGCCAGGTGTTGGACCTGTATGTTTCTGTCTTACGCACTCCAGACGTTGGTGCTCCCATACACGACGCCACATACGCGTACGCCCGTCATTGGCACCAAGGCAGAAGCGACTCTCTGAAGACAACAAGTCGCCATTCGTCCGTCCATGAGCACCTATCGCGACACCACTGGAGGCGGGCTGCATGATTGTAGCCCTGCTTCACGGAGACAGTTGCGAATGGTTCTCGCTGACACCCCCGGAGCAACAGTGCCCCTAATTCATTACGAAGTCGCGGTGAGGTCCGATACGGCACTTCGTAAGATACGACGGTTTTGACGTGCATCTGTCGCAGCTGTCCGGTCCTAGGCTGACGGGCACGTGCATCTTCTGCTGACCACCGCCGACAACATCGATGCACTGTGGAGACCTCTCGCCCCACGTGTTACGCAATTCTGTGGTATGACCACCCACCTCCAGAAGACCCACTATATGCCGTCGCTCAAACTCCGTCAGTTGCAAAAACGGTACACGTTTACGCTGTCGCGGCATGCTAATAATGTTGCAGACACAGGAGGAGGTCCGTTTGGCAAGGAAAACTGGCTGCTACTGGCTCTGAAGGTCAGCAACTGCTGCGAAGCTTGCAACATTCCACGGCTTATAACGCGATTCCTGGTTTTTCCCCAGCGCTGCGCGTTTGATCATCGCATTAACTGCCCTCTCGTAGGGTTCGTGCAAATTTGGTATTTCTCAGTTATTTTCTTTACGGCATTCTTTTTCATTTTCCAGGAGTTACATCGCTCAGTTATACAGCTCTTATCAGATGTTGGATGGTTACACATGCACAATAAAAGACAATAACAAGTATTAAAACAAAGGACAAAGAAGTAATATTGGAGAAACTCATTGAGCACCACCTAAGAATTTCCTAAGTTGGTGAATTAAATCTCAGAGTGATCTATTAAATGTAAATTAAGGGGGTAACGGGGTTGCGTATTCTGGGAGGGACGAGACCTACTTTGCCGATGTGGAAGTGGACAGTGCCTGGAATTTTTGGAAGAGAAAAGAAAGGTGATATTGCGTGAATGTAGTCATGAATGAAACGAATCTTCAAATCTTTGTGAAGAGAGGAATTTCGGATAAACCAGGGTGCTTTGGTGGCTAAACGGAGTATTTTGTTTTGAAAAAACCTGAATTTTGCGGATGTGTGTGGGAGCAGCGTTGTACCATACGTAATAGTAATAGCAAGCGTAATAGTAATAGGGGGTCGAAGAATAGTTTTGAAGAGGACGAGTGAAGATTCGCAGCGGTTGATGTTAGGACGAAGTTGAGCAAGTTTGTTGTTGGCCTCTTTGATCTTTCCACGTGAGCCGGGTATCGAGGTGTAAACCAAGGTATCTGATCGAGATATTGCGGAGGTGACCAGGGTGTACCGGCGTTATTTGTAGATAATGGAAGAGGGCATGCTGGGAAGCGAAGAGCATTTTTTTTGCAGATGATTTCGTGGGGTTTAAGAGGAAGATCTTATGTACCGGCAGTTGATTATCCTGTTTCCACTTTTAGACCTATGAAATTGGAGTCACAACTCAGAGATGCTTATGAAATACCATATTGGAACTAAAATACTCCAACAAAAATTCAAGAAACTCGACTAGATACGTTTGTGCAAACACATTTAATTACTAAAGCACTTTATTCTGGAATCAATTACTATCCTAGTATGAAGCAACCATAGCTTTTGCAGCGAACAAATTGTATGGCTATCGGTTGCTTCTCCATGTTTGGACACTCGACATCCGATGTCCTGTCAGGTAGTTTCTGATTTCACTTCCGAGGATCGTCCTATCGGAGCTTTCACAGTAATTACTGCCAACATCCGCTTCTTCTTCCTCCCACACACACTCGAGTGCCCAAGGAACAATTAAGCAAAGGAAATTGTAGGGGTTGACATTATACTTTTGGACTCGTGCGGCATTTAAAACCGCAAACGTATTGCAATCAAAAAAAAAATTATTTTTGTTTACAAAAAAAATTATTTTTTGTAAAACATAAATTACTTATTCCAATTCGACTAACTACAACAGTTTAATTTATTGATCGTAAATACTAATTTAGAACTTCAGGACGTTTACAATAGTGAAATCGCCGTTTGTATGTGTTCCTGTTCACTTGTATTATTTACGAAAACTTTTGACTCCGTCAAATCTGTGAAGGGATCGACGTAATGTTGCTACGTGGCGTTTTACTCATTCCGTTACGCAAAATAATAAGTATACGCTCCGTTCCGAATATTTTTAGCAGAGAAAATAAAACAATGAAACACATGGTTACAGTTTCATTTCGTTTAATAATAAAAGGAAAACTAAAAGCATATGATTTCAGTATGTTACGAAAGTAAACTCTAGAAATTCTTTTCGTGGGAAACGACTTTGGTTTTTTCTCGTCCAATGAAACAATAACTGAATGGAACAATGAGTTGTTGGCTGTTGAAGGGAATAAGCTCCGAACTATCAAATCCTCTGTTAAGTCGTGCAGCACTTCCTGTAGGTCAGCCAGATGCGAGGAAGTCTTGCTGACTCCTCTGCGCAGAGGACATTGTCCTCTCACATCATCGGTATCTCTTGCTACTTGATGATGAACCCGTTTGTGAGGAGTGTAGCTCTTCTCTGACACTGCGTCACCTACTAACTGATTGAAGAAAATAGACGAGAATACGGAGACAAATTTGTCTGGCTGCAGATTTAACAACAGTTCTCGGAAATGAAACGGATGATGTTCATAAACTATTGAATTTTATGAGTAGATCGGAGCTCCTTCCACAAGTTCTCGGGAGGGATTAAATTTGCATTCTTCTTTCCTCTTCCCTGTCTTCTTTCCTTTTATCCTTCGTTTCCGTAATTTGAAAATTATAATTTTTAGATTTTTTTCTTTTTATGATATAATGTATTGGCCAACTGTTTCCTTTTCTTTTCTCTCATCTTTGTGTTTAGATATTTGTTGAATTCAGGAGGTTTTTTAGTGGGTGTGGTCGAGATATTCGGCGAGTCCCACACACGGGGAGGAGTCTTCTCTATGGTGCGAAACTGCATTTTCCCCCACCTCCATGGGCTCTAATGACCTTGCTGTTGACGAGTCCCTAAAGCCCCACAAAAAAAATTTAAAAGAAGCGAGATGCCAAACGAAAGGTTATATTCTAATGTATCCGTTTACATCTGGCGAAACGTAGCTAAGTTTTCATATAAAATAACAAATTCTAATACCGTTTAATTAACGTGGTAACATTCAATATTAATGTCTGTTTCGTACATTTTAATGTAAATTTAATTAGTACTACCTAAACTATTGAACAGTGAGTGTGCTGATTTAGCCAGAATTTAGTTTACAAAAATATTGTATACAAAGATGGTATAAACCCGTATAAAACTGATATTTTGTGTAAACGCGAATAACAGGTGACAGAAGTTTCATAAATAATGAAAAACAAATTACATCTATTTTTGTGTGTGAACTTATAATTATCCTGGAAATATAATAAATAAATAAATTTGTTGTCAAAAAAGCGAAAAGCTTACTATTTGAGTTTCCATGTGACTCACCCGCCGCCACCCGGGAGATTTTATTTATTTATGTATTATATGACTTTAAGGAGGATCAGGTCATGAGACCACCTCTTCCACCTAACCGTTGGACTTGGGTAAGGGAATTGGGAAGGAGAGATGTTGGGTCGCCGAGGATATTATGGTACCGAACCGACATTTGTATGGAGTAGGTGAGGGAAACCCCAGCTGAAAATCTCAACTAATTCGGCCGAGTAAGGTTTGAACCCACGCTCTACCGCTCAGCGGGATCGCGGAGGACTAGACCACCGCTGTGGGATTTTATTGGTTTTTTTCCACCACTTCACTCAGCTTCACATTCCTGTGCTACGCCGAGCCCTTAAGGTCCCGCGGGAACGTTTTAGAGGCTCCGCAGCCCTTACAGGACATGATGGGAATAAAAAATTAATAAATTTAAAAAAAAAAGAAATAAACTGTAAAGTTCATTCTGAACGAAAATTTACATATTTGATTTCGTTCCAAGTGATTCCGTGTAAGTGAACGTCATACGAGTATTTCAGCTAGATTCATAATACGCCATAATAATAATGTGTTAAACACTCCTCTGCGTCATATCACATTATTTTATCTACGTCGCCATAACATTACATTTGTATACCGTTTATTTGTAGGACATGGGGCAGAACTGATTCCAAAAAGGGTTCCACAAGTCAAAAGGGTTGGGAACCACTGGATGATAAATAATATCTCGTGACTCGAAACAGATCGACAGTACATGATCGAAACATCGTTCCACGAAAAAGTCCATTTCCTCTCTTGGAAAAGTATGGTGTACTCTGCGCATGCGCCGTTTGTATGTTTCATTCGCGCTTCTGGAAAGGGGATCAGTTCGATGCCTTAGTCCACGGATGCGAATGCTGAGTATTGATTCCCCATAAAATATTCCACAAAGCAAGCAAGTGGCATGATCTGTAAGTGAGCGCTCAATGGAAATACCGCAGACAGGAGGGTCCGCGACATGAAACACATCTTTGCAACCCAATACATTTTTATGTTACGAAAGGAACGTTTTTGGTTTAGCGCCTAATACTGGAGGTCAGCTCACGGACATTCTCGTTGGACGGTACTTGTACATCCTCCCTATTACAACACGTCCCGAGGTCCAATGTTGGGCAACCCGGCACAAAGGCGTTGCACTTAGCCATGTGTCACACAATCGTAATGAAGCGTTTCGAGAAGACACTCTTTCGTATAGGCATGCGTATCAGAATCAGAATTCTTCCTCCCGAAGGATTTTTGCGAAGAAATCTCTCCGTATCGAGACAAGCCAAGACGACGTTTTCTTTGGAGATCTATGGGAAAGGCAGATCCGTCAATGTGTCACGGATACATTGACGAAGAAATATTCAATTTTCAATTATCACGTACTTTTTATGTAAATATTCTACGAGGAAAAAAATAAATCCCAATTCAAGTAATTATCTGCTTTTCAAATGAATTTACCTGAATTTTTTCACAAAATTTTCAATAAAATAAATGTACTTGAAAATCTTTTTAACAATTCGCGTTTTCTTTCATAAAGTATTCCGTAAAATTTTATTATACCCATAATTTTTTTGGTTACAGACTTCATATGGTGGGAAATTGCGANTATGGACTTGTTTGTCCGGGAGAAACCGCGTTTTTATTGGATAAAACTACTAACGTTTCGGCCATCATACTGTGGCCTTCTTCAGGGCAATGTCCGAGTCGTACAGACCGAAGTCGCTGTCGTACTCTTCCTGTACGAATCTGGCATTGCCCTGAAGAAGGCCACAGTATGATGGCCGAAACGTTAGTAGTTTTATCCAATAAAAACGCGGTTTCTCCCGGACAAACAAGTCCATAGTGACTCCGACCGCGGAAGCCTAGGTTTATATATATTTTTTATTCTCAATATGGTTTCATGTTTAGTGCTGTTGAATTTTCAAGGTGAAACACACTAATACCCAAAGATATTATTCTTGTTCCAAAAAGTAGTTATGAGAAGGACATTTTTGAACCGGAAATGAAAAAATGTGAGATGACATTTAGGTTAGAAAATATTCGTCGAAATTTTTCGTTTCTTACTGAAGGAAGGATTCGATTAAAATATAATAAACGCACTTGAAATCGTCGCAAACTTTTCAATGAGATAAATGTATTTGAAAATCCTAACGAGAAATTAGCGCTTGTGCGACGATGAAAGAAATATTAAAATTTTCTTTCTTTGGTGTGATACACAGGAAAATAGGGGTTCAAAAACCGCAGATCATATCATAAAGACTGAAAATTTGGGAGAGATCTTAGCGTAGAATCTCATGAAATTAATTTCAACAAGATTTTTGGGCCAATACATACGACTCCGGTCCGCTCGATGTAAAATTTGCCGTATCTGAAAGTTAGTATTTTGTTGTACGAATGGTAGGGCTATTTACGTCTTTCATTATCTTATAAAAATTAACGACCTTTAATGAACTTTTACTATATTTTTCTACACAATATTTCTCCCTGAATTTTGTACCTTCATCAGGTGTAATGCGGCTACTTCCTAGTTACCACACTTTACCTAACTTCAGCGCTTCCGGGATACATTTTTACGAATATCAATTAATGCGCCATGGTTAATAAGAAATGGAATGTTACATTGTGAGTTAGGTATACCTCCAATAGCACGAACCATCCTCAAATTCTCATATGAGTTCTTTCTAACCTTCCTAACGTTCACGGATCTGCTTACTATCATCTAGGCACAGAGACTCCTACATTCCTCCGCATTCATAATAGATTCCCCATGCTAATTTTATTCTATGGATTTTCCGACATCAGATAACTGTGGAGGCTAAAGGTATAGAATGTGCTAAGAGTGAATAGTAGTGTAGTGTAGTAATGTGAAGTGTACTTGATTGTTCACAGCAATCCTGTTTTCGTTTTATTTCTTATAGTTATTAATTTCTTCTAATTATAAAAATTATTTTTAATTTAAGGCCATAGGAGGAGTAATGGTATATGTCTGTATATTGAAACGTGCTTGTACGTAAGAGTGTGTGTCTGTATCTGTTTGTAAGCAAAAATGTGTTTCTGGTACAAAATGTGTGAATATACACACATATGGACCTAATTTAATTTTGTAATTTCTTAGATGTATTATCCTTTTTGCTTATAGTGTACTAATTTTCTAAGCATTTCATTCCGTGTTAGTGTGTTTTATAGATATTTGGGCGAAGATTTTTTAAATTTCACATTATCATATTATGTATATTCTTATTATGTCTATTATATTTTCTATCTGACACCGAACATTGCTCACTTACAGATTAATAAATAATAATAATTAAAAAATAATAATAATAATAATTATTATTATTATTATAGCGACCTTTCATTCACATATTTATTCCGCAGGTGGCTTATACACTTCAATCTGACACACAAAATGAATTCTTGGGATGGTTTCCCCCATCCACTTATATCTCCTGGATCACTGGAAACCATTCAACCATTTTGTAGATCCGATGTATTTCAACGATACAAAAATCGGGTAAATTTACGTAAATAATGAAATATTCTAATCACTTGTCATGAATGATTGTTTAAAACAGAAAACTTACAATTATCATAGTATTAATAAATAAATGTCCGATAATTTCTCCGTATCCGAATGTAAGTTTAAATTCCCCATTGCGGTATTTATTTAAATAAACTTTATTGTCAAAAAAGCAGTTGCAAACTGCGTACGACCAGTGGGGGGCAATAAACTAAGTTACTCTCCGAAGACAAGCAAGGTACTATCCCCTCTATTTCCGATGAAGGGCCCATGGGCAGTGGCAGATTTAATATTTGTAAAAGAAATTATTTAATAAATACGTACTGTTATCTATTTATTATTCAAAATAAATTGTAGATATTTGTGCAGTAAAAATTCGAGATTAATAAAACAAAAGTATTAATGACATTCCCGCCTAAGGAAAACCCGCCACCACCCGGAGGAAAACCGGAGTAAAACCCGGGCCGGGATGGGATTTATTGTTTTAGGTTGTTCTGCATATAATTTCTTCTTGGTTTCATTTGTCCTGTTGTTGCAAATAATACAATTTCATTCCTGATATGTTTCTGGGATATTTCATTACTTACGTAAATACTTGACGATAGCCAAAATCCTGGCTAAAACGTTGTATAGTAAAATATAGTAATTTTTCTGTTGAAGGTGGAGTTGTAAAGGCTTTACTGACACTTCTGCGTGTTGTGTGAGATGGTAGAAGCAGCTGTGTGTGCGAGCAACCATTCGCCACCCCAATGGACGTGAGGGTGAAAGCAGTGTTGGAAGCAAGAAAAGACATTTCGTACCGTGTTCTTGCCTTAAAAGGTCCTAGAGAATGAGAAAAAGTACTAGATCTCCCGTTTGAAAATATGAGTCAAATCAACAACGGCAACCCAAAGTAAGAATAGTTGTAATGAGATATTTATAACAATTAGAACTTTATGATCAGTCGAGAAGAATGTTTCGGTATGTGGAACGTGCAGACTTAGACTGTTCTCATCCATTTTTACTTCGTTATTAACACACACTTCTGTATTCCCGACGTGATTTGGATTTGATATTTATTGAAAAATTATAGCTCACCCGACGAACGTTGTCCTGTTTCCAAATTACAATAAGTTTGTTTGTGATCGTTTTGTGAATTTGTGAAAAGCTATTTGAAATGTCTAAACAAAGTAAAAATGAGAAGAAAAAATATTATTTCTGAGTGATCATTGTATCTATTAACGATTGTGACCATGGATGTTCAATTTGAGGAGGAGTACACCCAGAAGCACATACAAAAATTATGATTTTACAGTTTGTCAGACTTTCCTTTGTAATTTTCCCCATTTTTTTTTCTTGAAAACTTTTCCTGGACCATAACGAACAAAACAAAACAAAAATTTATGCAAATCCATCGTTCGAATCGTGAGTTGTGGTCTTGAGTTCATACAAAAATCCCATAGGGAAAAGCACTCTGCTTTTTTGAATTTTCCACTTTTCCAGGCAAATTTTCCAATTTTACTTTTCTCATATAACTTATTCTGATTATTTCGAACGTTTTAAAAAATTAGCCAAATCGGTCCAGCCGTTCTCAAGTGATTTACATTTACCAACCAACAGCATTTAAGTTTTATTTATATAGATTATGTATTACTGGAACACGC
Source organism: Laupala kohalensis (assembly GCA_002313205.1). Classification (NCBI taxonomy): domain Eukaryota; kingdom Metazoa; phylum Arthropoda; class Insecta; order Orthoptera; family Trigonidiidae; genus Laupala; species Laupala kohalensis. The sequence goes on along the minus strand of NNCF01126257.1, from coordinate 609,368 downwards.
ATTAAGTTCAATATTGACTCACATTTTCACCTCTTTATTCTTGTTGGAGCTTGATTACATAGTGTTCTGGAAAGTATAAATTTTATAAAGACGAATGTTCTAGATTCAGAGAAGATAATTCAAGGTTCTTACGCAATTTCGTCCTGTTAAGAAAAAAGTCCTTTTCTTACCAGGAGTAGAATTTCCAATAATTTTGGAAAATTTAACCTTCAGGGATTTTCTTTCCAAAAGTATTTCCAAAATTCGATATATTCATCACTATCATTAACCTGTAGACTTAGCTGCTATTCTCACTGTAACTGTTAATTATTTTCATATTAAATGGGTTAAGTTTTGATCTGGCAAATATATGATATTCGATTTTAATACATTTTATACCTCTGAAGAAGTATAAGATTTCCATAAAAAGTACTGAAGTGCTAAAATTGTTCATAAAATTCTAGATGTAGTTCTAAAGGTTTTGAATTCAATTCAATCCAATTGAATAGGGTATTTTATTTACAATATTTACATTTTAAATTTACATGAGGCGAGGTTTTAGCCCCTTTGCCTTCTTAAACCCTTTAATGCCGTGGGCTGTGCGTTACATACCCCTGTATTCTCTGTCAATGAATTGTTCAGTTGCGTCTACATTTTTGGCAGAAAGATTGATATTTTTATTTCCAGCTGCCGTAACATTACATTTAGTTATGCATGGATAGTAGATTAATTATTATTATATTATAAACTTTTGGCATGCTGTAATAGTTTCTTAAATCTGAAATAGGTGCAACTGACTAATTCATTGAGCACCGTTGGGAACCACGGAAAACCAACGGTCAGGACACAAATACTACATGGAAAAATATTTACAAGAGACAATATTTACAAAAGTATTTACATAAGACAAGAGTCTATAAGAATTATTACAAAATTAGTATTTACAAATAGAGTCTATAAGAAAAAGTATTTACAAAATAGTCTTTCTTCACCCGTAAATAGGAAGAAGTTTTGTTACATGTAACATAGAAAGCAAAGAAGCCGGCAGTATCACGTTGCATTTTGCCCAAAACCCCTTTATAATCTCCTTCATATCTTTCTCCCTTTTATCCCTTACGTAGCTTAGAAACTGCCCCAAAGATATTCACTACAGATATTATATTTTCGCCCATTATATTAATTGCCAAGTTAATGTTTCTGTTTTTGTTTATAAAGCCCCCGATTTTCAAAAATGTTCGATGTTTTTCTGTTTGTGTACAATGTAACAGGCTGTGAATCTAATTTTCTTCCTACTCAACACATGTTGGACAAATCGAATCTAGATTATTTGTTAATTTTTATTAATTTCCATCCCTCTAGTCGAAACCACCCGTAACCTGATCGCGTCCTCGATGTCAGAGAGTTGATGTATGGTTTGCGTCCCCAGTGACCTGCTACAACTGTTTGAACTATGAGTGACCTTTTTATCTAACCTGTTCGTTTCTATTTCTAGTCTGTACGCTTCATATAATTTATTTTCAATTACCTGGCTATCAGTACTCTCAGGTGTGGCCTGCCATAGTATTCCAGCCTTAGATTACAGATAATTTCCCTAATTTGCCAAGTACTAAAGGTGGTATCACTGGGTGGAAGGGATTAGGGCAAAAACGCAGGGCCAGGGTTCTGCACGAACAATTCTCGTTTGTGGCAGCAGCTCCCTGCTGTGACCTTCGCGCCTCTAGCACGCCAACTGTTCCTTCGTTGGCTCCACTAGTTTTTTTCTCCCGTCTGACGTGTCATGTGATTATTATTCACTCTTCGTAACATCACGATAAGTTTGTTAGTTTTGATTTTGCGAATTTAATAATGGTTTTATTAAATTTAATATTTGCGGAAATTCGTTTGGGGTCATTCGTAAAACACGTGATCCAAAATGGGCAATTTTTTACTCCCCCCTCCCCTTCGTAACGTTCTGTCGCAAAAAAGAGACCCTCCCCCCCCCCGTCAGTGAACGTCTCTAATTTATGAAGAACACCACTAGTTTTTGGTAAAAAAAATAAGTGCAATATTTTGTAATTTGTTGAAACATTTATTATATTAAACATTATTTTTAACGGTAATTATAAAAAAATATTGGAATTTTTATTTTATTTATTTAAATTATTTGGTATATTTATAATAATATTAGACTATTGTATTTTTTGTGATCTTGAATGATAAGATAATAATATGAAACTCCATGAGCGTACAAATCACTGTGTACGCCCTCCCCCTATGATTTATTGTACATCAATGTAACGCTCAATGTCACCTCCCCCCCCTCTCAAAGCGAACGTATTTCATGGATGACCCCTTGATGATCAATATGAAATGCTTGCATTTCGATCGATCAACACTTAGTATATATAANTAAGCGAGAATTTCAACTGAAATTGTGTACCTTTATTTATTTCGTGAAAGCGGGGACTTGGTAGTTAATTCGATCACGTTCCCACACTGCACGATAAAGTTAATTTGGATTTCTTTTTGACAAGAGTGATTGTGACGCTGGAGATAAGCTCATCCACAATACCTGCTTCTATTTACAAAAGATCGTTTACTAATATTAGTGTACTTATTTTTCGTACACGCTGCTACTAATGCAGTTTGCAGACACTAGTCGTAGGCGCAGAGTCCCAAGGACGCTCCCCCGTATGGGGTTTAAATGAAGTTCCCAAACGCGCGAACTTCCTTCGATGAGAAAGTGTCTGTCACACGCCCACTCAAAATTTCCTTCTTTTCCTCTGTGTGCGATCCGAAATAATTTTCCGATTGTCTGTGCGTATCGTTAACTTATTATCCGGATTGAAGATAAATTATGATTGTATTGTAGAAATATTGAAATGTTGCCTTATTTAACACATCGGTGTTTTAAGTAACATCATATTATTAATCAAGTAACAATGGTGAGTTAATTTATATAATTATTCATCATCGTATTATGTTCGCTTTCACTGAAATCAAATTGTCTACACGAAACTTAGAAATATTTACCAAAGGAGCTCTAATTAAATAATGATTTGCTCTATAGATTTTTGACGCGGACAATTATTTTGTGATTTAAGAACTTTATTACAAATATATATTATCATTTGCCTCTTTCTTTGACACGGGACACATAGTTTTCAGTCGCGTGATTTGACTGCCTTGTTGGAACAGTATTTTTCGCAGATTTTTGTGAATTATTCTTATAAATGCCCCAAAAGGTTTGAAAATATTAACGTCATTCCGTTCCTATTTACGTGTTCCATGTTTGGGTAGGTCTCGCTATACTAAGTCATACGCCTGCGAAAGTATTCATTTCAATAGGGCGCTTTATTTACAAATATTATTTATGTACAAATGTGTGGCGAGGCTTTTTGTTGCCTGTACGCCTGTAAAATTCCCCTTAATTAGAGGCGTGGGCTNACTCTCATTGAACGGACAGTTGCAGTTTTAATTTTTGGAAATCTTTGTTTTGAACTTAAAATGATTGTAATTTTATTTACTTGTGATTTGTATCGTATTATTATTATTATTATTTAGCATTCTTTAGTGCATCTTTAATATTGTTTTATTTAGTTGTAAAATATATTTTAAGTATGCTGCAACTACCGATTAAATGAGCACCGTTGGGAACCACGGGAAACCAACGGTCAGGACACGAATATATATATCGAAAGTATCTAAGTATCTACATATAAGCGAAAGTATCGACATATAAGCTCATAGTAATTTAAAGTTAAATAATTCAAAATTTTGTTCTATAAGAGTATGAAAACTCATCGTCATTAAATGGGGAATGTCATCGATCATACCAATTAGTTAATCGATATTACAGTGTTCTGAGTACTAAAAGGAGTAGTAAATGTTTCCGGCTTGTTGCTTCGTTTAAATAGGAACATATGTGAAGTGCAGTGAAGTGTAGTGAGGTGATTGGAGTCTAAGAGTGTAGAAAATCCTCACAGTGAAAGTAGCGAAGTGTAGTGATGTATAGTGAAGTATACCTGATTGCTCTCAGCAAGTCTGTTTTGGTTTTATTTTTTATTGTTATTAATTTCTTTTATTTATGTTATAGCAATTACTTTTACGCTAAGGGTATAGGAGGAGCAATGACATATTTGTGTATATTGAGCGTGTTTCTGTAAATGGTTGTAAGCGAAAATGTGTTTGTGTATGTATGTGAATATACGCACATATGAGTCTCATGTAGATAATTATTTTCTTAAATCTAATTTATTTCTCGTGGTAACCATGTGTAGTAATTTTCTAAGCATTTTACTCCGTTTGTGTGGGCATTTTATTGATATTTTTTTATAGATATTGATGATTTGTTTTTTAACTTCGTATTATTGTATTATGTATGTATTCTTTTCTATCTGCCACCGAGCGTTCCTCACGGGCAGACTAATAAATTATTGTTATTATCATCATCGAAATCAATCATGGTGTAATAAAACATGAAACAAACGTATTACGGTATAATTAAAAACATTAAAAGTTTTTTCTTACTCTGCAACTCTTGCGATATCTATTCGATTTCGAAAGAACAGTTTGTTTCAGAATAAACGACACTCAACATCATTTATATTTTATATAATAAAAATGTCATACATAAAAAGTTGAGCGTATTTTTTTGTTAGTTTACGGCTATGTTCGTTTTCCCCTTCGATTTTCTAAATAACATTCATCACCCCCCTTTACTTCGACAACGAAATCTTTTCCGGGTTTCCCCTGAGTCATTACGAGGTAATTCATCACCCGGGGAGGGGGAAGTACAACTGAATTCTTTTGAAAACGTCTCTGTGTATCGATCCCGTTTTTTATTTCTTTGTACCTTTCGCAATTCCTCGTGTGCAGACGATTCCATTTCACACGTGGAGGGACTCAACTTGCGTTGTCTGCTTACGCAAGTCTCGGCTCTTTCTCAACGGGGACGAACACAATGGAGAGAGGAATGGACGGAACATTTCGAAATGCAAAATGATTCTCGTTACGACATTGTTTCTTCATTACGTTGTTTCTAAACCGTTCGTATTTTAACAGCGTTGTATTCAATAACTCTACCCGACCTCTCGCTTCTTCGCTCCCTTCATGTTTCTATGTTTTGCTGAAAAAAAATAATAATAATAAAAAATTAATCTGCAAGTGAGCAATGATCGGTGGCAGATGGAAAACATAACGGCCATAAAAAGAATATACATAATGCGACAATGTGTAATTGAAAAAAAAAATCTTCGCCCAAATATCTATAAAACACACTAACACGGAATGAAATGCTTAGAAAATAAGTACACAATAAGCGAAAAGGATAATACACCTAAAAAATTAAAAAATTAAATTTGGTCCATATGTGTGTATATTCACATACGTATAGAAACACATTTTTACTTATAAACAGATACAGACACACACTCATACGTACAAGCACGCTTTTTGTAGACACATGTACCATTACTCCTCCGATAACCTTAATGTAAAAATAATTGCTATAATATAATTAAAAGAAATTAATAACTATAAAAATAACGCCAAAATAGGATTGCTGTGAACAGTCACGCACACTTTACATCACTACACTACACTACACTGCACTGCAATTCTATTAGCTTCGAACATTTTCTATACCCTTACACTCCAATCACCTCTCTACACTGTACTTCACATGTGCTCCTATTTCGAAGAAGCAAGAAGACGGATGCGGAAACATTTTACTCTTTTTGCTAAGTTCGTAAGTGTTGTGGAAGGTAAGTTATTCCAGTCTACAATGGTTCTATTCACAAAGGACTATTTCGCATTATTTGTTGTCTGTTTCCTACATTTTATTTTACGCTTGTGGTGGCCGCGTCTGGTGTCGTTCGGTTGGTGGAGCCTAGCGTTCACTGATTTCCATGCAGGCTCTCCTATGAAAGCTTTAAACAGATAGTCGTTATGTGGTCGCTATTGAGTATCTGTTATCTCAAGACCTACTTGATCATAAACTTGATTATCACGTATATAAGACCTTTCCATATAACAAATCTCAAGGAGATCGTGCCCACAATTCAGGGGCGTATGTGGCGCTTTCGAGGGGAGGCTGGTCGGAAACCGAATTACGTCGCGGGTGAGTTTGATACATAAGACAGGAATGACACTAGCTAGTGCTAACTTCGAGGTACAGTACTCGTTCAGATTATAGTTCAAAATTCTCACCACAGTTCCAGAGTTCAGATGGGAAGGTCGAGTACTTTCGATAAGCTCGAGTAAGTCGTAAGTTATATATTCTCACGTGAGTTATATGTTAGCGGCTAACGGTCAACCATTTCAAGTGGCCAGCAATGACCCTTTGGCGATAACTGATGGCCACCCAATGAGCATTTTTAATAGAGTTGAAAATTTTTGGCACATTCAATTATATACTTATCAGTGGAGAGGTGGAAAGTGCCAGATTTGTGAACACGAACTTATTGAAAAAAAATCTCTCTCTACCTTACATGTTTTAAGTCTTTTAACTTCATAGAGAGGTAACTCTTAGTCACACGAAATGAAAATTTCATGACATCTATAAAACGAAAGTGGAAAGCAAAACTAAGCAAATATGATTTGGGAAAAATTGCGAAGTCCAATTTCATTTTCATAGTAATATGTGCAACCTATTCTTTACAGGCTGCCTCTAATTCTATTTATTCTCTTACTTACACAAATAAGGAATCATTGCCCGCAGATCCTTCTTTTCGGTCGTAATTGGGTTAGGTGACAAGAAAACTTCGAACATTGCAGACTGAATGTCGTTCACTCGCTTCCTTCTCTTTAGTACCGGAATTTCATGACCAGTCTCATGTTTACTACATGATTCTTTCCCCTCTACTCTAACCCAAGTTAGCGGAATTATAACTTTCTTCACTCGTTTCACTGCAAATGCATTGCGTGCAAAATAAATGAATGGCTATTTGCATCTGTCTTTTGAGATCGACGAGGGACTTCGCACTTCTGCCATTTTGTGATGGTCTTGGGAACTCTTCGCAGTTTTTTTTTTTGCGAACTTTGGCCTTTAAATGTATAATTCACTACGTCTTTTTGCTTCTTTCTAAAACACTATCACATTTTGGCACTTCGGTTCTCTCTACTGATAAGTGTCCAATGGTAAAAGCAATATAGCCCTCCACTGACTCAGGGGTTAGCGTTCTTGCTCATCACTAAGTCATCCCGGGTTCAATTCCCGGCGGGGTCAAACAAAAAATTTAAAACTTTTTCACATTAATGACCCAGTTTATGCAGCTGTGACTACTGAAAAATGAACCTTCCTTCCTCTATCCACATCCTGCTAGTACCAAAAACAACTCCTACTCCAAGTTGTTGGTAATTCCGCCGTACCGGCCCACCTATACTAATACCATTCTACCCTCCTACCTCCTATCGCTCCTTGTAGATAAGCTTCAATAGCACTTAGCTACATTTCCCATTTACAAATACTAGAATAAATTAATGGTAAAACATTAATCTAGCAAATATTTCAAGGCCAAACCTACCTATTATTAACCTACTACACCAGTGCTGTCCTCCAATTAGCCGCTGTATTTGGCGAATGCGAAACATTTTTTGCGGCCCGGGAGGTGTAGTACATTTTACCGTACGTCAAATTCTTCATCAACCCCTGGAGGGCACAACTTTGCGTTATAATAATTTGTTAGTCTGCTAGTGAGCAATGCTCGGTGGCAGACAGAAAAGAATACATACATAATACAATAATACGAAGTTAAAAAACAACCCATCAATATCTATAAAATACATACACAAACGGAATAAAATGCTTAGAAAATTACTACACATGGTTACAACGAGAAAGAAATTAGATTTAACAAATTAATTATCTACATGAGGTTCATATGTGAGTATATTCACATACATACACAAACACATTTTCGCTTACAAACAATTACTGAAATACACTCATATGTACAAACACGCTCAATATACACACACATATGTCATTACACCTCCTATACCCTTCGCGTAAAAGTAATTGCTATGACATAAATAAAAGAAATTAATAACTATAAAAAATAAAACCAAAGAAGACTTGCTGAGAGAGATCAGGTTCACTTCACTACATATCACTAAACTGAACTACTTTCATATGTGCTCCTATTTCAACGAAGCAACAAGACGGTTGCGGAAACATTTTACTCTTTTTGGTAAGTGTTGTGGCAGGTAAGTTATTCCAGTCTACAAAGGCTCTATTCACAAATGAGTATTTACCAATATCCGTTTTCTACATTTTATTTTATACTATACTGTCAGAATAAATATTTGATATGGCTCTGATGACTTAAACATTGGCTAGCTCTAAAGCTCCAATAAAAGTGTGTGTATATATAT
>NNCF01126257.1:571588-600941 GCA_002313205.1 Laupala kohalensis | reverse complement strand
GAGAGAAAATAGAAAATTGTATTCGGCATTACTTTCTCATACTTTATAACATGAAAACATTTCATCATAACGCTGAATATAAAAAATTCATTTAAAAATAAAAATATACAACTACATTTTACTGCCTTTAAATTTACAATTGTTGATAAGAATTAAAATATCACGTATAATAAATAAATATGACGCATTAGTTTTCTTCGTCGGGCAACATTTTGCCAAACCCCATCCCGTGCCACCCCGATAGATCGAAAGTGTATTAAACATTTGCCAGCGCGCCGACATAAATTGGATACAGTGTTACTTGGAACCATGTGTATACTCAAGTAATCGAGTGTTTGGGCACTAAAAATCAAAGATGTCGAAGTGGAGTGGTGTTTCAGGGGTGCCACCACCAATATTTTAGAACAAAATACCCCACACGCGGCATATGAGAAGCAAGCTTCTTTTCTTCTTTTTTTTTCTTTTTTCTTTTTCATATCGTAAAGTATGAGCACGGATATTTCAGATTCTAAGAATCCCAATCTCAAATGTCGGTTTTCTGATCAATTGAGGAAGCGTCTGACGATCTCTGAGCAATCGAGGAAAACCCTCTACCTGACCCAGCAAATTATGTGCAACTGATGCCCCTCCCGTGCTTCTCTGTTCCCAACGAATTCCTTATGCGCGTTACTTGCCATTGTTTCAAGAAGTCTAGCGTTATGAATTATTCATTCACTTTTCCCTTCATAATTCAGCCTGCTCTGAATTCCCAAATGAAATGAATACATCAATTGATATCTTCGTCGTTCAAATACCCATCGTGTACATCGAAAGGGGAGGTGGGTGGGGGGGGCTAAGGGGNCTCCACCCCACCCATTGGACCTGAACTCTTAACATATAAAACTGAAGTCGATAAATGGCATGCTTTGTAAAAATGTTACCAGATTAATATTTGTTGTTAGTTATAATTGTTATTAATAATATAATAGTTATTGTTAATAATAATATAATAGTTAATGCCATTAAAAATACCAGATTAATAAAATTAATAATACCAGATTTATAACTTCAATAAATAATTGTTATTGTTATTTATGTTACCAGATTGTTTATTGTTAATAATTTATTTGATGCATTTTATTTAAAGATAATATGTATAAAATTTGTGTAGTAAAAAAAATAATTTTAATCAAAACTGTTCCCCGGTTAGCCTCCTCCCCTTGAGTACTGTCTATATCTGCCACTGATTGAAAGTAACTAGTGATCATATCTCCTCACTTTCTTGCTACACACGCATCATACGGGGCGAGTTAAGTAGAAGTAAGAAGAATTCTCAGACGTCTCCAGATCTTTAAGGTCCGTTTCCACGAGCAATAAAGTTTGCGACATTTATGTCGAGAGAATTTGCTAAGAGAATTTACACGAGCCGCAATTTCTCTCGCAAGTTCCTCTCAGAAAGCATGAGCGACATTACTTTCTAGTTGATCTCGGACACACTTGCCGGGAATATGTCGAACGTGTTTACACTGGCAACTGTCTATGTCGCTAGAGTTGGCGCTGTTGGTGGTTCCCGCGTAGATAGCACATCGCAAGTATTTCGAGTTGTTTGAGAGATTAACCTAGTTATTTGGGTGCTAAACGTTGTTAGTTAAAATGTCGTGTGGTGAAGTGCGTGCGGCAGCGTTTGTGGTGGCGCTTATTGTGAAGAAAACTCAAATGAAGAAAAAGCAAATGAATATGTGGGTGAGGGACTGGGTGTTGGCCAGAAATGAACTCGGAGCCCACGACACTTTAATTCGTGAGCTGAGGGATGGAGACCCCAAACAACTCGACAATTTTCTGAGAATGTCGAAAGAAATGTTTGACCAGCTTCTTGCAATGGTTGGTCCGAAAACTCAGAAACAGGACATCAATATGCGCAGAGCAATATCTGCCAGTGAACGTCTTTGTGTGACACTCAGATATTTAGCCACAGGTAGGTGGTAATAAATTACTTGTAACCATATATAAATAAACTTAATTGTATACACTTATTTACGCGACTACAATGCGTTGATTGTGATTAATAAGTGAGGAATAGAAAGCTACAAGTATTTCGATATGAGGTTATGTGAGAACAACTGGATTGATTAAAATCCTTTTGATGTTGAAATAACAGGATATTAAAATGAAATTCTTCATCCTATTTCAGGTGATTCTTACCATTCACTAATGTACCTTTTTCGGATACCAGTGTGCACTATTTCCAAAATTGTACCTGAATGCTGCGAAGCAATCTACATCTCATTGAAAGATGTATTTTTGCAGGTAAGATCTTACTGTAAAACATTTTTGAATCAATGCCATTAAAAAAGTGTTTGTAAACAGTTATGTAGATAGAAGTAAGCAGTTAAAAGATAGAGGATTTTCATATGGCCAATCTGATCATGAACAATAAGCTAGTTTATTTTATTTTTTTGTAGGGCTTTAGGGCTCGTCAATGGCAAGGTCACTATNCATTGAATGAGCACCTCATATGAAATGGAGAGTTACTTATTTAAAATGGGACTGGCTTTCACAGAAGCTTTCTTCTGTGAAAGTACTTATACCAAGTGCTGAATGTTATGTTTTAACCCCACATACTTTACTTATGTGATTAGTAACTTTTATTCATTAACAGCTACAGCCACTCTATAAACTCTTGTTAGCAAATAGTGATATAATTTATCGTATCAATTTTTTTAATTTACTTAAATAACTTCATGAAAGGATTGAGAGATATAGACAATAAAAAGTTATTACATCATATATTTATTAAGACACATTCTGTCATTGCATCCTCAGCTTTAGATATTTCCATAATTGCCTGAATGATTTTTTTAAAGTAGGTTTCTGTTTTGCGATGATCTCAGTGATCTTACTTCACTTGCCACATAATCCCCGAAGACCGCAAACTCATCAGAAGGTTTGTTCATTTTTTGAACAGCCTCTTGTAGAATTTCATCCAGAGGATCCCCTCTTTTCCTCTTCTGTTTCTCGTGCTTTGTTACTTCCACACATTCTTCTGGAGTGGAGGATAATTCACCATAGCTCGTGCTTTCATCCTGAAATAAAATAATAATTTTAAATATTCATATTACTTTTGTAAAGTACATTTATTATTATTTTCTTCTGAACATTGTGTGCTAAAACCTCTCTTTCTTTATCACCAGACACCAAAGGAACAAGATGAATGGTTGGAAAAGACTGAACGGTTTGGAGAGGTATGGCAGTTTCTTCATTGTGTTGGAGCTCTTGATGGCAAGCACGTGGCTATTCAAGCTCCTTCAAGAGGAGGGAGCTATTGGTATAATTACAAGCGTTTTCACAGCATCGTATTAATGGCACTAGTTGATGCTGAGTACAAATTTACATATGTTGATGTAGGGTGCAATGGAAGAGTTTCCGATGGTGGAGTATTTACTAACTGTTCTCTGTCTACTGCGTTGGCAGAAAACAGTTTAAATTTTCCACCATCAGGACCTCTTCCAGCTCGAGAAAAGAATGTGCCATATGTAATTGTGGCTGATGACGCGTTTGCTTTGAAACAATATTTAATGAAGCCTTTTCCTTCATCTGGTCAAGGAGCTTTAAATAGAATTTATAATTACAGACTTTCTCGGGCCCGCAGGGTCGTAGAAAATGCATTTGGAATCATTGCTAATAGGTTTAGAGTTTTAAGGAAACCCATTGAACTGTGCCCTCAAAAAGCATCCAATGTGGTGCTTTCAATATGTGCCTTACACAATTTCCTCGTGAAAAGGAACAGAAGAAGTTATGCTACACCAAGTTTTATAGATAGTGATGACGGGCTTGGTGACTGGCGGGTACTAGGAATGCCAGAGAGAAAATTATTTCCTCTAGAAAATAATAATTGCCACAATTATTCCCTGCCAGCAGCAGTGCGGGATGAATTCAGAGATTATTTTGTTTCACCAGAAGGTAAAATTCCTTGGCAATATAAAAACATTTAATGTATAAATTGTATTTTTGTATTATGTGAAAAGTTTTATGCAAATACAGAAAATGAAGTAAATTTGTTATCTTTTAATGTACTGTAGATGTTTCAATACCAAAACTTATATTAATGAACCAAAATTTCTTACTAAATTGCTTGTTGTTGGTGCCTTGGTGTGCCCCGGCCTTATAAAGCTCAGGGCTGAGAAAAACTCCCAACCTGGAGCTATCTCTCCTCCACTCCCACTCTTCTTAAAACTTATCCGACGCAGTTCCTGATGAAACTGCATCCGTAAATTGTGTTTTTTCCTCACTATTTCTTGCTCCGAGCACAAGAATTGTTCGGCCAATATCTTCACTGCTCTATCTCTCATGATCTTATTTTTATAATTGGGAGATGTTACGTCCCATAGCTCTGGGTACTCCTCCCAAGCAGCAATCAACTCGGAAGTTGCCTCCCTAGTCCAGGTTTTCTTGGTTTTCTCCATATCTAAAAAATATTTCAATGAATATTGATAATAAAATAGCAATATATTTAAATGAAGAGATTATACATATTACCTTAACTTAATACATGAAATGCAACATACTGCTAACGTACTTAAATATACACAATAAAATTAAATGCATGAAAGATAGAAGAAATAAAATTGGCTTGTATGTACGATCAAGTGACCACAAGGAGATATCTGAAAGAAAATTCTAAATAAGCTTGGACTTTAAACAGAGTCAGAGAAATAATAAAAATGTGNAATATTTGGACTTTAAACAGAGTCAGAGAAATAACAAAAATGTGTTCAAATTTTTTGTTGTATAAATAATATTCTACTTTTATATACAAATGTATTTATTTTTCAGAGTTAAAAGATAACGTTTTTGTCAATTCAAAAAACTTAAATGAATGTCAAATTAAAACTTAATACTTTCCATAGAAATCTCTTAGATTGCGGTGAACCTCACCGCCAGGTAACAGATCAATCATGTTACGTCGAATGAAAATGGGAGACGGGACCGGGATTCGAACCCGGGACCTTGAGCTTTACGCGCTCATGCGCCTACCGACTGCGCCATCCCGTTCGCCTCTCGGGCCCGTCTACCATTCTCATTCAANAATATTTGGACTTTAAACAGAGTCAGAGAAATAACAAAAATGTGTTCAAATTTTTTGTTGTATAAATAATATTCTACTTTTATATACAAATATATTTATTTTTCAGAGTTAAAAGATAATGTTTTTATCAATTCAAATAACTTAAATGAATGTCAAATTACAACTTAATACTTTCCATTACACAAATTTTGCATGTAGAAGTATTAAACAATAGTTTATTAAAAAAAGATTCCAAAAATAAAGAAGTTTGGAGATTATTTGTCATTGGGAATTGCTAATTGACCTACATAGATAAAAACAGACATATTTCATGTTGTCTGAAATGCATATGGTCGTTATGAAAATGCTTTAAATCAGAAAGAGAAACTGAGAAAACGTGCTCGGAAACAAAGATTTTGGATAAAGTGTGGAGAGTAGCTGAAGAATTAGACGTCAAAACAAAGCTATTCAAATTAAACAAGACTGAGGTTATTGATTGTGGTTATAGTCTTAATAATTTCGGTATTGTATAATTTATTTTATAAGAAAATTTTAAGTTATTTGACGTTAATGAGAATTTTTTAGTTCAAGGATTGCAAGTTTAAATTGTATGTTTATCCATTTATACTAAATATAAATGAAACACACACAAATAAAATTTTCTCTTACACTTTTTGTATAATTTTTTTTCCAACTTTGAAAAATGGTAACAATTATTTAAAAATTGTCCAATTATCCAATTATAGTCAACGTCCAGTACAATGTGTTTGTTATCTTGAAATCTCTTTTGCAAAAAAGTGAGAAAAAATTTAAATGATCTGGAGAACTGAGAAAAGTCAAGGAAATTCGTTGTAGAAAAATATTGGCCACCCTGTTAAAACATTTACAGTTGGTCTCAAAATTAAGCTTAGAAATTTGATTCTTGAAATCTATCCATTCTTACATTTTAAAACAAAAAAATTAAATATAAGCATTCCAATTGTTCTATAGAATCCATGTAGATAGTTAAGCCTACTATATGAAATGTAACATGAGAACTACTTCATCACAATTGCTATTATCCTCATTATGTTAAATGCTAGAATGCAAAAAGCATTACATCTATGTATGAGTATTTTCTTCTGGAGAAGAAAAAACGTGTCTACTTCATGAATTAAAAAGAAGTCTAAAAGAAAAAAGTTGGGAGTATGGAGAACAATGTATTGTCACTTGTTTAATTGTTATTTTGAAGAAAAGATAATGGATGCATATAACGCACTTTTCACCAAATGTATATTATTATTATTATTATTATTATTATTATTAGATCTTGCCAAAATGAATTTTTCTACTCCAATTTTTCAGACAATTCGTACTAAATACAACTAGAAAAAACAAAGAATAAAATGCTTTTAACATCATTTTCACTTCTTTTTTGATTATCTTATTTATTCAAATAATTTTTTAATATAGGCAAAATAATCCATGGGTTACGCAATGAAGGTTTTTAAGAATACTTACTAAAATATGAACAGAATACTCAATTTGGTGAGTCACTGGTGATAAAAACATGGAACATTTTTTCCATTAAAATTACACAGCTGAATTGGTAGTCAAAATTTTTCAGTAAGACAGATGAAAGTGAAGCGCACCAAAATATTAATTCCACATAGTCGCAGCATTCTGGTAAGGAATTTCGGATATAACTTGATTTGAACAGAATAAACACTGTATTCAGCTAAAAGTATGGAATTGTGTAACAAACACAGCGCAAGTTCGAGTTAAATTGGGCTCCAAATAGTTCAAAATGTCGATATGATGCGAATTACATCCTGGTTCGTCTACTCTTTATTGAATACTTCTTTCCTTTGACTTGATTTAAAACGGGATAATTCCTTGGGCACTCGATTATCCATAAAACCACTAACAAAAACACACTGGAATTCATGTTACCTCACAAGTATGTATTGATGATTCACAAATTAATAACTCTAATTTGAAAAGAACTAATTCTATAATTCACGAGACCGAAGGTCAATATTAAATATTACGTGTGATGAAATTGATATTTTCAACATTGCAATATTCTGTTATATATACAATATACATAGACACTTACCTGTTATTCAAATACCCGATTCACGACCGCAGCGAAGGAACTTGCACGCCAAATGTCGCTTAACCTTCCGCGTGGGTTCGAAATGAACTTCATATGTCCAGAGAGAAGGGATCTTGTGTTTACACGGACTTGCTCCAGCGCTCTCTGCGAGATGATCTGGCAAATTCAGAAACTCTCCGAGAGACTCTCAGAACCGTTTACACGGAGTAGACATCAAAGCGCGCAAGTTATGTCGACATATTTCTCGCTCGTGGAAACGGGTCTTAACATGCATACCTGCATACCATCTAACATTCACACATCACCTACGTACATCAATCTACCTACATTTACTTCTTACCAACTCCATAATCATAACACACGAATAACTATAGCCATCAACGTTAAAAGTATTGTAAAAGGGAAATTTAGCGTGCTATTGAAGCTCATCTACATGAAGCAATAGGAGGTAGGAGTTGGGTGGTAGGGCTATTGTTAGTATGTGAGCCGGTTACCTAGGTTTACCAACGACTTGGCTCACGTGGAGGGATTAGTAGGAGTAGTAAGTAATAGTTATTGATGCTAGGAGCAGTAGGAGGTGAATGGAAGGAGGAGGGTTCGCATAGAGTTTTGTCATAGAGGTAAAGATTAAAATAAAATACAATTATTTACAATACAAAAAACATACAATTGACATAGTACCTTGGAATGTCTTCTCAACATGTCTTCGTCTGAAACAATAGAAAAAGATGAAGAGGCAGAATCACAGCGCATATTACTCTTTCTCTCATCTCCCTCACATAGCTTACGAACTGACCCAGGGACTGCACTACAGATACTCTATTGTCCCTCATTATCGCAATGGCTAAATCCACGTTAATGTGATAATTTTGGAATGCACCAACTTGGATAATAGTTCGTTTTTGATCTGTTTTCTGGACGATAATAAAATGTGAATCCAATCTTCATTTTGTTCACCGTAAAGTGGGCAAATAGTCTCGATCCCCCCTCAGTTTTCTTAATTTTTACCCTCCTAAGCGAAACCATCCGTAACCCGATCGTTCTTTTGATGTAAGACAATCAATGTATGGTTTTCTGCCCCATTGCCCAGCTACTAAGGTTTGTACGATAAGTGACCTCTTTTCCAGTCTGTTAGTTTCTATTTCACGACGGTATAAGTCTTGGAGTTTTCTCTTAATATCNCACACAAGTGATTCCTGCTTTATGAATTAAATTTTTAATTTGCCTGTCCCATTTTCCTTCTGTATTACAATGGTAAGACTGAGTTACAAGTGGGTTCCTGGTGCCTGCCCTTATCGAAAGCCAATATTTAATTGTTCTTAATTGGAGAGTTAGTTCAATGGGAAGCAACCCAAATTCCCATGAAATTAATCATGTTACGTCGAATGAAAATGGTAGATGGGACCGGGATTCGAACCCGGGANAGCTCAAGGTCCCGGGTTCGAATCCCGGTCCCGTCTACCATTTTCATTCGACGTAACATGATTAATCTGTTACCTGGCGGTGAGGTTCACCGCAATCTAAGAGATTTCTATGTTTGTTCCCATGAAATGCCACTGTTTGCTGTGTAATTGAGCAATGCCCGTTACCATTTTAAGATATTTCGTTTGAAGCGAGTTTAAAATATCGTTAATCCGCGCACCCCATATTTCCGCTCCGTACGCAATTCCCGGGATGAGTAGAACTTGAAACATTTTATCCATAAGTCTTGGTGCAATTGTAATTTTTGATTTTGTTATTGTACTTAAAATGTATTTGTCTTTTCGTCGAGCTTTCTCCTTATGTCTCGTCCAATTTACGTTCATGCAGATAGTTACTCCTACATATATGTATTCTTTAACGTTTTCTAGCGTTTCTCATTTATACGACCAAATTTCATTCTTACTGTAGACCCACCAATTTTTAAATGTTATGGTTTTTGTCTTAATACCGTTAACTTTTAGTTTTGTTTCTTCGCAGAAATTAACCATATTACATTATTACAGCCCTTTTGTGTACTTTAAAACCACCTACTGTATATTAGTTGATATTATGTATTTACAATTGAGCAACACAGATCAAGAAAACTAAGCTTGTGCTTTAGGTCCAAATGGAATTGAATGTCAGATGAAGTGACAGAACATCCTTTCATAAATCCTTTTATATGTACACTTGGTCCTGAAGCACAGCCACAGCTAATTCACCATATGATCCACATATGGTAGGTGTACATTTAGCATGTATGCATACATGCTAAACATGCTGGTTTTTGGCGCCTCAATTATAAGTTTAATAAAGATGATAATCTGTTAATTACAAAAATTAATTTCAGCTTAAATTCCTGTTACTAAAGTTGTACAGCTTTTTTGAAAAAATCCACCAAATAGTACGGCATTGCACTTGATACACGGCATGCAAAGTCTGCGCTATGTCTTCAGAGCGTGGAGAGGTACTGAACTCCATCAAAATACGTCCATAAGTCCTTTGTGTGTTCTGGGTCATCTCCCACAACTGCAACGAACGGTGAAACCTGAATTTTATTAATCTTTGCTCTCATCCTTTCTCACTTCACCAGCCAATGAATCAATCACCTGAACCAATTAGCAAACACATAATGAAAATAAATTTCTGCGGATGCTTTTGTGATGAATGTTCAGAAGCAAGTTTTATTATTACTAAATCTAATGCGTACAATGAACTCTTCAATTACTTCTGCTCTGTTGGCTAGCCGCTGATTGGTAACTCGTTTCAATCTGTTTTTATGTAATAATCGAGAAAGATGCTGACATCACTGCGATCTTAAACCAATTAAATATAATATTTATATTCACGTAATCATTATTTGATAATGCGATTTCCGAAGTTCTTGAAACCACTATTTCTTACTAAAATGTTTATTTTTTAAATGTTTAACTTTCTCAACAAAATGAGGCCAACTTTTGAAAAGTCCTCCTGTTTTGTCGGGACATATCTTCGTAAAATCTTATTCTAGCAATGAACGTGAACAAACACATTATAACCAACGCAATGTTAAGACAATGTCAAATTGATCGGATTTGGCATCGTTCATTAATTTGTGGCGTCATTTCACTTATATTTATCCTAATCCGCCTGCATTCTTCCTCATCCTTATCCATTCGCTTGTCCAATGCCACCTGAATTACTTCAGGTGGAGTTGGTCGAATCATGGCCACCTCAGATACAAGAAGGCCGTGGTCCAATACTACCGACGCGTCGCGACGGTTACATTTCGAAATATTATACGTGAATTGAAATATTATTCCTGTTCCAAACATCTAATTTTATCCATCTTTCTTTATATTTATGACAATTAAACGAAAAATAGTTCCGCACTATTTTCTTCTCTCAGACGGTGGTGGCGCCAGCACTCGCGAAAGGATTACAAAAATTGAAGGTTAGGTTTTTACAGCCGTGAACAACATTACAAAATTGGAAGTATTCGATTTTCGATGTCATACTGGATCAATATTTAATATAATAATAGCGTATAGCAAGAATTTAGTGAAAAATTCTAGTTCCGCACGGGGTACGCGACACGAAAACTTACTTTCTTTTATTGTTTTAACACTGAACCCATTTTCATCCCACGTTTATGTTTTCCCAGATAATTAACAACGAAGTAAACTATTTCAAGTATTAATTTGAAAAAAAATTTAAAAATGCGCATTTTGAGAAATTAAAAATGAAGTTTGATTTTGAACATATTAATACTTTTCCTCTTTGACCTATGTTATATTATTGTAAAGTATTATTGTAAAGATCATTAAATGAGCTGTAAAACGACACCAGTACCAGCTCTCTATCTCAATTAGGAGAGCTTTCAGAGCAATTCAAGTGTTTTGCGGAGAGACATTTTGGGGCGTTTCGTAAAAATTTTACACTGTTACTTCCAAACAGGTAGAAATTTTACCTCAATACTCGGTACTTTTCTGAATCTATATGATGACTACCTTCCTACAAAATTGTATGAAAATCTGAGATGGTGAGGTTTAGACTCTTGAGTTTATTTGACATGGAAAGGCCCAATATTGAAATATAACTCTATGCTCCATAAAATTTAGATATTTTAAACTGTTATATATGGTTAAATACTGCAAGCATATATTCATTGCACTAGTATAGAAACATAATCATGGTCCTTTTTTAAACGCTGTTTTTCTAGCTTTAGTATTCGCAAATATGTTAATTACATGGGCTAAATCCATTTCAGAAGTCTTCCAGTCAGATACTAACTAACTTATCACGAAATCTCAGGAACTACAAAATATACATTCTTCAAATTTGGCAGTAAGTTACCTTTTAGGGTGTACCCATCCGCTAAGAAAGGATTGAAGGAAAATCCACCCCTAACGGGGTGAAATGGGGATGGAATGTTTTAAGTATTATCCCACCATAACTTTATAGAGTGCCTGGAGAAATTTCAACATAACTTGATGAACAGATGACTGACTATAAGACACCAAGTATTATTAGGGGAAGACATCACTTGCACCCCTAGCTAGGGGGTGAGAATGGGATGAAAGTAAAAATAATGAAAAAATCCTATATTAAATTCGAAAACATACTTTTCGGTGCCGTTGAGATGGATAAGAGCATCCCCGTTGATTTGTAAGTTAACGATCAGTCCACATTGCAGATAATATACCCCTAGCATCCCTGGGATGCGGTTGAGAATAAAGGACAGGTAAACATAATAAAAAAGCGACCGATATTAGTAAAATCGCTGAATTGATAGTAAAATTCCGATATCGTGTAAGTCTGTATTCAGACCTCACGAAACAAACATGTCACTAGAGGAGGTGGACAAAGCTGTGTGCGGGGCAGATTTTCCCGTTTCCCCTGCCATTCACTCCACCACAACGTTCACTCATCATCATGCACCCTCATGCCATTCATAGATCACCCGCCTCGGGAAGGTTCGACAGGAAGGGTATTCGGCACCCTGGTAATTCCCCTGCCACATTAAAAATAGAGACACCATATCCGACCCCTACTAGACTAGGGCAAAGGAATAAGGAATGACATACATACAAAAAAAGGTACAACAAAAATGTAACTTATTTAAAGTTTTTCACCGTTTGCAAATAGATATTTAGAAATATTTGGCGGATGTAGCTAGGTATAGGTCACGGGGCCCTCTGGATGGAGGAGCCTCTGTGCTTCGTAACGACCTGTCCGGCGATAGTTACGCAACTGAAATCCATGCAAAACCACCTCCACTCCCTTGCGTTCAGTACAGCTAAACGATTCAGGTTAGAACAGAACCTCACAATTCGTTGTAATTGAACTCGCTGTAGGGAATTGGATGGTTTAGAAGCCATTTAACTGAAATATAAGGTGGGTGTACAAGTTAAACGCTTACTATATAATTGATGTTACCAGTTCTCCCCGTGTAGTGAGCTGACTAATTAAAATCGGTGCATTACAAATTAGGTTTCTTTTCCTTTCATTATGTGCTTGTATTCAGGTTGATGTTGTAGTAACAGTCAGTGGAAGCGTCTTGAGTCCCATCTCACTAATGAACGGGATAGTCGGGATTCTATTACTCGCTTGGTCGAACTGGGTGGGAGACGTTCTCAATTGAGGTTTCCCTCACCTTCTCCAGAGCGATGTCTGTTCGGTTCCTTGCGTTCTACGGCAATCCATCGTCGTTCCTTCCCTGTCCCTTCTTCCAAAGCAATGTGGATAGGTCGCGAAGATGGGTTCACGGTCTAAAACTCACCCTAACATGGGAAAAGAATTAAATGCAAATAAATAAAAAAACGAGTAATAGATATCATATTCACACGAGGCTGACCCAGAATGTATTAATAAGAAAATTTAAATGAATTTTGAAAACAAATTTGTAAATTCACAAATTATATATTTTTTGATAAAAATTAAGTTTTACATATTTTTGAAAGGTATGTTCCATTCGAAAGATCGTTACATCCTGTTGTGAGAGTCTCGACGCAACGAGAACTTGAGATACAGCAAATCTTCCTGTTTCTGATCTACCTGAGGCAATAAACAACAGCTCGATACAGCTGGACGTTTCTCTTGTGATTCTGTCGAATCTTTCCCGCTGGCAAACACAATGCGATAAGAGAGCGTTGACTGCATATGCCCCCTCCTCTTCCGGAGTGATCCCCCTGCTGAACATCTGTGTTCCAACTCTGATTTATCCTCGTCTTCCATTCCACCTCCAAGGGATTTTTCTTCGCTTTATACTTCTCATTAACACTATATCAATCAAGGTTTTATTGGTGGAAATAAGAAAGAAGTTACAAATTTCCCTTTTCAAATTATTAATTACACTGTATTAGCTTAAAAGGGCATGCCATTTTGGTGTTAGTCTCTTCAAGAATAAGCTAAGTCGTATCCTAAATAACAAACTGCAAACATATTAGGCATTCGATAAAGTAAGTCGTCTTAAAGCGTGTCCCTATGCCGAGAAACACTGTAAGTAGCCACGCTGAACGGATAGTTATGATAGCATAAGGAATTATCAAAATCAGGGCATATTAAACATATCACAAGCTTGGGCATATATAGATACTAATATAAAATTTTCCATCTTTGTGGAATATGCCAATAATTTAACATACATGAAACAACTGGTAGATGCGCGCACGCCTCCCCGCGGCGGGGACAGGAACACCGTAAGGTGGCAAAGATGTGCTGATAGAACACAAAAGAATAAGACATATAAAGAGGAAATAGAACCTTGTTTTGCAACAGCAAAACGTACGATATGACTAGAACGCTAAATAAATGAAAGGAAAAAAATTATGATAGAGTGCGCACGAACTTGCGCAAACATGCGCGATCAACCAATTGTTCTCTGTTGTTTGGAAGACTCAAATGTACGTTTGTGTAGGTTTCACGCGGTGCTCTTGCATCTAAAGTAGTAGTGTGGATGTACCTCTTCATGACGCTACCTCACACACTAAAGAAAATTCATTTCGTTTACGAAATGGGGGATCATGTTGTATACTCGTGAAAGTAATTTATCTGAATTTCACATTCAGAATTGATCGTATAGTATTAATTTAGAAAAACTTCCTGGCTCAATTCGTATCTTATCATTGCTTTCTATGAGACCTCCATCAGCACAAAAACTTTTCCATGAGACCGTTATGTCCACTATTTATCAAAATGCAATTGCCAAGTTTCACCAACGTATTGTATTGCTGAATTTACATCATATTTAATCAGATTAATTTTTTAGATTTTTATAGCTCGCGTTTAATAAAAAAAATACTCTCCTTCTACATGACAATTTCCAAATTGCTTAATCTGAACCCCTGAGCGATCAATGCTTATAATGCTAGTGTTCTCTGGGAGAGCACCTAATAAACAAGCGGTGGTCTAGTGTCTTCGCTTCCACGGTCCCGCTGAGTGGTAGAGCGTAGGTTCAAAGCCTGCTCGGCCGAACTAAATGAGGTTTTCAGCTCCATTTCAGATGGGGTTTTCCTCATTTACTCCAGACAAATGTCGGTTCAGCACCATATGTTCCCTGGCAACCCAATATCTCTCCTTCCTAATTCCCTGTCCCAAGCCCAACGTTTAGGTGGAAGAGCAGGACTCATGGCCGGAACCTCGCCAAAAACGGCATATGATAAAATAAATAATATTTAGACAACTTTCTCTGACAAAAACTGACAATATAAGCCTAGTTGACAAGTTATTAAATTGAGGCTGAAAGTAATTTCCGTATTTAACCCCAAATCTCGATATGAGAGGTCCCTTCTTAACTTGAAAATATATAAATTCGTGAAGTGACGTAAGACTTTATGATCTTAATTCATTAGTCTCTTTGATTACCTCCTTGTTTTCTTTGAATCATTTTTTTCGTACGTAGCATGAAACCAAATCACTCAGAGCTTAAAAATGGACTGCTAGGGATTAAAATCATTGGTTATATTTAACGGGGAGGACACTTGGGTAAATGTGATTGACTTCCGATATTTATCTTAATATGTTAAATTTAATTTTGGATCGGAATAAAATTTGTCGTAAAATTATTAGATGGCACGGTACAGTAAACTTTTGAAAAAAGTTATGATTTAAGGGTTCTTTATTGTCAAAAGACGACGATGTCTATGGTCATGATTATTTTCTCGGTTGGAAGCTCGCTATGCGTCTGGTGAGTCCTAAACACAGAGGTAATTTTAGTACAGTTACGAACATTCATTCCATGAAGAACCAAGCTCCATAAAACCAACCAACCACGCATGACATGCTGAAGAGTTCGTTCAATGCTATGGTAGAAATACTCAACAAATAGCGTATGCTTATTTCAACAGGAAACAATGAAGTTCGTGAGTTAAAGGTCGAAAGACGATACTCACATAAAAACGTATTGTGAAACCATCTCGTTCATAACATCATTCGGTTTGCTAATGGAATATCTATAAATCGTCGCATAGAGAATCTTTGTAAACCCACCGAGTTTACTTATTTTCACCTTTATTGAGATATGAGTTAGCGGCTTAGTTGTAAAACCAATCCTTTTCACATTGCAGCACTACCTAGTTGTAAGTTACACAAATAACACTTTTGACGGTGCGAAATTTAATGAGCCATATGCTCGTTAATCAACTTGACAATCTTAACAGTACGAACTCTGCTCATCCTCTGAACTGGGGCAAGAAAGTACTTAACTTGGCAAGTACTTCAAGCACATTGTGTCATGAAGAATAATTCAAAATAAAATATGACAGAGCGAATATAACGTTCTATGGGCATTCAATGTCTTCCTCTTTATTTTGAAACCTTCTAGACATTTTCGAAACTTTCTTTTTATTCGCCGTATTTCTATAACTGTGACAAATAATAAAACATTGTAAGATAATAATGATACACGTCAATAATTCAAAAATTGCTCCCAAATACTTACGTGGAACGATTAATAAAAAACAATGTAATTTTCGAAGAAAAAAATCGAACCATGTCCATTGAAAGCGGTAGTAGAAACAATCTCTTAAATTGCTATTCACTTTGTGATGTTATACCCTGTCGAAATCGTCGCGCATCATATCCTCCATGGAAGAAACTCTTACCAGTTTGGAAGTGCGAGCTATTTGCAAGTGAGATTGGAGCGAATTCAGTCAACATGGGGTTCATATCAGCACGGTCATCATCAGTTTCATCTTCATTATCAATAGCTTCACAGTGTGTGCAGAGTGGGATTCTGGGTTCGAGTCAGTGTGGGATTCCGAGTCACCTCTCGTTTTTTATATTCGATGTGATCTCAACAAGATGTGAGATTTTATTCTCCTTTTCGTCCAGGGTCCTGTTCATTGTCTCATATTCAGTGCTCATAGTCTTTATCTTTTCCGTCATTTCATCCAATTCTTTTTCTTGCATGTAGAAGGCTGTTGTGAGTTTTTCTTATTCCGCTTCACTTTCATTTACATATTTTCTTAACATCGTGTTCTTCTTGCACAAGGCTTTCAGCTTGGTCTTTGTCCTCATCGTTTTCATCTACATAACATTCCAGGAATTCAATGTGTTAATGCATGAAGGAGTTTCATCGTAGACGTACCTTACTACATAAATGGTTTCCTGTGCCACCTCGAGCTGACATTGCAGGAGTTGCACTTTCTGTATCTTCTCGTTTCTTGCGTAAGGAGTCACGCATCCAGAATAGAGATACCTCAATGCAGATTTCGCACTCTGTGCGAAGTCACTTGCAAAGTTATTCATTTTACTGCTCCAGAAGATTTGTCAACTGAGCAAATATTACAACTTTTGTAAGGCAGACGCTTTGCAGGTAACCATGGATCTGCATACTATAGTGATGAACAATACTTTTCACAACAAAACGAGATTCTTGGTTGGGAGGTGTATTGTAATATCAGACGTTTCCTTTACATTACACATTACCATATTCCATGGAACAAAATGAAAAACTTTTGCTCATTTTAGAGTACTTGTTTTTTAACAAAATATAATCTTTTTTCCACTTTGCAGAAAAAATAAACTTTTGGATCTCTGTAGGAATAAACCACGGTACACATTTTTTTATTGGTTGTAATGACCTTAAAGTGAACAGTAATTGCACCAAGGAATACGATTCAGGGTAGCATTGAGTAATTATTATGTAGAATACAACAAATATGTAATATACATTACTTATTGACAGTAATTACAACTACTTATTAATTATGTACTTTGATAAACAAAAACTAGTTACGGGAGAAACCATGTTGTTCTGTCAAAAACATGTTAAAACATTACTTTTCTATTCATTAAATCTTAAATTATATATACAATATTTCTTTCGTTAAAATAATACAAAGATGTTTGCTAACATAATACTTCTAAAGATGTTTGCTAAAATAATAATAAGCATCTTTATTTGGAGGCGAAGTTAAGGCAAATGCCTTCTCTTACACTTGACCTCTTTGTGAATACATTTACATGGTAAAATAAATATGTATGACATTATCTATGCGATAAAAATGGACTGAGAAATAATAAAAAAGGATGAGATATAAGAAAGGAAAGAATAACTCATTCATCCATAACCATTCATACAGTGGTCCTTGTGTTAAAGCAATTCCGAGAGCAAAGAGGATCGCAATGTATTGGAGAACGAATATTTTGTTGAAATATTCCTTATATTATTATCAAGGTGGTTCCTCAGTTTGACCGCCTCGATAGAGAAAGAACGAGATAATTTCTGAGTTTTGTGTCTGGGAATTAAAAGAATTCGAAAATTTGAAAAAAAGAACGAGCATTTAGCTTATGTCCATTGGACAAAGTGATGGAGATAGGTTGGGATTTTTGTCTGGAGTATTCTATGAAGGAAAATGAGAGAATGGAATTTCTGTCTGTTTTCCAGTTTCATCCAATCTGCTTTCATGTAGTAGTTGGTTAAGTGATCGTATCGTTTCAGTCCGAAAGTAAAGCGAATGCAAGTATTCTGAATCTTTTGAAGTCTGTCTGCGAGAGTGGAAGGGAAATCTTGGTAAATAATGTCACAGTAGTCAAGATGAGGATGGACCAATGACACAACGAGGATTTAAGTATGTGTCTAATGCGATTGAGAGAGCGCAGAGAATTATAAGCCTTTTTTGCAAATATACGTGATATTATCTGTCCATGATAGTGTTTCGTCCATTATAATACCGATATTTTTTACGTTTGGAGAAAAGGGAATTTTTACATCACCAATACAAAGGTCTGAATGAAGCGTGGATCTACACCGACCAAGTGAATTTTTATTCCCGAAAATTATTGCCTGGCATTTTCTGGGGTTAATTAACAGATTATTGCTTAGTGACCATAGTCGGATTCTTTCAAGTTCATCATTAAGTAAATGTGTATTTTGCTAAGTTGATGTGGAGCGCAGGAAGAGTACAATTGGAAGTCATGGGCGTAGATGTGGTAGTGTGATGAGAGTATGGAATTCGGAAGGTCGTTGATGAATAAGGAAAAGAGTAAAGGTGAACGAATACCGCCTTGGGGCACTCCGCTGATCAGAGTCAACCAGGTAGAAAACTTTCCATTGTGAGTGACACATTGGGTGCATCCTCGCAAATAGGAGCTCAGCCATTTGATGCACGGTTTGGAGAATGAAAAGGAGGCAAGACAGTTTAGCTTCTAAAACATCAAAGTCCACTGTGTTGAACGCTTTGCTGAAGTCGAGGTTAATGAGTACAATCACATCTCATGCATCTAACGGTTCACTTCTTTGGAGATGTAAATCGTAAATGAAGAAGAGTTTGCATCTATCATTAATAATCTTGTAAGATTATGAAAATTTATCCTCTTATAGACACTGAGTATAAATATTAACAACATTATTTATAGTGTTACTAGGATAAATTTTATAGAGCAAATCTGTACTTACCAGCATTTTACGATATTTTTGAGAAAGCGAATAATGAAGATGTATAAGGAAGTCTGCGCAATGGTTTTTGCATCAAGATGACTTTGCTGTCATTAATATAGAGCAGCAAAACCCGTATCATTAAATCGCATGGAAAATTGAATGTAACGAACATTCCGTAAGCATGTATTTCTTCAGAGTACCCTACACTTGTAGAAAATATGTGGTCAGGTGAAAATGACGACGAGCTGGGAATCGAACCCGGGACTCCTACATTGACTGCAGGGGTGTTAACCACTACACCACAACCGTACACCATTTCCACCCAGACCTAAACCCTGGAAGACCTGAGAGATAAGTGAACCAGGCGGCTCACAATGCTGTGTGCACTTAATTACCCGTTTCACACGTACCTTTCTGCAGTGGNCTACGTATTATCTGTCTCTTATACACATCTAGATGTGTATAAGAGACAGGGTTAACACCCCTGAGATCAAAGTAGGAGTCCCGGGTTCGATTCCCGGCACGTCTCCATTTGCATCAAGTTATCGAACATTCCATATGATAATATGATCGTTTAACTTTTTGTTTTAAAAAAGTACTATTTTATTAACCCCAATAATAATGCAGATACTATTTTCCCCTATCTGCAGGGTCAGACGCGTCAGAGAAGAAGCATTGGGAAGACGCACAGGATATGAAATGAAACTAACAAATGAAACTAACATATGAACATGAAAATTTTTATTTAGTAAGACTATTTTATTGACCTGAAAAAATAATATGGGAGATGCTAAACTTTTTCCCACCTGTATTTCTTGAGACTCAAGCAGTCAAGCTTCGTTATTTTAAAACAAATGAGTCTAGTAGCGTCTTCAGTTGATTTAATTTTTTTGTATGATTATATCTCGGAATGGAAAAGGTCAGAGATGAAACAACAGGAAATTGTCAACACTTTTTTGATGCTCTAAAAAATCGTACTTCGTTTGAATAATTTGCTCCGTCCGCTTACGCTCAAGAGGAGCGCAAATATTCAGGGTTGTATATCAGAAATGATATTTATAAAAAATACACACGGGAGTTTGAAACATACACTGAAAAACTATCTGGTTTGTACAATACAATATTATAACATGTTTGTGTTTATGCTTTTTTTAAACATATTTTTCGTGTTTATATATGTTTATATCATGGTCATTTGTCCTGTTGTTATGTTTATTGTTATTATTTGATCACCTGACGACGTAAATCCACGTCGAAACGTTGTGAGCTCTTCAAATAAAACATATAAAAATTATTCAAAGTCCATAAAAGGTCGTAAGTTTTTTTAATTATTTATTTCATTACATGATTAAGAATTTCTTTGTCCAGATGAGTGAAGATAATTGGATTCATACCTCTTCTGTTTAGTGTCTCGTTTCGTCAGCTGTTGCAGAAACATCGGGTGACGAAGACAAAAACGAAAACAACAGGCGATACGTCTTCCTTCCGCTAGCATTTCCGTCTGTCACGTGACATGAGTATCGAGACATCTTATTCCGTTGGCCTTGAGGCAGCAATCGCTTCACAAACGATTGGATGTCAACCGATAGGGAATAATGGACGGGGACTCGGGCATTTTCAAGTCCCAGCTCAAGACAATTCAGTCTAAAGAGGGCAAGAGGTGTACATTAATCTCTGTTATATTGACTCATCACTTTAAACTTGCGCTATGTAGTGAACAATAACTATATGAATAACGTTTTGTTAATTAAGTCTATTAATAATAATAAACTTTATTGTCAAAAAACAGTTACAAACTGTGTATGATCACGTGGAGGACAATAAACTAATTCACTCTCCCGGAAGCAAGCAAGGGACCATCCCATCAATTCCGATCAAGAACCCTAAGGCAGAGGCGGATTTAACGTTCAGTACGCTCCTAACAATAAAATAGTTCGGTACGTGTTATAATCTTAACATAAAACCAACAAATTTGTATTAAATAAAACACAAGAGAGTAATTTCACAAGTACGAATTATCATGAAACTGTAGATTTTTATTCGCGAAGTATTGATAATAAAACCTAACTATTAAATAACACTGAATTCGCGATATGTTATTCCAATAGATGTCGCCCCTAAGGCAAGAACCCAACGAGACTATATTATATGGAATAATGTATTTTCATAATATGCGTCGACCTGTTTATTTGTCATATAATATTATACACATTAAAACACAAACAGTGAGTTTTGACTCCCGCTGTGAGTCATCGGGTGTAATAATATTTTTCAACATCTTAAAACCATGATCTACATCAACAAATACATGCTTGTACATGTACGTCATGTGTGTAATTTTTCATTTTGTTAATTTGACTACTTTCTCTCTTTTTCATAAAGTTGCCATGTAGAGTTTTGTTTTGTATACCTTTACACACATAAAAGATGTTTTGAAACGTAGTTTTAATTTATTATACAACCAAGAGTCCGTATAATGTTGATGTATTGTAGAATACATGTGCATATATATGTGCGTAATATAAAATATATATTAAAATATACGTGCAAATAGAATATAGGATAACTTATCCTGTCTTGGTCAAATACCAACTTACCTGGCATCTGTATTGCTACTGCGGTTTCCATGTAGAAGTTCATTTCTTAGGGAATAATTTTACACAGTCAACTGTAAAATCGTTGTACTTTCTATTTTCATTGTATGAATATAGGTGATTACTATGGTTTGGTTGTTGAGATATGTTTTAATATAATTTGCTGGCGAACTCCCTCGAAATACACTGACTGTTGTGGAACCACAAAAATAAAATGTCACAATTTCAATCTTTTTCTGTTTTTTATTAATAACAGTTAGGCAGCGAATTTCTATAATTCATTTTGTAATTATTTATTGTATTTGTTTGAAATGAATTATTTTCTTATGTTTGTTTCAATAAATTCCGGATGAAACAGTCCTACTATTTTCTGTTTATCCCCAGAAAACCGCAAACTATTTTGCATTGAATTTTATTAAAATCTATTTTTATATTCTACCAATATTTTTATTAATGTATAATAATTCATGAACAGCGTCCTCGAGAAAAATTAAGTGCAATTTAATTATAACAAATATTTTATCCACGTTGGAATGCTATGAGTTCATGTGATAGAAGTGTTCCGTTAAATTCTCAATAGCTCTTTTGCCTATAAGTGTTGTAGCGTCGTACCCAAAAGGTAAATTTGATAAAGACGTGTTTCAACTGAGACGTTTTCGAGCATTCCTTCCGTAAGCCATTCTCTTAGATTCAATATCCGTACCTTGATGCTCTTCTATCTAGTATTACTGCCAATTCGTCCCAATTTCCGGTCGTAAACTTCGTATAGTGAAGAGTAATTACCACGACTTATAATGTCGACGTTGTATTAGGGGGATATGAGAAACCCAGACAGAGACCAAGAGCTATGTTTTATTTCCCTTTTTTTCCTTCTTCTTTTTTTCGCATTTTTAATGTATTGTGTCCTTGTCATGGATTGGATTTCTCGTTCGTTTTATTCTAATACATAATTAATGAGCATTATGTAGTAATCTCGATCCGGGATTAATTTTTTTGGTTCTCTTTCTTTTACTATAATCTTATTGAAGTAATCCCTCGCATTCCTTCGGAGAGTAAATTAACTTATCACCTCACTCATAGTCGTTCGCAGTTTTTTTTTGTGGGGGGGGGGATATTTATTAAGAAATAAGTGAACGATACTCCACGGTTTTATTTAACCTTTGGGTTCATTATCTCGGAACGCACAAAATGTCATTTACAAAGTTTTTGCGGTCTATTTTGTTTCTCCAATTTATAATAATATAATTTAATATTTTAAGAGTCTTTGGAGAATATTTTAAGTTTATTTTTCTACTACAGAATCATTTTCAATAAAGAAGTGCCATAACAAAAATTGTAAAATTATATAATTTAACCATTTTTAACTACGAGACTAAAAAATCATTGTTACGAATAAAATATCACTCTATTTTTAATTAATAGTTGAGGTAGACATCATTCACCTTAAAAACTCTTTCAGATGCAACATGGTTACGCATACAAAACAACTATCAAGACACAAGATAAACAAGCAAATGTTTGGGGAAACTCGTAGAGCACCTTCTAAGAAATTCGTAACTTGTTGAATTAGAACTAAAAATAGCTGTATAAAAATGGGTAACGGTTATGTGGTTTGAGGGTGAGGGAACCTACTTCCACTCAGTCACTTTGATACTTCACCTAAAATTATTCAATATGACAGCCTTAAACAAGTTGCCAACCTCTACGAAACAAATCCTTGAAACTCACTTGCGTGCAGGCAGAGGTTCACAATGTTATTGTCATCAGCTGATAATGTGAGGTTAAAGCGTCCCGCTACATCTTGCTAGAAAATTTTCAGAAAAAGCGTGGTCACAAACAATTTAAGTAATATCCAAATAAATATTAATAGTAGTCACAAACGCGACTATTTGCTGTAAAAAAAATACAAGTTAATAACACAACAAACAATGACACAAGGTAATATTCGTTCCACTCGCTCGATGCAGAAAGTACAGAACAGCGCCACAAGAGCAAGTGAATTGAATTAGTATCCGAGGTTGGCAATGGATTCAAGTTCGAATGTCTTGCCAACAGAACGCGAGATACCCTTATCATTACTCGTATGGATAATGGCGAAGTTGGCTACATTAGGTACTGGTTCTATACCAACATCAAACCAGTTAGACTGACAATAAATAAATAAACAAATATATAAATAATAAATTGTCAAGAGAGCTGTTACAAACTGCGAAAGACCACGTTGAGGACAATAAAGTAATTTACTGCAACAAATAAACAATAAACTAATAAACACAGTGATTGCATTTCCATTCATGTTTTTTTTTTTAAGTTGAATTTCTCGAAGCAAAGTATAATAGTATATAAAGTATAACCGATGTGGAAGTGGGCAGCGCCAAGAGTATTAAGAAGTGAGAAAATCATGTTGTGTAGAGTGAATGTACTTTTAGATCTGTGTGTAGAGTTTCTGTGAACAAAGATGTTTTGGTGCCTTTCGTTTATATTTTTAATATTGGTAAACAGTTATTTCTTTCCCATTCAGTTTTGCTCCAAATACGTGTTACACAAATTTGGAATTTTAACAAAATTACGAAATTTTATCACGAGAGAATTTGAACACATTTCAAAATTTGAAAGTTGCTTTCAATATTCGAATATTGTTTGCTTTCAATTTTCGGAAATGTCCATCTTGCAACCTGGATACAAAGTATCTTACTATAAAAGTATTGTAGACCAAACCATTTCTTAACAGCTAGTTGGATAGTCTGTTTATTACTTATTACTTAGGACATATCTGCAGATAATACGATTTCTAGATCATGAATTTTGACCCATCCTGGCCCGGGGTTTTCTCCGGCTCTTCTTCGGGTAGAGACGGATTTTTTGTACAGGTTCTCTAGACTCTTGTCTAGGGGCGCGTTTTTTGTTTGTTTGTTTGAAACATGAAATCGTGAATTTAGTGTTATTTCAATTCCATTGATGTGTAAACACTACACTCAGAATAATCTATAGTTCGATAATAATTCGTACATGTAAAATATTTTTTTTTGCGTTAAATTACAAACATGTTGATATTCTATTAGTTTTATAGAATTCTATAGCTAACTTTTTTCGTATCTAGGAATTTCTTGCTGAAATTTTTCAATCCGCCTGTGCCTTAGGGCCGTTGATCGGAATTGATGGGATGGTCCCTTGCTTGCTTCCGATCTATTGTCCACCACATGGTCGGTCATACGCAGTTTGTAAATGCTTTTTTGACAATAAATTTATTATTATTATTATATTTCATTAATACATCTCAGCTTCTGCTGGTATAAATAAGGTACGGATACAAATCAAGCACACTTATTTACTCTTGGCTAAAGAATTTACGCACTATTCGTGTCATATTAAAAAAAGCTGCCTTCTGGAGAAGAATATACACTTCTCTCATTATTATTATTACTATTATTGAGCTCAGCACCCCGAACAACTTCCTTATATTGAGGAAACTTCGAGTATTCTTTTTCTGAGAAAGAAATTCATTTTACATGAGTCGCAAAACGCACGCGGAACTTGTCCTGCGTCTGCTCTCATCGCACTTCTTCTTCTTCAAACTGCGTTCACGGGAAACGAAGCGAACACATTTCAACAGTTTTTGTCCATGAGAATTGACAGTTGAACGCGATATATCGATTTGACTGATCAAGCTGACTGAAATGGCGTCAACTTGAAAGAGTATTTTGTAGTAAATTTTCTTGAACATGATTTTCGTTTAGTCATCTATATAAATAAAAATTAAATGCTGTTCGTTGTTAAGCGCACCACTTGAGACCCATTTGGCTATTGTTTTAAAAAATTGTTCGTAATAGTCAGAATAAGGTTTATGGGAAAAGTAAAATTGGAAAAGTATCCTGGAAAATTGGAAAATTCTAGAAAAACTGAAAGTTCTTTCTTCTGTGGGATTTTTGTATGAACTCTAGATCATAACTCGCTATTCGAACGATTTTTCTGAGTAATTATTTTTTTGTTTCGTTCGTTATGGTCCTGGAAAAGTTTTCAGGAAAAAAATTCGGACAAACTGCTGTCATAACTTTCACAATTTCACAAAACGATCGCAAAGAAATTTATTGAAATATGGATAGGATAACCTCAGTCGGTTCAGCTTGTATTAAATAATACAAGAATAAGTTAAAATATCAGTAATACGAACTTGTAACTGTTGACGTGTAACTTACTTATTTTTCTGGTTTAAATAAAAATATCGATGTATTTATTATCAGGGCTCGGATCGATATGCACTAATAATCGGAAAATATGCGGTAGAATGTCCAAAATAGGCACTAAAACTGCAAAGAAGAAAAATCATCCATGAATCTACTTATTACTAAGAAAGCGCGAGTTATTAGTTGAGAAAAGCCATTGATCATGTTCATGCAGTACGAGACATACGTCAATAATAAACATGTAAATTTTGGTTGGTCACAGTAATTTACTCTAAAAATTACAGAGTTCGAACTTAAATGTGCATTTATATGCAACCAAAACATATGCAAACACATGTATTTAAATGCACTGTTAAATTAGATTTAAATTTTCCTACAAGTGTTAAATTCTATGGAAATCGAAACCATGAACATAAATAAATAAATACATTTATTGTCAAAAAATCCGTTACAAACTGCGTATGACCATGTGGAGTACAATAAAGGAATGTATTCTCCGGAAGCAAGCAAGGGACCATCCCATCAATTCCGATCAAGTGTGTAAAGGATTTAGCATTTAAGTACGCACCTAATATAAGAATACAAATTGTTAGCTAACGTGATATTTCAACAAATTTATGTTTAAGAAGTTGATCATGTATGTAAGTCGGCAGTTTTCTTAGACTAATCCTCTTTTAGTCATGGAAAAATGAAATCAATCTGTGTTGTAAAATCAAACAACTTTTACTTACTGATTTTTGAAAACATGTACATCATCCTAACTTTTCAAATTCATAATAATACTAATTTAATACAACAGTTTACTGGATACACAACACCATCTCACGGCAGCCCGCTTCCGAGGCATCACGTGACGCGGCTGCATCACTTCATTAAAATTCTTGTAAAATGTAAAATTTCGACGAATATTTTACGATTTACAGACTCTTTTTATCTTTGTTAGATTCACAAAATAAATAATTCATTAAATTTAATGATGATTAATTTTTTCCTTCTTAAATTACTCCGTTAAATTGAAGAATTTAAATACTTCTATTTTTAATAACGTTTTATTATTAATTTAGGTTAATTTTTGTAGAAAACTTTACCTGGACCATAACGAACAAAACAAAAAGAGAATTATGCATCGAATCCGTCATTCGAATCGTGAGTTGTGGTCTTGAGTTCGTATAAAAAAACATCGAAAAAAAGCACTTTCAGTATTTCCCAAATTTTCCAATTTTGCGGGTAACTTTTCCTATTTTTCTTTCCCTAAAAACCTTATTCTGAGTATTACTAACATTTTTTTAATGAGCGAAATCGATCCAGCCGTTCTCGAGCGATACGCTTCAGAACAACGAACATAATTCATTTTTCATTTACGTAGACAATAGATACGAGAGAAAGAATGTTATTTCACAATAGCGTAATATAAACCCGAGCTCCGTTTAGTACGTACAATGACGTGAGTATCTCTTGGCACAAGGAAATGCCGTGCGTTCGTGTGTATAGGCAGAGAGCGTGCGAACGAGATGCAAGCGAACCTTTACATAACTCCAGCGTCCGACGCGAGGAAACGACTGCGTCATGTACAAAGAGTTTCATGTATAGTAATGTTTACAAACTAATCAGATAATGTTGTT
This sequence comes from Laupala kohalensis, assembly GCA_002313205.1. Lineage (NCBI taxonomy): Eukaryota > Metazoa > Arthropoda > Insecta > Orthoptera > Trigonidiidae > Laupala > Laupala kohalensis. Next base: position 573,575 of record NNCF01126257.1, on the reverse strand, counting down.
AATTATTCATCTCCACTGCTGTAAAATATAAAAATTAATTTTTATTATACAAAAATAAAATTTGTTCGTACGTTTTTATTCCTGAGATCGTGGAAAGGGCCAGGTTCAAGTCTGATACATAGTTTCACAATTTTTTTTATCAGTTGTTAAGGAGTTATAGATTTCGATTTCAGATTAGTAATACAAAGGTAATATAATACAAAGCATATCAATTAACCGATACAGAAACGATGATAAAGTTTTAAAACATGAGAGAAGTAAAATGGATGAATCGAAACTTTTTTAGAAGTCTCTATGACAAAACGTTCAGAGGGATGATACTTAAAATCTAACGAAGCATTAACCAAAACGGACAAGGCAATCGATAATACAAAAAAAGGAGAAACCAGATCAAATACTCTTAGTAATCTCTTTTCGATCTAAGTATTCGTATTTTACTTGAAAAAGGATATTAGTTACATGAATAATAATGATTTATTTCCATCCATATTGTGACTATACGGGTGTTGTTTGTTGTAAACAAAAAAATTGTTATAAACAATTTTTTACAAAATTAATAATAATTACAAAAAATGTATTATTCTCACTCTTATCACTAAATCCAAAGGGGAGGGAACCGAGTACTCATTCCTGTGGGAGCCACTTACAATTAAACACAGTACTCCGGTGTTCAAGCAGCAAACAAACATGCTTTATTTACACTAAATACACTATTCTGACATTTATAACAATCATTGTCCTGCACCTTTTACGCCTACTGCGACATGGTGTTTCCTTTTTTTGTCTGTATGGGTACTCACCGATTTCTGTGGTAACTTGTTCAGCCTTTCAGAGATCACACTTTACAACATACTACATTTACACTCAGGGCCTGCTGACATTTAATACACTGACAATTTACTTCTTTTATTACTCTAGGCCTTAACACAATTTTTCTCCGTTAGTGTCCTTGATGATCACATACCAGCTGTCTGTGAATGTCGGATGTGCGGAGCGATCAGAGTTCATTGCTCATCAGCTTCATTGTTTGTGAATGGTAATCTTCACGCGACACCAAAGTTCGATCTCCTACTGCTTCTATGAATAAATGTCTCTCACGGCCGTCTCGTGAAACGTTGTTCTTTTGAATTAATATCTCTTTACTTTTACGTCGATGGCAACATTTACTTTAATTTTGGTCGCTGGCTTATGTATTGCTTCTCGAATATCTGCTCGCCGCTGACCTCCGGACTACACGTCCTAATCACAAATTAACAACCGCAACTCAACACGACTCAACGACATTCACTGTTTCCTACACTGTTTTATGATACTGCTACTATTGTCACCTGCATCGATAATCACTTTGGGTTCTCAGGCGCACCTGTTGGTCTCACGATAGCTATACCCTCCGTCAATTTTACCACACTTTACTTTATCGAAAATCGTTATTTGCTCGATCACAATCACAACACTCTCGGATAACAAGTCCAAAATCGAAATCAATTCCAAGTCAACATCTGAATCTCATCAGCATCAATTTAGAATCATCTCACAAAAATTCTCACAGAGTCCTCTCACTAATCATCACCAAAAATCATATTCGAATCAGTCACTGTCTGAATCTCATCAGAACCAAAATAGAGAATTAGCTCACAAAATCAAAATAGAAAATCAGCACGGAGAATCATCTCCAAATTCAAAATAGCAAATCAGCTTATAAAATCCAACTAAAAATCAGCTCCAACTCGGAATCAAAATAGAAATTTAATTACGAATTTTACACTAAACCAACTCAGAATCCCAAAAGAAAATTAGTCGAATCAAAAATAGAAAAATCAGCACAGAATCGACACAGAATCACAACGAAAATCAAACTAAAAATCCGCTTCTGTGCTTCTCTGCTCTGCTTTTTATTGACAATTTTTGCTCACGTGGAATTCCCCTACTTTTGAACGCTCCCAAGTAAAGTTTTAGGTCTATTTCAGCCCCCCCCCCCCACAATTTC
>NNCF01126257.1:540228-570568 GCA_002313205.1 Laupala kohalensis | reverse complement strand
CTCTTGTTGAAAGTACCTTTGTGAAAGTTGTTCTTTCTTCCGTAAATTCGTGAATTAGCGGCACTTCCTTTAAATATAGTTATTCTAGTATGAACCAGTTGAGAAATTTCCAGGAACTCCAAAAAAATTTGTGTCACGTTCAAGGCACTCATTGCAGATGCTGTATCTCTTGTGCCACCCAATCCGTCCCTGTAGGTCAATAATTTTGCCCCGTTTACTGCGTCAAAACCTGGTTACGTCCTTGCCACCAATCCCATAAGAGGATTGCTGCGAGTACCGTTACAACGCGCTCCTAAGGATGAAGAGATTCATTTGATCTTTCATTGTAGTATTTGTGAATGGGAAATGTAGCTTTCTGTTGAAGCATATCTACATGGAGCGATAGGAGGTAGGGATTATTGGTAGTAGGTGGGCTGGTTAGATGGGTTTATCAACAACTTGCCCCCGTGGATGTGTTAGTAGGAGTGATTAGTAATACTAGGAGGTGGGTAGAAGAAGGAAGGTTTGCTTTTCAATTACCACAGCTGTATATGAACTGGGACATTGAAGTGAAGAGCTACAAAAAAAAAAAATTTTCTGGCTCAGCCGGGATTTGAACACAGTGTGTCTCAGTTGCAAGCAAGCATGCTATCCCTGAGCTACTAGAGGGACTCATGTAACGATAAGGTAAGAGATTTGAGAAACTTAAAGGTATTATGTGACAGATCATTATGGAGAAGTATCAAACGACTTCAATTTATTCATATCACTCATTTTCGTCCACGCTACCACAATAGCGAGTGAATAGAAGAGACTCTGTCTAATAACATTGAAGCATATCGATAACTCTTAATGCGCCATTAGCGATCTTCTTTTGTTTCGATGGAGGACAAGTGACGGGTGACGTCTCTCGGGACTTGAGGAGTCATAGACGTTATTAATGATAGGGGCGCTGCTGTTCCCACACGCCGACTGGCCATCCACGTCTACTCCCCCCACGGACGGATGACGGACGCGTGGGTGGTTCCGGTTGAATTAATAATTTCCTGACCCAATTGGAGAGCGAGTCCCAAAGGATATACCATCCATTACTTCAAATATGACAACCCTATTTTAAAAAAATATATAATTTATGGTCAAAGTTGTATCGAGTTGTAAAATTTGAAGTAATGGATGGTATTCATAAGTTTCATTGTGAATGTTGAAATAACCCTAAATTGGTTTCTGTTTTGTATAGCCCTTGTGAAGGTAACGTTCGCTACCGAAACATTGGCAAAGTAATGATAAAGAATTTGGCGAAACCGCAAGAATTTTTTCTGGTAAAATAATAACTTTCCTAAAAGTTTTGTTTGAAGAAAGTACTTGAAAAACTCTCCATGAAGTTTTTGTTTGAGTCAAAAGGACTCAAAATGTTACAGAGACAAAGCACGAAATAATAGTCCGTCAAACCACAGATCAACAAAAGCTTAGAATCAATACTCAACTTCTTACGTCCAAGCACTCATATATTTCACGAATGGTATTAGAACACCATTTAAGTTATTTCCGAATATTGTGGTATTTCTTTCTCTTCGGTTATATTGACTCTCACCGTTGGTTAAAATAATAATTATTATTGGAAGAGGAATTAACAAATAATAACTATCCTTAAGTTAAAATGTCAGGAAATTTAGTTGCATTTCAGTAGAGTAAAAACAAGTTATAAGTCAGTTAATTAATTCTTCCTTGAAAATCACTAAGAATATGTTACTGTTTATTTACCATGATCATTCCATTCGCAGAAAATAGTTGGAATCTGGAAAGTTGTCTTATAAATTGAATTATTGCAAAAATTTATTATTAGTGTTTTATTTTATGTAAGAAGAACAAATGCTAGAGAACCCAAACAAATACAAAGTAATTCCAAGGGAAAACTAACTTTAAAAATAAAAAAAGTTAAATCATAGAAAAAAAGCTAGTCAAAATATTTCGTTCTTATCTAAAATACCATTAACCCAAACAAGAAAAAAAACTAGCATAAAACTTATTTACAATTTCATTAGTTAATAGTTTATTAGTATTTTCTCCCAAATAATACTCATGGAAAACATTTTTTAGGTTTTACCTTTTTTTCAATATAAATCTTGAAATTCTTTCTTACAAGTGGAAGGTAATTGCTTCGAGGGAAATTCCAGAGCTTTCGAAAACGACCTTTTGAGAATTTTCTGTTTGTATTTTTCAATTCCATTTCTTAAGTTCAGGTACGACTTTTCCATTTATTCTGTTTTCCCACAAGAAATTTTATCCGGATATTATTTCGTCAACAGCGACAGGAAGAGCCAAAATCAATACACAAAAGACAAAGTCTGATATATACATCTTGCAATAATAATAATAATAACTATATATTTGAATAAATAAATTTTAGGAACGTGGAATGGTTTTAAGTTATGTATACAGACTGTATGAAATATTTAAAGTTCACTTTCGAATTTTTATTATTTTTACATTTAATACATTATATTATCTTTAATCCAATACATATATTCAGTTCTGGCTCTTAACTTCACTAGGGATAAGAGTTGTATTAGAAATAACATTTTCTATCATTGATTCATTATGTAAATATTCACCGAACTGAATGGTTAACAGACAGTACGTGGCCAATGTTGAGAAAATGCCAAAAAACATTTTCAAATCTATTGTAAAAAACCCTGCAGCACTGAACTCACTTCGCAGCATGACATCTGCTGTTGGAACTTATTCAGTTCCATTGATACTTCAGGGGAGATATTTTCCATCATTTGCAGTCGAGATAAGAGAAACAAAGCGCGCCTTGATTCAGAAACAACTCCGTGACAAGACCGACACATGAGAAAATAGTGAAACAAATCCTGGCAAGAATCTACGCAGTAGCGGACAACGAGAAGTGCGTTACCTAAAGCTGACGCATTTTGAGCTTCCTTTTTAGAAAAAGTTTTTGACCCGTTGACACGTTGTTCTTTTGAATTAATATCTCTTTACTTTTACGTCGATGGCAACATTTACTTTAATTTTGGTCGCTGGCTTATGTATTGCGTTTCGAATACCTGCTCGCCGCTGACCTCCGGACTACACGTCACTAATTATCTGGCCATCACGCTGACTTCTCAGACACACAAATTAACAACCGCAACTCAACACGACTCAACGACATTCACTGTTTCCTACAATGTTTTATGATACTGCTACTATTGTCGCCTGCATCGATAATAACTTTGGGTTCTCAGGTGGACCTGTTGGTCCCACGATACCTATACCCTCCGTCAATTTTACCACACTTCACTTGATCGAAAATCGTTATTTGCTCGATCACAATCACGACACTCTCGGATAACTAGTTCAAAATCGAAATCAATTCAAAGTTAACATCTGAATATCATCAGCATCAATTTTGAATCATCTCACAAAAATTCGCAGAAATCCTCTCACTAATCATCACCAAAAATCATATTCGAATCATCTCACAAATCAACGTCAGCAGTCACTGTCTGAATCTCATCAGAACCAAAATAAAAAATCAGCACGGAGAATCATCTCCAAATTCAAAATAGCAAATCAGCTTATAAAATCCAACTAAAAATCAGCTCCAACTCGGAATCAAAATAGAAATTGAATTACGAATTTTACACTAAACCAACTCAGAATCTGAATAGAAAATCAGCCGAATCAAAAATAGAAAAATCATCACAGAGAATCATCTCCCGAATCGACTCAAATCACAACAAAAATCCGCTGAAAATCAAACTAAAAATCCGTCCAGAAAATCATCTGCTCTGCTTTTTATTGACAATTTTTGCTCACGTGGTATTCCCCTACTTTTGAATGCTCCCAAGTAAAGTTTTAGGTCTATTTCAGCCGCCCCACAATTTCTATTGGGTACATTCTAAAAGAGGTGTGTTTCTGTAGCCTGTTGCCAATTGCTACTTTCGGCTCCGCCTACCCTGAATTTAGATTGATTCCCGAAATGTTTCTTTCTCTTCAGAATTCTATGGTTCTAAAAGAAGGTCGGTCAGCCATTTTGTTTTTTTTTTCTTGGGAACAATGTCCTTTGTTCAATTTTTCCCTACGCAGTGACTTCTACGGCAAGTTCTTTTGACACCTAGTTTTATGTTTTTATGATAGTGCGGCCCCTTTTTTGATGTGGTGTCTCCCCTCAGCGAGTTGCAACTTGCTTCTGCTGCACCCTAGTTTTATTGCTTCTTTTGAATTTAGACCCTTTTTGTAGTATGCCGAAACCATTGCCAAAATTTCCCTTTTTAAAACCTCGCCTCTTTTTGGGAGCCGTGTCCCAAGAGACATTAGCTGCCCTTCACAGTTCTCACGCACACCCGAAGCCGCTTGGGGATTCGACTGTCCCTTACGTCCTCTTTTGCGCGCAGTCTTTCACATTGAATTTTATATTTTATTATTTCGAAAGGTTCCTACAAGTTCCAGCTTGTGCGCTGCAGACCACACCCCAGTGTCTGTGGACCACCCGCAACGTCTCCTTCTACGTGTTTCAGTTTGTTGCCCTTATCTTTGCTTATATTTTTGAGATCGTGGTTCATTCATTAAACCAATTAAACCACGGTCTCAATATAATAACACATACAAAATAAATAATTATCTTAGGAATAACTGAACACAGTTACNTAGGAATAACAGTAGTAGTGGTCAGTGAGAAATTTATATCAATATAAACGATTAACAAAGTAATCTTATCCAGTCATTACAATTATGTTGCTCGCTGTGACGTTTGAAATATTCAAATTCAATAAACATTTTTTTGCAATATTGAGTGTCTATGCTCTTCGTGTAAATCACGAGTAGATGTCCAATTCAGAATAACTCTCGTATCCCTCTTTCGTTTATCAAAGGTTTATCCGGATCATGTTGACTATCGAAATGCTTTATTCCAATTATTTGTTAAACNTCCCTCTTTCGTTTATCAAAGGTTTATCCGGATCATGTTGACTATCGAAATACTTTATTCCAATTATTTGTTAAAAACGTGTGTGTAATTTTCAATACCCGGTCATTGCGAACTCATGGTATGTAGTGTAAAGAATGCAGATTATCCGAATTTTTTACTATCCGGATTAAGAAGGATCGACAGTAATCTGAATAATTGAGATTTTACTGAAGTGTGTGTGTTATTCGGAATATGTTGCAAAACATCATAGAATATTGGAGTTTCGACGTGAATTTTGTCCACAATCTCTTTTCTCTCTACCCACTGCGCTCCTGCATCTCTCGTTTCGTAGCGAAGATGTTTGTTATGCTGTTGTCTGAACGACTGCGACAGATTTTTGCACCTTTCGTGCACCCAAAAAGATAAATTCTAAACAGAAGAGGAATCCTGTGACTCAAGTTTTTCATCTACTGTATGGCATCAAGAGGATTCCACTCACTAAGAGAGTATTTTCATATCTTGTGAGAGGATCCCTCTCGTGAAGAAAATATGTTAGGAAAAAATAAGGAAGTGGTGTGACTTGAACCGGATTGCTTGTCATCCCGAAGTCCGTACGCTACCCACTGCGCCACGAAGTTGTTCGAGGGCGAGTGTTACAAACCAAACATTTGTAAGGGGTTTATTTACACACACTCATTTATCATGTACTTTGTTATTATTTATATTTCATGAGAATTGTGTATTAAACATTCTTTGTATATAGACGCTCTGTGCAAGTACCTTGCACGTTCCATGATATAGAATCATTGAACACATTCACTACGTACGTTCCTTGACGTAGGATCATTGAACGCACTCAACATGCACGTTCTGTGTACAGCTATATATACGGCTACGCTCAACGTCCAATTATCCATTCCACAAGTATCCATTCGTCGTGTACGATGTTACTCCGCGAGTGCGTCGCCGTATCGTGATGACACTCTGAAACCTGATCAAGTCTACCTATTGCGACTCTACCGTTTATGGACTCTCAACATTATTCGCCTTCGGGCAACTTAGCGCCTCAAGGCCACCATTCGCCTACGGGCAAAAATAATCCATTCCGTTCTTCGCGTTATGAAGCTCAACGTACAAGTATCATTCCTCGTACAGGGAGGACCACTCCCTACGAGTGATATTATGAAACATACGTTTCATTGATAACCTTTTGGACCATGATTTCTTTATAGAAATCATTTACCTGTTGTGCTATACAGTGAATAGTGCGACGCTCATAGCAAAGCGACTTCGAATACAGATGTTCATAAGTATTTTCTAGTTCCAGCCACATGCTCACCAAAGCTACAAGGCCAACTGGAACAACTCAACATTCCGACAGCAGACCTCGGCCAGACATCCGCAGGCAGCCGGAAAAGCAGTACGATAAGGAAACTATTCCAACGTGCAACGATAATTCTTCACTAAGTACGACAAAGAAGCAATTCCAAAGTACTATTAATTTTCCTCGTAAAGGGAGGACTACGTCAGATATTAATCTGATGGATCATAAGNTATTAATTATATGGTTTTTATAACAAATTCTAAAGTAAATAACAGGTAATTTTTCTATGCAATTATTAGTTGATGTCGGGGGGATGTTCTCAAAAGTTTGAGTCCAAGGGCTTTTTTTATTATTACGTGCAGATTACTTACAATCGCACTTCAACTTTGTTCTTAACCATTCGTAATTCTGTTTAAATTGGGAAAGGGGTACTAAAGGGGATATTTCATAAACTATCGTTTATGTTTCAATGCATTCAAACTCCGTAGGAAGTGATCTCCTCGGAGCGTCAGTTGCCCACAACAACTGACTTCAATATTGCAAAAACCAGGATCAACTCTGTAATTCTGCTTTTGTAGATTTAGAAAAATATATGTATATATGTTATTTTGTAATAAATGTGAATTCGTGAATCTGAAGCGTGTCCATAAAAGAATCCTATTCATTTTTACCTTCTCCATGCTCGTTGAAACACACGAGTCCCCCCTGTATACTGTCTATGATTACTACGAATGGCTATTCGTTTGTAACATAAGAAAGTATATATTCTTGGTGCCGTGACCAGGATTCGCATCAGATTCCATCAGATTTGCATTTTTGTAATATTGACCTGTGTACTAATTTATTGTGAATATTTACAGCCTTCGCCGACTCCACAACTCTGCTCTACTCTACAGTCGGAGAGATAAAACTATTACATTATATTTTCCTTCTATTGTTATTCCCCACCCGACCAATATGACAGAGGAAGACATTAAACTTTGTAAGAGACAAATAGCGACTACCAAGTCTAAACGTACACGATGTCGAACTCACAAGGACAAAGCCGACTCACTGACAAAACTAAAAAATACTTTGGACAACATATTTAAAGATCACGAGAAATTCCAAGATTCACTTGAGGCATTCACAGGCCTTTGTAACGACAAAGAACGTCTAGAGTTTGAGAAAAACTACTACAAACTTATAGGTCGCGTAGTTGAGCTCCTTAAGCACATTGGGTAGGCAGGCAGACACTTGCCCAACGAGTCACACGACGCTTCCTTCAACACACGAGATCGTTTCCTTCGCAACTTCTGCCCCGCATTTTGGTATTTTACCTAAATTCTCAGGCGATATATTAAAATGGGTTTCCTTTCGTGAACTTTTTGAATCAATAATCAACCAACACGATGAATTGTCCAAAGTTCAAAAATTACAATATTTGAAAACGTCAGTTGAACACCCGGCTCACAACCTCGTTTCATCATTAGAACTTAACAATGAAAATTACCAAGTGGCCTGGAACGTTTTGGCTAAACGTTATAATAACCCACGAGTGATGGCACACATCACAATACGTTCATTTGTTGACTATCCCAAAATACAGAAGGAATCACCACATGAGCTTCGCGCTCTTATAGATCATTCCCAAAGCTGCATTCGCACATTGAAATCGCTCAACATTGACGTCGACTCGTGGGATACAATCCTCGTGTTTCATATCACATCGAAACTAGACACCGCTACTCTAAAGCGTTACGAGAGGACATGCCATACAACTTCATTGCCATCATTTAACGGTCTCGTTGACTTTCTAGAACAACAGGCTCAAGCCCTAACCGCATCAGTTAGAGACCCCATAAAGTATATTACCAAACAAATGACAAATACTAACATTTCTAAACCAAAAAGGCATTTTAACGCATTCGTTAATCAAACACAAATAATCACTAAAAGACGATCATGTCTAAAGTGCAACCAAGAGCATCATTTATTTATTTGCCCTTCATTCAACAATTTAAATACACACGAACGATGGAACTTCGTAAAGGATCAGAAATCATGTACTAATTGACTCATGAAAAATCATAGTCAACGTGAATGCAGATCATTTTATACGTGTAAAACGTGTTGTAAAAGACACAATACGCTTCTCCACAAAAATCGTGAGATCAATAAAACTCCTGCAGATGACATTCAAACCCCACAGGGTAATCAAAACTCCTCAGAAGAGGTTTTAATTAAAGCTGCGGTAGCACGTGAAATGCCTCACGCTTCGCTAGTCACCGCTTTAGTAAACATTTCAAATCATGACAAACACTTACAGTGTAGAGCTTTACTGGACTGTGGTTCCACACATTCACTTTTAACTCAAGAAACTGTCGACAAATTAAAATTAAAGACTAAACGTACTTCCGTGTCTATTAAAGTAGTATGCGAAACTTCTTCAAACGTAGTTTCAACAACTACAATAAATTTACAGGATAATTTAAACCTGGGATTTAATTTAAATGTATCTTGTCTAGTAGAACCCGAAATTGCATCACAAGTACCTTCGGTAGCAATACAAGTCAATAAAAACGACCTCCCAAAAGATTGTCTGTGCAGACAGCTTCTTTGACAAGCCAGGCAATATAAATGTTGTTAGGATCCCAGCCTTTCTGGGAATTATTGTTAAACAATAATTTTGAAATCAATACTAAAACACGCATTAAATTGAAACTTCACGAAACTAAACTCTGATACATTGTCATAACTTCTTTACCATCAAACACGACAGCCCGAGTAAATCCATTTATCATGCGAGGATCAGACCCTCAACAACAATATAACTAAATTCTGGGAAAAAACAGAACATGTGAAAATTGACATTACTCACAAACTAACGGAAGCAGAACAATTCTGCGAAGACCTCTATGAAAAGACCACTGTACGTAATCCACAACGAAAGTACATTGTACGTATGCCGTTTACAAAGACTCCAGTATTCCCAAAAGAAGGTCAACTTTTTCCAGTCGCTTCAGCGCGCATCTCGAGCGGTATTTACGTCAACGATCTCTGCACAGGAGCACATTCCGTCGCTGAAGCTTATCAGTTAAGATCCGAGAGAACTCCTCGCAAAGGGAGGTTTTCCTATAAAGTAATTCTCAAAGTATTATCAGTAGCTTATCGGACGAGGAAAAATCCTCCGAAATAGATCTTAATTTGAATTCCAAAGATGATCTTAAAGTATTGGGAATGTACTGGAATGTAAAAACGGATTCATTTCAATTCAGAATCATGAATACGAAACAAAATATATGGACTAAGCGTCTCATAGCAAGCAAGATCTGTTCGCTCTTTGATCCCATGGGACTACTTTCTCCCGTTGTGTTAACTGCCAAAACATATTTACAAAGACTATGGATTGACAAAATCTGGTGGGACACAATTGTGAACGAACAATTTACATTAGATTGGAATCAATTTTACGACAGTCTGAACACACTTACTCAAGTCTCGATTCCTAGGTTCGTGTTAAATACACGAAGACAACACACAATGCATATTTTTGCTGACGCCGCATTCCGTGGTTACGGAGCGGTCGCATATATTGTAAGCGACAAACACGCAAACCTACTAACTTCAAAAACGAGAGTAGCTCACCCCGCAAAACTTACGATCCCGAAATTAGAATTATCGGTAGCTTTGTTGGCTAGTACTCTAGCTATTAAAATAACTAGTGCCATACATGAAATTCAACAAGAAGACATTCATTTATGGACTGACTCCATGATTGTCTTACACTGGCTATACTCGCCTAAACAGATCAAAGATGTTTTCGTGTCAAATCGCGTCAACAAAATACTACAAAACACATCTATACATCAATGGCATTACGTGCCAACTGACGTTAATCCAGCTGACATTATGACAAGAGCTATCTCCCCACACGATTTGATTAACGCTGATATGTGGTGGAAGGGACCTCAGTTCATTACTCAAGACACATCTCATTGGCCGCAATCTCCTCAGCCGTTTGTGTCAGAATTAATTACGTCAGATGACAAACAACACAAGGAGATACAATTACCTTCTGACTTTCTTGAGCAATTTATTTCTAGAACAAACAATTACTCTAAGCTCATTCGGACATTAGCATATATAAACAAATTCATATTAAGGTGTAGGAAACTTTCAACTACTTCTTATCTGACCCCTCAAGAGTTACAACAAGCAGAAGTAACGCTCTTAAAGCACACGCAACTCGTTTCATTTAAAGACGAACTACATACTTTACGTAAAGAACAAAATCTAAAACGTGATTGTAAAATCGCTAAATTAAATCCGTTTTTACACACAGACGGACTGATTAGGGTGAAAAGCCGTATAGAGTCAGCCAAAGTGCCGTGGGATCAATCACATCCTATAATTCTAGATCCCAATCACTCACTCACAAAAATGATAATAAAACATTATCACGTGAAGCATTTGCATTTAGCAAATCAATCTTTGCTATACTACATCAGGTTCTGGCCTATTAAAGGCCTTCGCACAATAAGAAGTGTAACTCGTACTTGTATAAATTGTTTGCGCAATATCAAAAATCCCTATAAATAACAGATGGCATCACTGCTACCTGATCGACTTGAGGTTAGTAAGCCGTTCACTTTCTCAGGAACTGATTACTTCGGACCAATCAAAATTAGGCGCAACAAACACTTGATTCTCAAAACAGATTCGGACAAGGCATATGTACTCGTATTTATATGTATGGTCACGAGAGCAATACATCTAGAAGTGGTCTCTGACCAAAGTCTGAATAATTTTATATGCGCATTAAAACGATTCGTAGCAAGGCGTGGGATTCCAGCTACTATCTACTCAGACAACGCGCCCACATACATGCAATCTAACCAACGTCTTGATAAAGCGTATATAAAAGATCAGATTAATCAATTTTGCACTTCCCGAAATATCGAATGGAAGTTCACACCTCCCTACGCGCCTCACTTCGGAGGTAATTCAGAGAGGTTCGTAAGATCTGTGAAAACTCGTTTTAACAGAACTGTAAAGACCAAAAAAACAAACATTAGAAAAACTGACTACCTTTATTACAGATGTCGAAGGCATCATAAACAGTAGACCACTAAGTCCTATTTCTAATGATCCTGATGACGTACTACCTCTCACCCGAGTTATTACCTCAGTAATCCAGATAATAAAGGAGATTAATTGTGGAGCAACTTTAGTAGCGTGAGTGAATTGGAGAAGTTCGCGTATCTCCCTAGAGGTCGAAAGGGTTTCCGTCAAACCAAAGTACATGTCCCGACATAACCTCACTCCTTTCTTGAGCAGTACGTCTTGGTGATAGCTAGCTCCCCGTCGCTCGCTGTAATTGGCCATAATCAAGTTTACACCCTCCCTCTCTCCCTCACTTACCTCGTGTTCTGTAGTTACCCTTCGCGTTTGAGACGCAGTCCTAATGTACATGTCACATTTACAATAGGTCGCTTATTAAAACTGTCGGATCTATTGGGAGTGCGGGACCTGAACTCTTAACAGATGAAATTGAAGTAGATAAATAGCACACCTTTAAGGCCCAATTTCACCAAGTTTGTTTAATGTCTTAAACGATATTTTCAGTGCAGTAAATCGTGATTATCAAAATGCGCGTTCCACCAACTTCGATTTACGACAAAATCGCAATTTACACTTAAACGCTCGGGGACCCTTCGATTACCAACACAAATCGCGATTTTCTTCACTACTTGCAAGAAATATGGCGTCCATTTTGTTTGTTTCCTCGTGGCTCGGTTTATAGGTTATGTTCAGAGGTACAAAGGGGAACCGCTGCTGCCTACAGTGTCCGTTGGGGGCGATGTAAGAGCAACATGATGCGTTTTTCTCCCGTCACTTGTTTTCAAATTAACCATAATGCTCTGTTAAACTACTACCAACCCAGAGAATTCTTCACAAACATTGATCAACTTAATCGACGAATAGATTTGATTGGTGAAACGCCTAAAATGTAATCGCGATTCCATTTACCTAATCACGTTTAAGGAAATCGCGATTATTCTACATTTGGTGAAATTGGACCTAACAGAGTTACCAGATTAATCGTTGTTATTGTTATTAATATAACAATTATTATTAATAATAATACCAGATTAATAAATTTAATGAATAATTGTTATTGTTATTAATAATATAAGATTTTTATTTAATTATTTGATGCATTTTATTTCGAGATAATATTTATAAAATTTGTGTTGCAAAACCATAATTTTTAAACAAAAATGATCCCTGGTTATCCCCTCCCCCTTGATCACGGTCTAGAGCCACCGCTGCACGGACAGTTTCTTTGTCAGTGTTCTGAGAATTCGGCCGTCAGCGCACTGTCCACTGACAGTGTTCGTGATGCTGGCACTTTGCTTGACGTCGCGGTATTTGTGTAGCGTATTTGCTGTATTTGGCTAAATATTTATTGGCGTATTCACAAATATCACAAACGTGCCATCCTCACATGGTCCGAACACGGAAATAACAAAATAATGCCGCATATGTTTTCTTATACGGACGATGGACGAGATATATTTGATAAAATTCGAGAAATATTTATACTGTTTCGTTTTCCCAGGCCTTATAAATGTTCCAGTCCATATTAAAGAAATTGTAGAATAAAAAAAATCAAAATATAGGTTATAGAACAAGGATATCCTCAAGTCTCGATCACGCGCTCTGCTCTACTGAGCGAAACACTGCAAACAAAGTGTGGACGGTTCGCGCAAATATTTGCCTTATATGAGTCTTTTGATGTGCGACTAAAAGCCGACAAGAGGACGGATTCGGGTGTTCGCATGTTTGCGTATTTGCCACAGTGGAGCAAATAGATCATCTACACTTGGCCGCTTTGGCAAATACACAAATACGCAACGCCAAGTGAAGTGCTGGCGTGAAACGTCTTGCCACAGTGAGTGATCTCTACTATGAGGTTATGTCTTCTCATCGTGTTAGAAACCCCTCCCCAGTCGTCATGCCTATGCTGTAAATAAACATGAATATGCTTGATAAGTAACGAAAATCTCATATCACAACTAATGTAAACTTTTT
Organism: Laupala kohalensis; assembly: GCA_002313205.1. Lineage (NCBI taxonomy): Eukaryota > Metazoa > Arthropoda > Insecta > Orthoptera > Trigonidiidae > Laupala > Laupala kohalensis. The sequence continues at coordinate 557,276 of NNCF01126257.1, read as the reverse complement.
GAGACACTGATCTCTAACAACTATCTACTATAAGTGATCGACAATTATTTACGAATAACACTGTTTTATTAATAATATATATAATCAACATGATTTCATCCTTGTTTGTCCCTTCCTTCGAGCGGAAAATTGACGAAACATTTTTATTTTTCTCGTAACAACTCTTCACTGATGTTAATTTACTATTTAAAATTTATATATATGAAAAATGTATCGTTACAATGAATCTCTCTAATAATTCCTAGTGTATCACTGCTTTTCTAATGTCACGGAATTCATCGATTGTATTCAAAGAAGTTTTGCGCTTTTCAGCGTTGAACTGAATTCACAAATTTTGCCATTTGTTGTTCACTTTGCATGCATCTTCTTAATTAACTTAATTTAATTTCCGATATTTATTTAATTCCGAGGCCAAGAGGAACAGTCTCATACAAAAATCTCTTTAGTACAAATTTCGGGTATATTATCCATCACGAATAAGCTATTGAAATCCCGCTATTGTCTGGCAATTCGTCGTCAGTGAGGAAATAACCGGCGTTGCCTTCCGCCAGAGCTATCTTGAACTTGTTAGTTTGTGCTGACAAATGGCAGTGTTCACGCAGTACATGAAAGTTCCATAGCAGAGAACGTCAGTTACCCGACAAGTAGAAGACTGTTACAAGGAAATGATCGGATACACTCGCCTGACAACACTGACAAGAGTCACTGCCCGTGAATCACCTTCACTAATATGAAGTTTCTAGAGGTATGTCGTTGCAACTGGATATATTTAACGCTCCAACTGCTGCAACTGTAACACAGTTCCTCTAGGAGCCAATTTGCGCTCTCGTTGTCGCTGTTTCAAAAGTAACATTTTAGCGCTTTGGCACGAAAATTAAGTCAGAGAATAGGCCAATCTGACATGTACATAAATAAAAACTAAGGTGTCAAACTTCGATTCATAACAAGACATGCAGAAAACACAAACTCCGTTGTAAAGTTGTATTAGTACACTGAACTGAGCAAAAATAGGGGAAATAATTCGTTAATTTTGGAAACTTGGTTATTAGGTGTAGAATGTAGTATTGATCACGATGATTAACAACCCCATAATTTTTTCGGGGCCACGCACCTCTAAGGTGCACTTACGCGGTATTTTTGTCGCACAACTGTGAGGTTGTCGAGAAAGATATGTTTCACAAAATATTTTACATTAAATTGACAACAAAAGAGATTTTTGAAATTAAACTGCGTTAGTTCTCATGCTATGAGCTTGCCAATCAGGGGTAGTTTTCAAAATTCCAATTTATTCATAATTTTTCGATAAAGCAATGATACATTTTGCTTGTTAAGACCTTTAAGAACTTATATCTCCAAGTGTAGTGATGTCCACTATAAAACAGCTGTCACGATGCGTATTTTCACCGAAGAACTTGAGTCTCGGGGCGAACAGATGGCGACCGGGTCTCTCCATTCCAGCGCGCTCAGTGTTAATGTCTCACCTGCGCTCGGAAGTCTATTTGCTTGTTGTCGTGTCCCGGAGCCTCGAAATGACAAAATTTATTTATTAATTTGTTAAACTTTAATTTCGACAAATAAATATACAGTCGGTAACATTTCTAAACTCATAACATTGAGTTCTCTTCAATTTGTCGCGTCGCGATTCGACCTAGTTTTATGATAGAAAATACTTGTTTACAATATTTTTTAGACGTATTTAAAATGTTCTTCGATGTGGAGAGGTTTTCATGTAATAATCTCCCAGTTTGGGGAAGTTTTCAAAGTCACATTTTATCCGTAACTTTTCGATAAATCCACTCATTTTTCAGGAGGTATTATTTTCGATAAGGATTAAGAGGGGGCATCAATTGCCTTGTTTTGTATTTTTGTAAAACATCATCATATATTGATTTTGATATTTTATTAAAAAAATGAAAGTGTTTATTAGTGGAAATGTTTTAAAAACATAAACAATAAATAAAATAGCAGATATTCTAAAATCAGATAATTCAGAAGAGATAACTAAATACGAATTTTTGGTAAAGCGGTGAATTAACGGAAAAAGAAAAAGAAAGCATAGCTATTGATGTGCGCTTTATTCAAGAATTATGAATAGTACACGATGATAAACAATTCGCTACGAAACTGTAAATATCAGCGTGGTCAGACGGGTCAGCGCTCTTCAGTTTTACGATTCACATTCAAGTAGCATCCTTTTCAAATAAGAGAGTGGTGTTGCGTCTTTACAGCATTTTAAAATTTCATCAAGAAATCTCGTAAACGAAAAGGCGAAAGACGAAATAACAGGAAAAATCTCGAACACATCTTCCGAGCTCTGAAGTACGATACATCGGGTGTGTCATTTGCTCCGTCCGGTTTCGTAACGAATCAGGGGACATACGCGTATTAATGTATTGATCTGAACTATGTAACCTTGTGTGCTTGCAGCCCTGAGGAAGGAAATATTTTCGGAAACGTCCGCAAATACATGATTTATTTATTTATTACTGACCTTACCTCAACAATTCGTGTATTTATGTATATTATTATAAATAATTTATTGTCAATAAATTATTTACAAACTGTGCATAAATGATAACTTGGAGGTCAATAAAACCCTACTGTCCAGAATAATTACTATCCAGTAGCAAAGATGGAACCATTATATCGATAATAAGGCCTGGTGGATTTACTATTCCCACCCCCAAGGCAAAATCATGACATGCGCGCCCCTAAAATCTGAAAAAGTATGGTAGGCGCGTTTTGCAAAGAAAAATGGGAAATGGTTGAAGCAAGGGCATGAGATGATGCCCATGAGTATTTACGGGTCACGGGAATATAAATTCTTGTTTCGAAGGATTCAAAATAGTGGAGACTGCGTTTTGGGGAAAGGAGTAAAAACGATAGAACACATCTTGTGGGAAAGCGATTGCATGGCGCCGAAAGAGCGGGTTATTTGAAGAGGATGCGTCAAATACACAAGTAAACAATAAGATGGACAACGAAGGGAAATATAGATATTTGCTAAGTTATGTAGAAAGAAATTTGGGAAATAAAGCGAGGATTACAGGAATGCTCGATAATAGATTCTGCGAAAGAGGAGAGATGAGAGAGAAAAAAAAAAAAATTAATGCATAATAAAAAGTCATGCAATGGAGCAATGTCGCAAGGTGGTGACGTGATGTACAATGTATTATTTAAACAAATAAATGTCCCCGTAATATTAACTCATATTATTTGCAAGAGATTATAATAGTACAAATATTTAAGAAATATCAATCCTATAAATTATATCGTAGTTCAATGTCCGTATGTAAGCAAATATGTGGGGATATAATACGAGCAATAACTATACAATTATTATAGTTATATGATATTCAATTTTTTAAAATTATAATTATAACCTATTATTTTTTAACTCAGCATGCCGCGTGCGTTTAAGCTATTAATGTCGCTACGAAATCTTGTTGTTACATTAGGTGGCGTGTAATATATAGGACATATAACTATATATTGTTAATACCTGTTTTAATTACAATAAAGCTCCGAAAATAGTTGCGGTATTGCTGAGCAAGAATTATAGGTCATAAAAGTGTTCCGCGAATTTCGAGTTAATAATTTCAACAAAAATATAACAGTAATAGCTTGTCCTGTTTTAGAAAGCAATATGAATCTTGATACGAACAAATTTAAGTAACGGTACAAGTAAGTTAAAGTTTCTATTTGAAATATTTTGGAAGATATGTGTTCGCAAATATTTGCCGATGACTCTTTGGCGAGGTGTGGCCAGCCTTTGCCGCTGATGCTTCATTGGGGCAACGGAAGGCAAATAATTGAAGCAAATATTTGCCGATGACTCTTTGGCAAGGTGTGGCATGTGTGTGTCTCTAGCTTTAGGAAACGTTGAAACGCTTCCTGCAACGAAATAGATCAGAAGTCGCTTTCTGGTAGACGTCTGCCGATTCGGAGATGGTACGTGACAATTAAGTGGAATTCTTGACGAGCCCTCCAAAACCCAGCCCCCCCCCCAAAAAAAAAAAGTGGAATTCGTCATATTTCTTTAGCGAGATAAAGCAGAGGGATGGCCGTGAGATTTCCCTCTTCGAAAGAAAGTCATGAACCTTCTTGGAGGCGTTTGGCTGGAGCATACAAGCGCAGTGCTTCTGCGTTATATCTTGAGTCTGTCTTACCAAAGTGACAAGTTTTTAGTGGAGTGCGAACGAATGGGAGCGGCATTCTCACAATTTCTTGGTCGTGGGAGCGGCACTCGCGATCCTATTCGAATAGAAGACCCAATCAAAGTATTCAATATTGGGCGTAACAACTGTGTTTTTTGAGTAAGTTTGAAAATACTGTAATACACTCATGTTGTTAATGAACAGTATACCTCTTCTTTTTATTTAAGTGCTCAATGTTCGTAACTTAATACTTTGTTTGAAATTATCGCGAGACTTGTGTCGCCACTACTAATATCTAGTACATCGTAACCGCTCTGCCAAATGTCGCACTGGACCCTGGTAGCAAGCAACAAACAGATGTACTCAGCACTACAGTTAAATTGGGAATGAATTTACATTTGTAGTCTTGTACGGTTGCTATAAAGACGCGTCGCACTAGTATGGTAAGTTGTGATTTGAAAAGAAAATTTAAAAATTTCTTTGATTTAGAAAATATTTTGATATTTGATTATCCGTCAACACCGCGGAAATTTTCGAAATTACATCTGCATAGAATTGGTATGGCAAATGACACTGCGTATGTTTCTCATAAAACTGTTTTTTTAAAACCAGCTCCTACTCCCTGTTATTATATTAACAGAAAGTTTTCGTTTTTTTTCAAAATTCCTCCATGACACACAACTACATGGGCTTACGAGTTGCAATATTTGCTTGTATCTCTTTATTACCATTCAAAAAGACTTTCGACAGATTCCTCCGTGGCTAACCATCGTCAATTCATTAATTGTGGTCTCTGCCACTGTGTACGTACTCCAAGTATATGCAAGAAAATGTAACCAAAGAAATCAAACTATGTACAGGAACGCACTGAATGTATTAGTTTATTTTAAAGTAGAAGTAGTAAATTAGTTTATATTTCTCAGCGTGGTCATAGACAATATGCAACTGCTCTCTTGACAATGAATTATTTCTTTTGTTTGCCTGCCTAACTGCCTAGTTGCTGGTACAGGACTTATACACAGTGTAGCCAACACTTTTACTTCGCCGTCGTCCTTAAGGGTAATGATAAGTTTACCTCGCGTTATGTTGGCAAGATATTCGAAATTGAATCCATTACCAATAGCCAGTATATAGCCAGTCTAAATGGCTTGATGTTGGTATAGAACCTGTACTCTATGTAGCCAACACTTTTACTTCGCCGTCGTCCTTAAGGGTAATGATAAGCTTACCTCGCGTTATGTTGGCAGTGGTTTCTTATTCCCTTTAACTTAAATCTATCGCCAACGTCGACCATCAATCCAATTCGCTTGCTCTTGTGGCGCTGTTCTGTTCTTTCTGCATCGAGCGTGTGGGTGGAACGAATATTACCTTGTGTCTTAGTTTGTCGCGTTATTAACTTGTATTTCTTTACAGCAAATGGTCGCTTTTGTGACTACTATTAATACTTATTTGGAAATTACTTGAATTAGTAAAAGATGGTGATTCGCGTTGGGCGGCCATATTCCATTATTTTCGGTCAAGTTACATGACTTTGAGAATACAAACCTACTCTCTGCACTTTTTCATGGCACTCCTTCTCAAACGCAGAAGTACTACGCGTGTCTTTCTGGCCTAATGTTTTCAGGTTGGTTTCATGGTTTTCCCTTAACAGGGAATCTCACAGCGTCCACTGAACCTTCGCTCAATTAAGAAATGCCGCGTATTCTTCTTGTCACAGACGTTTTCTCGATCGGCAACAGATGCGTACCAGACTTCTGACTTATTTCCCCGAACAAAGCGTTTGAACATTTTCTCAACAGGGAATTTTAGTTGTGATTCCCTGTCTGCCAACGAATCATAAATAATATCCTCAATAAAAAATCACGTTGACTCGTGAATATATTCATCGCCCTAGAGTGTCAACCACTCTTTGCCAAAAAGGACCTTATCATTCGGGAATCGTTCTATATAATTCCCTGCCCAAGAATATAAAAGATATTATGAAATTGAATCTGTTCAAATCAGCGGTTAAAAACTACCTCCTGCACCAGTGCTTCTACAATGTAAAAGAATTTATTGATTTTAATAAAAGTTAAATTCGTCTTGTACTTTATCACGCCATTGCTGTAGTACTTTTTAAATAGTTTTTTTGACAATAAATTTATTTATATTTATTTATTGGACTCGGATACCGCAACACGTATTATTTATAGATGCGTTGAAATTTTTTCACTTTCTCGTACACTTCGCTCACAAAATGTTCCGTAGTCCTGACAATTTTCGAGCTGGTTGTTTTTACGGAAATATCCGTTCTGAGGGTACGTGTTGTCGGTGATGAGATTTTAGAAAACTGTCCGTCTCGTTTCCACTCGACTGCGTTCTTGTTAAACGTCATGTTTCTGCTGATTTTGCAAATTCCCTGGACTCGACTGATTATGACACGCTTCTTCAAATCGACAGCAAATTACTTACGTAAAGAAAACGTAATGAGAAAAGTGCGAAGTAATTTTCTTCACGTTCCAAAGATTGAACCGACAGCAAAATGACCAGGAACCCCTGGTTTAAAACACACGTATGGTTAGAAAAGAAACGATGAAACAGGAGACTGAAGCTGTAATAATAGCCGACATTATGTTAAGATGGTGTCTAAAAAGTCCCAAAGACAAGACTCGTTTATGTCAGCATGTTGCTGAAACAGTCGATCAAATTGTTTCGGTATGTTCCGTACTGACGAAGAATGAATCTCTTCAACGCCATAACAACCTCCACTGGCAGATATGTAAAGCTTTGAGAACCTCTAACGTAAGTAATAAATGACATCATCAAAAACTAGCACCAGTCACGACTACACTGTATTGTTTGACCAATAAATCTATATTGATCGTGAAGTCAAGGCGAATAAACCGGATATCAGTGGCGAATCCGGGAGGGTGGCAGAGGGGGCACGTACTCCTTTCCCCGCAAAAAATTGCAATAGTAATAACAAGGGAGAGTGAAACACTGAAACATTTTCGTTTTCATGTGAGTTACCGTTGAAATTTCATCGAGTAAATCTGAAGAAGTGAATAGACTCAATTTCACGAACGTCCAATATAAATATTTAACAACAAACATTTGGCATAAATTCGAGAATTATTTCAAAAAAGTAATTTTTCATGCATTATTTATGAAAACTACAATTTAAGTTAACACGTTATTTACGTAAAGGAATGTCTGAAATTGTAGTTTCAACAAGTTATTTTTTTTTTAAATTTTGGTTGTGGGACGTGCACACCCTAAAATCTATCTTTATGGGTCCCTCGCAAAATCACACAATAGTTCCACTCAAGGAAAACGGTATTGACAAATAAATCCATTAAATTTAATCACCATTATTCAAATTACAATAAAACCCCTCATGCTATTTCCCTCAAAAGAAACACACACAAATGGTAGCCAAATGATAACATAAACACTAACACATATATGAAATCTCTCCCTCCAAAAATCTAAAATACACTGAATTTAACAGACATCATTCTATCACCGTTTAAAATCTATCTCTATCTCTCAAACAAATAGAAATACACTGAATTTAACAATAGCGTAATTTTATCAACATTTAAAATCTATATTTGCACTGATTAAGTCCACAGTTCGTGTCCTCTTTTATGACTTATGCCACACTATTCATCACGCGCAAACGCATTACGACGTCGGTTAAACATTCACCCATCGTCGTAAAATACCTCTTAAGATGACCAACCACGACAGACCGTAGAGAGTAGTGTCCTCGCAAGGTCGGTCAGGCTCCGATCTCGGGCGATCGCTGACGGTGTCATCAACGACGGCTACCGGAAGTTGCTCCTATCATAATCTGCGAGCTCGGCCCCTTCAAGCGCAGCGTCGGCCTAACCTCGTTCATTCCGAATAGCCACCCGGAAATTGTTCGTCCGTGGCTCGGATCGGGAACAATTTATCAGATTTGCCCGATGTTCAAAAAAAATCGGCAAACAATCGACACGAGCGCAGCATCTTCAAAAATGAAGTGCTAGTGTTTAGTGCGAAATCTCGAAAATACTTGTTTCAGAGTATTAACGCAAACATGTCCGCGAAGAAAATCTCTTACAATTTCTTCGTGCCAAAAAATCTCGCTTCCTGTGATCTGGTCTAATATCACAAGTTCTAGAACTTCAACAAGTTTCAACAACGAGAAGCAACGAGGCGAAGCTCCGAGAGCTGACGCCGAAAACTCAAAAAGCTAGATGGTTAAGAAGCTACGAGCGTGAACGAAAGATCATAGCCAAAAGACCACTCGCAAAAGATTGAACGAAAAAAAGAATGATCCTATAATTTCATTTTCCATTCCTTAAATGGTCTTACTCCCTTCCTACACCACCCTTACCACTTCCAAGTCTTCCAAATTTTGAACTTCACGTGACCGAAAACTTCCAATGCCAAAACGGTTTCCCCTTCTTAAGCCTAAATTCTGATTGGGAAATTTTAAAGGATTTCGAATAATTTCCAACGCTTTTTCTTCCAACGATTTTTACTGACAAGTTGGTTCTTGCTCGTACACCCTCGCGTATCCTGGGTTATTGGGTCGCTTTACCCACCCCCTCGCTAACTCGCTATTTCTAAAAAACCATAATTTTTTTTTCTACAACAAAGAGCCGACAGCGGGTTGCCGCACCATACCAGATGCGAGTGTCCCCTTCGTCATCTCTCAACGGTAGGCCTTTAAACTTCTAGAGAGTCGTAAGACTTCCCTCCTTCGTCNTATATATATATATATATATATATATATATATATATATATATATATATATAAAAACTGGAACATTAATGCTACACCGGGTATTGAACCCGGGATGACTTGGTGATAAGCGACAGCACTACCACCTGCGCCACCGCTGGGACTTTAATTGCATTATTGGGAAGAGCTCACATCTTGTGCAAGGTACTTGAAAAGCACAAAATTGAAATGTATGATCCTGAGGAAGCTGGTTGCAACCATAGACTTACATACATATCTTATGCACCGGATGATTGAAGGGGAAAACTATGAGAGATGTCTCTCTCATAGTTTAGGTGGGGGAACTCCATTCCCCTCACCGATTGCTGACTGCTGGTGACTGCTAGTAGAAGTGGTTAGTAAGAGACAGAGTTATTGATACTAGAAGAAGCTGGATAGAGGAAGGGGGGTTCACTTTGCAGAAGTCACAGCTATATGAACTGGGACATTCATGTGAAAAGCTACAAATATTTTTCAGGCTCCACCGGGTATTGAACCCGGGATGACTTGGTAAAGAGCGAGCACGCTAACATAGTAGCCACGGAGGGGCCATTTTTGCTTTCTTGAGGCGTACAGACGAGGGCAGACACAGTCGGGTCACTGTCATGGATCTGCTTATTAATGAATGGCTTGCTTATTGATGAAGTAAAATTTGTTTTTCTTCGTTCTTGTAGTTAATAAATATCCCTGACATAATTTTGTTTCTATTTCACTAGTTACATCATAAAGTAATTTCAAAAAAAAAGAGAGAGAGAGATTTTTATAATAAATGTATTAAATTGTAAATTTAAAAAAATAAAGCAAAAATATAATATATGTCTTTACTATGTCTCTTTCTCTATACTTTGCCATGTTTACGTAATATGCATGTGCTAACAATCTCTAGTTTTAATGTATTTAACAAAATCTAATTTTTCGCAGCTTGATTAGTTATTAAATAATAATAATTAATTGTTTAGAAATGATTTAGTTGAGAAGTGCTATAACCTTTATCACAAGTTCATTCTGTAACAACAAAGTTGTAGCTAACAGTCTACTGCTTACATAAGAGAAACAAGTAACATCTCCTCCGCACCGATAGGTTTTCTTCAATTTGTTGTTTGTTTTTTCAATTCGTTCAAAGTTAACAATCTAAAAAAGGAATTTTCGCAGAGCAAATTAGTTCGATCGGCAGTAGATATCGCCATCTTGTTGTGTGACCGGAAGCGCCCGGTCGCGTTTTATAAGCGCGGAATCCGGTCGGAGAACTCGCCGCACACGCCACCTGTGCGTTCACTAATACATTTTTATTTTTCTAATAATATTATCATCGTCATCAAAATACAACACGAGCACGAAAAATATCACCCTAATGCGATAATGAAACTGATTCAAAGTTAATTTACAGAATGTGCATCTGACAGACAAGCTCAAAAAAATATTTTCATTAATAAATTTGAGGGATGAGGGGACACGAACAATTTTGTCAAAACTAAAACATATTGACGGTGTGATCGACATTTCATAATTTAATTACCGTGTGCTAATTCTTTCTCACATACGTAGTATATAGAAAGTTTTGTAATCGTGAAAAAATTCCAAAGCAAGATTTCGAGGGAAATATCCGTTTTGGATATCCCTGATTCTGATAAAAAGTTGTTTTTGGCATAACGTCCATCCGTCTGTCCGTCTGTGCGCAGCGATTCTGAGTAAACGGCTGAATCAATTTAATTCGCATTTCGTATCCAAGGTAGAATTAATTGTTGTCGATGCACGTTCTCCATTTTTTTTTACTTTAAAACAAAGGGTACTTCACACGACGGTCAAAGTACTCTTTTGAATGTTTCTCAAAAATAGTTCCAACCATATTGCTTAGATTTTCTGTTCGTAAGGTATGCATTACATCCGCATTACCGGTATTTCGCTTGAAAGTTTGGTATAGACGCAATAAAATAAATTTTGTCTGCTATACTTACACATTAGTTTACTGTTTCAAGAAGCTTGAATAATATTTAGCAGTGTAAATGTACCAATTAGACGTAGGATACACTTTTCATAAAGATATGATTATGATAATATACGTAGGAGTTCACAAAACGCTGATACGAAAATACTTTCTGTCTAGAACGAAATTACATTTACATAACACTTTTACGATATTTTTGTCAAACTATGCTGCAGATGGAGAAACATATATGAGAAAGTACATGCGATGGTCTTGCAAAACTAGGTTTTTCGTTATGGCAGTCGACTTCAGTACGGAACTGGGCAATACGATTCTGGGACAAGTGCGCTTAAACTTGGATGCCTCCGCTAGCTAAGAAGCGAGATCTCGGGTGAAAGCACAAGATGGTGTGAAGTGACAGCTTGTCATCAGATTCCACACCATTTGAACGATTCTAATTATCGTCTTCATCTTAAAAGGAGGATTGGAATCGGAGGAATGTAGTCCTCTACAGAGTAGTGCTCTGTGACATTCATTCTGCTTTGGAGGAAGTGGCAAACAACTCGAAACCACCAAAGGTTTTGAAATTTTGAATTTTTGCTTAACAGCAGAAACTCAACTTAGTAACTGGGATATCCTGGTTGACTGAGGGACTCTTTAACGTTGGCAAAAAAAACGCTTAATTTCATAAAATTGTCACTTTTTGCAAATAATGTTTCATCTTTTTTTTATGTTTTCAATTTTTTGCAAAGGCTTATTTACACCCAGCGCGCCCCGTTAAGGTATTATTTGCGTCAGAGTTAAATACCCGAAAAATGTTTTAAATGATACTTTGAACCATTCTCTGTCCAGTGGCGATGAATTTTCATACCCTTGCGGCGCAAAATTTTGAATTATTTGACTTTAAATTACTATGGGCTTATACGAAGAAACTTTTGGATTCGTGTTTTTTTAAATATATATTCTGGCTAAATGACCGGCTTAACATAGCAAAAAACCTACTAAAACATAGCAAATGAAATAGGAACGCAATGATGTTAAGATTTTTATACCTTATGAAGGATTTTCAAGAATAATTCACAAAAACTGTGGAGAAACTGTTCTAACTGAAATGGCAGCCGCATCACGTGACTGAAGACAATTCGATCCTTGTCAAAGAAGGAATCAACCGACAGTCTAAATTATTTATAAAGTTTTAAAATCACAAAATAATTATCATCCAATATAAAAAAATCAGTAAAATGAATTATTAATTAATAAGAACTACTTTTGTGAATATTTCCAATTCTCTTGTATAGTTGGCAAACATGACTACAGTCAACGCGCGTGTAATATCTAAAACTGAGCAATTTTTTTTTCGACGCACTTGGCAGCACTGGCGACGCGGAGCCGCCGCCGCCGGCTCTGACTCATTGCGACGGACAAACGGGAAAGTCTCAGAGTTCGTCTCAGAATTCTCCGAGAACAGTGAATCCATCTTGAATATTACGAAATCAGCACAGATACCGCCGACGCGTGCAAGCTGAGCCTCTCCAATATTCTGGACTTAACGCCGAGTTTTCATGACGCTAATAGTTGGATTCCAATAAGTAAGACAATAGTTGGCTTCTCCAACTGATTTTGATGCAGAGCTTAAGCGCGGCCAAAACACGTGTAAAGGGGGATGAAGACGAGGCTAGTGAACAGCGCTTTTGACCTGTTGTATATCCATGACATTGTTCGCAATAGAGGACGAAACACAAGCGACGAACAAAAATTTTTAATTCATTTCAGAATGTCTGGCTACCTTAATACAAGATTCTTTAACAGTAAATACGTTGTTTTTACTTCTCATTTTTATAAATTGTCACATTTAAAGATTTGGGAAGTAATTTACTTTCAAAAATATTTTTTTCTCTTCATTAAGTTACAAGTTACATTGTGTTACGCTAACACTGATACACGTTACATTATATTTAATATTGAGTAGAAAAATTAGTTTAAAAGATATATCAAAAATAAATATCTGATGTTATAAAGTAAAATTTTCTTTATGAAAAAAAAATGTTTTAGTGATAAATTTTCCTTCCCTTTTCTCGAATTATTTAAGCGAAATATTAATTAATCAAACAGTAATTTAATTGGGTTTCAAGTGAAATATGTACAGAGAAAGCTAGAATTGTGTAGTATGTTTGGGGAACTCTAGTATTAACCTCTTCAAACCACAGCAAGGCTCTAATAAAACTAGATTTAACTAAATTTGGGTGTTGATATAAATATGTGTGTATTACATTGCTCAGTTAATATTTAAAAAAGGTTAATTCTCCTGCAGGGTAGACAGGGTGAATGGACCCGTCAATTTATCGAGGAAACTTCCCATTCGATTATAAATAATGAAGCCTGACTCCATTTTGGGGTCTTCACTTATGTTGTCTTCCACTTCATCCCCTTCCAGATGTCATGAAAGGTCAATCTGAAAATGTGTTCATTTATTAATTCTAACTTCTGGCGATTCATGCTTCCACTTCCAGGAACAACAGATAATAACTAATGATGCTTTACGACTTGTCATCGTCTCGCTTGGCGCGAAAAACATTCACGGTCACAGATGATATTATGATATAAAATGTATGTTTCCGCTACCGTAATGTTGGCGTACATTGATTTTTCTATTACGACGACGTACACTCCGAAACATAAAGATAACAAGCGATTTTAAATTGTGTTTTTTTGTACATTTAGCCGATTCATTTCGGTACCTATAATTTATTGGACATGGTAATCATAATAGTCCATGGCGAACATATTTTAGCGAGAGTGGTTTTGATCCTCGGACCTCTGACCAAGGGCTAACACGCTTCCACTACCCCACTCTGCTTCTTGTGTGGGACGGGTTTTCTCTATGGAAGAAAGCAAGATATCATAGGCTCCGATCAAGGGCTCTAAGGCAGAGGTTGATTTATCATTCCGACGCTAGATAAGAATAAAAATTATATGCTACATATTATAATATCAACAGAATATATACAAATTTATATTTAACAGAACGCAAAAATGTTATTTGACAAATGCTATTATGAAATCTTTAAATTATTTCGAAAATTGATTATAATACGTAACTATAAAAATAAATCTAATAATTAATCTGGAATTCAGAGAGGCAGCTGCTTCTAGGCTAGACAAGGTATTCCGTTGAAGCATTCATAATGGTGGGTAATACTTTGTCCATAAGTTATGAAACCAGGATTAAGCTATAAAGATTGCAATCCCATTTTCTGAAGAGTGACAGATATCGTCGAACGCCGTCCAGAGGGTGCGTGATGGGTCAAGAAGGTTTTCCTCGGAATTTGAGAAGCCATTGTGACTTTTCTTATGAACTTGACTCTTTGACTTCATTACAAACATATTATTTATCACCAGGGCATCATCCTAAGAGAAGATGAATTTCTTTGACTTCATTCACATCAGCTTTCGAATTATTTTTTTTGTGTCAATGATCGTGCTTAAATCCTCATTGATATCTACTGAACACGTTTTTTATACTCAATGATATTCAAATTACATGCGAAGTTAAGTATAAGACTGTCACATTATTTGCCTCATTTCTAACGAAGTCATTGTGAGTGCGAATTTTCTTTTGTTGTGATATTCAAAATGTCTTCGGCAATGTTTCGACTATTAACATATTATATTAACATAATGACTAACCTGTTTGGAAAATTTTCAATCAGATGTCCTCCTCCAATCATATTTTGACCGATTATAATACTTTTCTTACACACACTATATAATTGGAAAGTAAAATGGGCGGCAGGTTTACAAATATATTAAAAGATTGGACTTCCAAAGGATTAATAGAAAATTGTTTGAACCTTAAAATAGAGTTGAAGAGATACTTTCGGGACATGGAAATTTTGAAACATACGTAAGAAGAATAGGAGAGTGATCGGATGAGAAATGTATAAGCGGGAAAGGAGATGAGACGCCACACCACGTGCTCTGGGAATGCAACATCTTTGACATAGAAAGAATAGAGTACATACAAATTCTGATAAGGGATGGAGAAACCAAAATAATATATAATCATTTTATAGATTTTTTTTTCGAATCTTTGCGAATTGGCTGCAGAAGAGTCTATTTTCAAAATTTGGAAATGTTGTCCAATGTCGTATGTGTGTGTGTATATATGTAAAGAATTTTGTTCCCCCGATAACTCATGAACAAATTGACGCATCGAAACCGATCTTGAGATTTGACTTTGAATGCTTTGAGAATAGAACTCTATTTCTGGACAACTCATACCGACTTCATTTACACACCGCGCTCCGCTTAGTTCCTTGAAATTAACAGTTTTAAATTAATGAAAAGAAACGTTTTGATTAGTTACTTAACTCTGCGTGTAGATTGCTAAACCGCATTCCTGTACGTCGCGCCGTTTCCGAGATACAGCGAAAACTTATCTTGAGGGCGCTTCTTTTAAATCTGCCTGTTATGCTATTGCGAAGTGTTTAATGTGGAAGATGTTTTATGCAATCTATACTTGAATATGTAATAACGTTGTTTATGAGTTTACCAAGTAAGGTGATTATAAATATTTTGAAACAGATTTATATTTAAAAAATATCATCTTGTTTAATAATCAAAACATATTATAATTTATTTTTTGAAGTTTTTTTTCCTTTTTTCTTAAATTGTTAGTGTTATGTAGGGTGCTTAGTGTCACGAGTTTCTGTTATGAATCGTAATTGGAAAATTGAGTGGGGTACACTCAAGATTTTTTTATTTGTCCCACCTTATACCAACAAAGAACGCAATTGCAGGGAGATGAGCCAGTCAACAATAAATCTCAATACGTGTTTAGTCTGAAGACAAAGGTTGGGAACATCTTTGTAGAGAGTCTACACAATGCTTATTTAAAGCTGTTTTCGTAAAATTTTTAAAATCTAGCTAAAATTTCCGTACCAAAGTACATTACATATATCTTGAAGAAAGTGTATACACACACACACATATATATATATTCTAACGACCCAGATTCGTTAGAGAATATGTTGGACTTATGTAGGAATATATGCGAGAAAGAACAGTTAAAATAGAGACGAAAAACCAATAACACCGATTTGAACGAGGCGCCAAGAAAGGTGCGTTCGGCGAGTTGCACAACACAGACGGAAGATTTTGAAATTATATTATACGAACTAGGAAAGTGTGAATGCACCTGACAAAGCTAGTGACGCGAAACCATCGGAAAAGACCAGATTGGCGGAATGCGTTGTGCGTGAAGTTTAGAAGGAGTGGGGGTTAGCGCCAAGAAGGGAACAACACGGCATGAATCTATCTCATTTGTTCGGGGTTTCTTGGAGAAGACGGTTGACTTGCTTAATTCATACGAGTGATCTTTATCACGCAGACCATCAGCGGGTAGAATCACGTTGTAATCGTACGCAGATTTATTGAACGAGAACGAGCCAATCTGAATTTATAGTAAAAGATCAGAACATTGATTTTTAAATTCAGTAATTTTTTTATTAGGCGTGAAGACGCAAGTTACGAACATATCATTTTATGATATTTATCGCAATCGAGGTTATAAAGGGAACGGCCGGATACAACGCAAGTTAAATGCGTGATAATATTTGATCAAGGGCTCCAAGTGAAGCCAGCAACGTATTGTAAAAGTTGTCTTACGAATCCGGAAACATTTGCACGCCGGCGGTTGAGAAAATCTGTCGCAAAAGCCGATCGGAACGAGGGAGCACGAGGACGAAAATCGTGGTAAAAGCAGGCGTGGGTCAAGGTCACTGGACGGGCTCTGAAGCAGCTGTGCAGCCTGCGTTGATGAAAAAGAGGTGTTTCGAGCTGTGGTTGTTGAACACGATTTCGAAGAAAATACGCTGGTTGTGAGTATACGTCTCTGTGAGACGGACATTATACGAAGTGATTTCGTTGATTAGGGACTCGTATTTAATTTTGTAATTCGATGTTAACTAGTATCTTGCGAAAGAGAACGTTGCATTCGAGTTGAATTTATCGCATTCACTGTAAAAATTGGGGTTTGTTTTAAGAAGAAAGAAGAGAAGAAAAGGCGTTAAAAAAAGAACTGTTGATTGAATTTTAGAAGGGAAGACGTAATTATTGCTCATTTCGTGCTTGCTTTGATATTGTTTTTCCAAAATTGATTGTATAAATTTTAACTGTAAATGCGCGAATCAAGAGAATGAGCTCAATGTAACAT
>NNCF01126257.1:476392-535949 GCA_002313205.1 Laupala kohalensis | reverse complement strand
ACGTAAATGGGAGTAAACGTTTGCAAAATATACGCAACGGGAAATACGTGGACTAACTGCGTTAACTAAGATTCGGAATGCGTAACACAATTTGCTTAATTGGGAATTAAGATTGTCAATGTGACAATCCCGACGACGGCAAGTAAACATTGAAGTTTTATTGTATATTGACCTACCCGCAAAAATGGAACTACCAAATCCCAAAATGAAAAAAACAAAACAAATTGTACTATGGGAACTTAATCTGGAAGCTGATCGGTCTATTTATATTCAGCTGTCGTGGATGTGAATACTTTCCCCTTGTGATAGTAACAGGTATGTAAAAAAAGTACGTCATAGGAATAGTACGTCATAGGAAACGTTAATGAACGCTATATACTGAATTATGCCATGTATCATCTTTTGTAACATGAAAGTTATTATTATACATTATTTTCATTAGCAAATCATTCCGTGACAATGGATCGTGTCGAGAAGACGTTAAGAAAAGAAAATATAGTGAGAATTTTTTACAGTTTGTTTTGCCTCGATGGGTTCAGCAGGAATTGAGAAACCACAGTGTGTTATCTGCTGAACCGACTGGAAACGTGTACGGAACCAACTGGCGTCATGTTAATGACGGAAGTAATTATCGATTCTACCGTGTGATGTCACAATGGATGAACACAACATCAGAGATCAATTTTCTATTTCCGGATGGAAGGAACAAAAGAAAACACTGTATGGTAACTAAGTCATTATGAGATTTTGACGCACACTTTGTGAGGCGCGCGATGAGACTTCGAAAGCAGAAAAGTATCTACTCTATGATATCTCGCTACTAATAATATTTGCTTGTAATAAATTGAAAAAATAAATGTATGTAATATNCAAAAAAAAAAAAAAAAAAGTAATATAAATTGTATGAAATAAGTAATTCTATAAATTCCTCATGCATGACAATAACATTTTAATCAAAGTAAACACCCAAGAAATTATATCTACTTCAAGTACACGAAACTATATTATTTGTGAAAATGCACAATACTACTATCGGATTCTTTGTTATAGATCCCTGACTTCTGATAGCTGTGGAGAGTACGAGAAAAATCGCAGAAAAAGACAGTAACCACCAATGGATTTGTTATTTTTGCTTTGCATATACACAAGTGAAAAATTTGGCTTTATGAATAAATTTTAATTTTTTTTAAAACCTTAAATGTTTCAAAAAGCGAGATATTTTTACGGTTTTTGTCAATATGACGACTTTATTATTTTTATAAAATAAACTAAGAGTGAAAAAAAGATTCTTATTCAGCGAAGGATCTCTGCTCTGTGTTTGTAATAAAATATATTAATTTCAATTAATAATTGGCTAAAAACTTATTTTTTAAACTGAGATAAAGCTCATTTATTCCATAATTTTAACATCATTTCTCATTAAAGTACATTCTATTCCCGTGAGATTTTAACTGTTTTTAGTCCATTCTACTGGGACAAGCTGGAAATTTTTTTTGTTGTTGTTCTTGTTCAGTAAGTTACATTTCAAGGTCGAAACATGACTTGTACTTTTTTCAAAATTCAATTCCCAAAATATCTAATTCCCTAAAATAATAATTTTCTAAATTTTTGGTTTCAATACTCCTAAAATCTTAAATTGATATCAGTTAAAATTTTAGAAAAAATAATTCATTATTGACAAAGTTATTTAAAGAACTATGATCCTTTTTGCAAGTTTTATTTAGTTTGTAAGGAATCTTATTCAACCCCAGCGGTGGTGCATGTGGTAGTTTTGTCGCTCATCACCGAGTCATCCCGGGTTCGATTCCCGATGGAGCCAGAAAATTTCTAGCTTTTCACATCAGTGTCCCACTTCATAATGCTGTGACTACTGAAAAAAGCAACCCTTCCTTCCTCTATCCACCTCCTGCTAGTTACAATAACTCTAACTATTACTAATTACTTCTACTAACTCCTCCACGCGGACCAAGTTGTTGGTAAACGGTCAGCTAAGCGGCCCAACTACTAATAATAGCCCATCACCCACCTCCTCCATGTAGATAAGCTTCAATAGCACGCTACATTTCCCATTTACAAATACAACAATATAAAGTAATCTTACTTATACTATATGCATAGATAAAATGAATTAAATTAGTTCATTTTTGTATGAGTTATTAAATAAGAATAGTGAGAAAGATATAAAATAAATAATATTATAAATTACAAATATTACTAATTATTAAATATTACATATTTAAATTAATATACAATTGTCCCAGACTACCCGTCCAGAACTTAAGATACTCGAAAAAAACAATTTTGTTGAAATTTGATATTACTACCTCTATGCAATAACGATGAGTAACCTTACAAAAATATGTAGCGGAAACATGGGGGGGGGGGTAAAATTGTTTTAATTGCAGTTGACATTGCAGAGGAATAGTCTAAATCAGTGGTCCCAAAACTTTTTTATTTCGTGGATCACTTCCCATGTTTTTGGGTTTTAGGTAGACCCCCTGCGTATCTAAAATTGATTTTTCGCAAATTCATCAACTTCAAATGATTTTGAGTGCTGGTATAATGCAACTCACTTTGAAAGATTTATATTTCTAACTATTGTATGAAAAACAGATAAACACGTTACTTTTTATACATTTATTAATTGAATTCAAATTAAAACCAACCAAATAAAAAGTTCTGTATCTATTACATAAAATAACTAAACAAAAATAAATGTTTTTAGTGGGAGGGTTGAACTNCGGAGAGTAAATTAGTTTTTTTCCCCTCCACGTGGTCATACGCAGTTTGTACTGTTTTTTGACAATAAATTTATTATTATTATTATTAGTATAACGTCTGTATCTTTTTTTTCTTTTTGGAGATTGGCAACCGCTCTGAAACCTCTATCCACCAGGTATGAAGATTGAAAAAGAATTAAAACCTTTGTCGCGATACTCCATAATACGGGATAAGTAACAGGTATGACATACATTCACGGTATGTAGATTATTCCATTCATGAAAAACCAAAATGAAGGTCACGACCTGCTTAAATTTAAATTTTGTTTTCCGCCGACGTGGACCCCTTGCACGACGTAGTCGTCTCCTGGGGGTCGATAGAGTCCACTTTGGGTATCAGAGCTCTAAATCTATTGTAATCGAATAAAAATTTCATTTATATATTCTAAGTACGCATGTACATGGAATGACAGGGAGCAAGGGGCTGATTAGAGAAAATTAAAATCTGTATGTGAAGGGAAGACAACCGAAGAGTTGTTAAAGGATAAATCGGAATGATGACTAGCAGGAGCGAGGACTGATAAAAGACAAGTCATTCCGACAATATCCGTTACATCATTCCCAGTTTCAACTCTTATGATTTTTAAACACTATACTCTGAATAATCTATAGTTCGATAATAACTTGTACTTGTAAATTTACAAACATATTTGCGTTAAATTACAAACATATTGACATTCTATTAGTATTATAACTCGCAGCTAACTTTTTATCTTATCTAGGAACATTTGCTGAAATTTTTTTGAATCCGCCTCTTCCTTAGGGCCCTTGATCAGAATAGATGGGGTAGTCCTTGCTTGCTTCCGGAGAGTAAGTTAGTTTATTGTCCTCCACGTGGTCATACGCAGTGTGTATTGTTTTTTGACAATAAATTTGTTATTATATTATTATTATTTGTAAAATGAATATAATTATGTTTAATGAACATGAAAATGTGCGTATAAATTGTCCAAACACATCCGTAAATGCGCATTTGTATATCGCGGTAAAAGATAAAATCGTGGACTGAAAGACTTTATGAGCGAACAAGTCTATTGAATGTTTTATTAGTACTATTAAGAAATCGCAGTTGTTTAACTAACCGTTTGTATGTTCATGACAGTGCGTGACCAACTATTGTGAAACGTTAGTTTTTTGTGTGATCTCCACGTTTAATCATTCCAAAGGACGGAATGGGGTTTTATAGTTTGGTGTACGGTAGGAGACTGGAGTGGCGATTTATCAAGGGTCGTAGTTTGAAGAATTTCCTTTGTTATCGTATTGGAAAGTTTTGTAGGGCGCACGAAGATACATTTCATGTTTCAAGAAGCGAAGATGTTGTACTGGCGGTAATAACACAATATATTTAACATTTTTTAGATGAATATCAAATTCATGTTTAGTTTTGAACTCTCATATGAGCAGGCAGTATAACGTATTGCAGAACAAATTTTTCATCAAATTTTAAATTGAGTGGGGTTCAATGTCGATTATTTACTCTTCCTATCGATATTTTCTGTCGCTATTGTATATTTCGAAACGTGTCCTGTATGTTAGACTTCCCTCATCGATCGCCAACCCCTGACGCTGATATATGGTGATGCGTCTAATGGGATTGCTAAGTCTCGTCCGGTTGATTGTGATTCCGCGAATTGGAGTGAAAGAAACGTTCCGAGGACGAAGGAAGGAGAGGTTTCTTTAACAGGAGTAAGTCATCAAATGGATGGGCACGGAAAATAAGTCATCAGGATATATGTATTAGTTTTGCCCAACTATGGACCACGAAGATGAGCGCTGGTGGGGGCCCATTTCTGTAGACCAGGCGTGTTCTCAACCTCTCTGCTTTCCAATTACACACAGTGTGTAAGAAGAGTATTGTAATATCATTTGATGTTTTGTGTGGTATGATTACGCACAACGTTACTTGCTCTAAATTTAATCAGAAATATTTTGTCATTATTTCTAGATGCAAGTTTCTGCATGTCCTTGGCAATAGTTTTAGCACACGGAACTATCTGATCACCGTATTCAACTTTAAGACAGTAATAAAATCGTATTGTATTTTAAAGACAGTATAGTAATCAGTCGATTTTTAATTTATTTTTTTTAGATCTCTTCAGATCTTTATGAATTAGCTCCAAGGGAGTCTATTTTCAGATTTTGGGATGATGTCCAATGTCGTATGTATGTGTGTGTGTACATTCAGAATTTTGTTCCCCCGATAACTCACGAACAAATTGATGCATCGAAACCGATCTTGAGATTTGACTTTGCATCTATTGGGAATGGAATATTATTTCTGGACAGAAGCTCATTCCGACTTCATCTACACACCGCGCTCCACTTACAGTTTCTTAATATTCAAAATTATGAAAATACGGTATTTTGATTGGAGGTATTTTGATTGGTCAGTTAATTCTGCTAAGTACAGATTGCTAAAGCGCATTCCGGTACGTCACACTATTTTTGAGGTACAGCGAAAATTCATTACACAAAAATTAGTATTGTGGAGGGGCTCTTTTTATATCAGCCTGTAGTGCTATTGCAACCGATTATATATTATTATTTGAAACCGATTGATCTTTTTAGTGTTGTCTTGTTTAATAATTATGATACATTATGACTTTTAGTGTGTTTCCTTTTTCTTCAATTTTTAATAAAAATGGGTATTTAATGCCACGTTGTTTTTGTAATAAATTGTAATTCGAGTGGGGCACACTCCAGATTTTTCTGATTATTAGTACCATCTTCATATAACATCAATTACGCGAGCACAATAATTTTTTTTTCTAAAATATTTCCTTATTCACAATTTGTTCAAGCTACGGAACATTCAGTGAAATATTTGTAATTAAATTTATACGAGTCAGAAGGATACCCAATGGTATTTACTCTTATTTATTATTGCACCATGAAAAATAAATATACATTTGTACCCTCGTTGTCAAAATAAATTATCTGTAGCTCCTTGATCATCAACGCACAATATTCAATGTTTCTGAGATGCAGTATCTACCGATTCGTCAATAGCAAGAGTAAATAACGACATTCAAATAAATTAATGACTTTACTGAAATTGAGCTGCAATGAGGTCAGCGCACATAGCAACCGTGTCTTTGCTAAGAGCCCCATTTCTTCACGTTACTATTCTTTTCATATATTCTCTCCGTCAAGCGTAATCATTGCCGATACCATTTTCCTTCACAACCTCTCCACAAGTAAATGCCTGTCCGTGCTTAGTAGATTTTTTTGAGACACTTGTACAGAAGCATCAGTTAATTGTTACTTATTTTATTGCGAGGCGAGATACATTTTTATTTACGCTTTAGCTACGATTTCAAGCCGTCCATTTAAAGAACTCTGGAGTTTGACGATCCTTGACAAACGCACTGTGATGTGTTTACAATTATTCCGATTTTGAAATATAATTCAGAGATGCTCGCGAGCACTTGTGCCTCGCCTAATAACATTTAAAGAGCACCATGATGCTAGCAAGCACCCGCTCTAGACGCATCTTGACTACAACTATTCATATGAGCCACCATGGACTACGTTTTCCTTTCTTCTTCTCTTTCCACCACTCCTTCATTCTTTCTCTATGCTTATCTTTTCTTTCCTCCGTCCATCTTGCAGCCATCTTTTTCTTAGGCTCTTCCTGGAAACCTGTACTTCTTTGCAATTGTTTTTCGAAAGGTTATTCTTGATTGTAGTATATCCTCTGCACTAATAATAAGTTTTTCCATGTCTTTCTCAGTCTCCTTTTCCATTCTTAACATTCAACAAAATAATTAAATAATTTATTTTGTCAGTCTTTTGCCATCCATTCTTTTAAGGTGTCCATAAAAGGCAATTCTCCTTTTCCTATTTTTCTGTAATTTTTTCGATGCGTGAGTAAATTTCTTTGTTCTGACGTTTCCTGTTCTCTTCTCCATCTTTTATTGAACCCAAGAATTTTCTGAGTAAATTCCTTTCAGTTGTTTCTAATTGCTTCATTAATGTCTTCTTGTTCATAATAAGACACTCTGCAGACGCATCTTGATTTTTTTTGGAGGGGGGGGGGGACAACGTCTAGATATGATCCAAATTGCCGTATCCAAGTATTGCAACTGCGGTGGTAAGCCGCAGAGGGTTCACTTTTCCTTGATATCAGCCATGTGAACCGAGACAGAAGTAAAAATTTCATGTCTCCACCGGGAATCGAATACAGGATTTCCCCGCGCCAAGCGATAGCACTAACCTTGAGCAAATGAGAGGTATGAGCGGCATAAGTCATCGGTATTGAATAGGAGAAAACATTTCTTTAAATATTTTTTGTGTATCACTCTGTACTCAAAGTCACGAATACTTTGCCTAAAATTATTCAATATGGTTACCTTAAACAAATTGCCAACCTCTACGAAACAAATCCTTGAAACACTCGCGAAAATTTCAAGGAAACCGTTGTAGGAAAATTTCAGGCGAAGCGTGGTCACAAAGAATTTAAGTAATATCCAAATAAATATTAATAGTAGTCACAAAAGCGACTATTTGCTGTGAAGAAATACAAGTTAATAACACAACAAACAATGACACAAGGTAATATTCGTTTCACACGCTCGATGCAGAAAGTACAGAACAGTACCAGGAGAGCAAGTGAATTGATTGTTGTCCGAGGTTAGCAATGGATTGAAGTTCGAATATCTTGCCAACTGAACGCAAGTTACCCTTATCATTACTCTTATGGACGATGGCGAAGTAAAATCGTTGGCTACATTGAGAACATATTTTATACCAACATCAAGCCAGTTAGACTGATAATAAATAAATAATTATATAAATAATTTACAGTCAAGAGAGCTGTTTACAAACTGCGTATGACCACATTGAGGACAATAAAGTAATTTACTGCGACTTATAGAAAATAAAAAAGGGCTCTAATGACCTCATTGTTGACGAGCCCTAAAGCCCCACAAATATATATCCACAATTATCCGGATCAATCGGGACTGGGACCCGTCCAAATAATCAAAATTTCGGATAATTGGATTTCTTACAAAAAATGTAATTTTTAAGGCGAAATGACAAATAAGTATCGTATTGTTCGTGAAAAAACAAAAACTAACTCACAATATAGAGTTAAAAAGCAATTCAATGATGTAATAGGTCTATAGTGGTTACAGTTAGCTGATTACAATAATTAAAATAACAATAGTTTAGTGTACAGCAATTAAAAGTATTTTTTTTCTCCCGTCGATCCGGATTATTGTCGACTTGGATGTTCGGATTTCGGATATTTGGAGTTCCACTGTATTGTTGTTGAATTTCAAGAGCGTTGTTCACCTCTTTATTGGGATACCCCATTGAATGTGGAAACCGATGGGCGTTTGCAATTACTCAGTGTAAAATTGATTATACCCTTGAAAAACATATTATGAATTAGGTACATAAAATCTAGAGAACCAGGAGAATACATTTATTGATTTTATTAAAAGTTAAATCTGTCTTGTACTTTATCACGCCATTGCTGTAGTACTTTTTAAATAACTTATAACAATTTCAAAAACTATTTTCTTGCATGATTGTGTTGTCTTATGGCTCATATTAATTTAGTTTTATGTGTACTCAACTTTGGCACGGTTGTGTACATAAATTCTGTAGCCCCATCCTGGCCCGGGTTTTTCTCCGTTTTTCCTTCTGGTAGAGGCGGATTTATCATACAGGTTCTCTAGGCTTTGTCTAGGGGCGTGTTTATTGTAACAATAAATCGTGAATTTAGTGTTATTTCAATTCTTATGATTTTTAAACACTATACTCAGAATAATCTATAGTTCGATAATAACTTGTACATGTAATTTTTTGCTTAAATTTACAAACATGTTGACATTATATATGTATTATAACCCGCAGCTAACTTGTTATCTTATCTAGGAATTTTTGCTGAAATTTTTGAATCCGCCTCTGTCTTAGGGCACTTGATCGGAATTGATGGGATGGTCCCTTGCTTGCTTCCGGAAAGTAAATTAGTTTATTGTCCTCCACGTGGTCAAACGCAGTTTGTACTGTTTTTCGACAATAAAAATTTATATATCATTTTGTGATCCATTATGTGGTACAAAGACTAGGACAGTACCGGGCGGGATATGCATACCACACAATGGGAAGGAATATTCTGTTACAGAGTGTTAGTACGAGAGTGAAGTCGTAGTTTATCAAGGATCAAAGTGAGACGAGTGCCCGACTTGCTAGATATATTTTCACATCGATTTTGTGTTAAGTCCTATGCCTTGAGGTTATATTCGTCTCTCGTTCGATGCAGATAATTTCCTTGCATAAGAAAACGTAATCGATAAAATTATTTCAAACTTCAAAGGACTCTTCATAAAGGTTATTGCAACTAAAATGCAGTGAATGATTAATACCGACGAGTTACAAGAGCAGAGAAACAATTAATGTTGGTTGCAAATCGGTATATGAGAAACTTCATTCGAATGACTTGAGTAGAAAGCTTCCTAATGAGACCACAAGACTTCACTTGCATTACGTGAGGCAGACGCTTCACTGTACGAATACTCGAATTCACGTTTCTCTGTTTCGAGAAATTTTACTTGAGAAAAAAAATCGTAAAACTGAAATGCACAATGTTTATTAGTTTATTGTGTATTAGTCGCAGTAAATTACTTTATTGTTCTCAACGTGGTCGTACACAGTTTGCAAAACAATTTTTTTAATGTATTCTTTACCTTGATGTTGGTATAGCGCTTGTGCACATTGTGTCCAACGCTTTTACTTCGCATTCCATTCCATAGGAGTAATGATACGAGAATTTGTAACTCGCGTTATATTGGCAAGACGACTTCGAATTTCTAGAAACTTAAATCTATCGCCAATGTCGGTCTTCAATGCAATGCACTTGCTCTTGTGGCGCCACTGTTCTTTCTGCGTCGAACGGGTGGAACGAATATTACCTTGGATACAATTTTAATTCTTCGAAGTTGGCAATCATGTTAGGCAGCCATATTGCATAATTTCGGGCAAAGTTACTTGACCTGGAGTCAATAATCCACGTGACCCAATCGAAGAAGTAAAATTATGTAAAGACTGTGAAGAACACTGTTTTCTTGTACATCAACTAAAAGTGAAATGAAAACCAAAGAATTCAGTGGTCTCACCGATGTGTATTGTTTACGAAGCTTTCTGTGTAGAGTGTTTTTGTCATTCTATTCGGATTTTAAAATAATTCGCACGTATTAGCATACAATACCGAAAACTGTGTGTATTTTTGTAGGTTTTCTGCGTGGTATTTGATTCATGAAGTAAACGAAAGAGAAAATATAATATCACGAACGTACAGAAATATGAAAACTAACAAATGGATTTAAAATCATTTAATAAGAACTCCTGGCAACGCCGGGGAAAGTGAGCTAAACAAAACCAGAGCCGTTGACAACCGTTTTAATACCCTCTTTAGAAAACTCACAATTTTGCTTTGGAATTCCGATGTATACAATTTTTTTTTTTTTTGTAATTTTTATATTATTTTTCTCCATTGTATAATTTTGAATGTCAAGTAATGGTTGTCTTATGTTCCTTTTCAAATACCGGGCAACGCCGGGTAGTTGTGGTAGTTAACAAAATAGAACGAATATAATTGAATTTTGATATGCTTAGTAAAATGAGGATAAAATTTACGTGTTTAGCAAAAAGGGAACTTCATAAATTACAGTTTTATATATTTTTTGCACTAAAGGATTAATTGTTGCCATTTAATTTCTTTCTTATCTTTATTTAAGTTCTTATGAAATGGCTATTGCGGAAAAATTAGTGCTGGATTCGATTGCTTAAAGTAATCGTTTTTCAATTCCATTCTGCGAAGCTTGATTTCGTCTCTGATTGAAAAAAAACTGTTGCATGAGTACATGATGTATTAATCATGTTACGTCGAATGAAAATGGTAGACGGGACCGGGATTCGAACCCGGGACCTTGAGCTCTACGCGCTCATGCGCTTACCGACTGCGCCATCCCGTTCGCCTCTCGGGTCCGTCTATCATTCTCATTCAACTTGTGAAACCCAAAGACCTCTGAGGTGGTCTCGTAGAGACTAGATTCCTAATCTGAGGCGACTCCCTTAGGAAGTTTTGTTTTGAACGGTTCGAATCCCGGTCCCGTCTACCATTTTCATTCGACGTAACATGATTAATCTGTTACCTGGCGGTGAGGTTCACCGCAATCTAAGAGATTTCTATGTTTGTGAACATGATGTATTGTCAAGTAAAAATACGACGAGCTTATTTGAAGTTTTCGAACTTGTCTCAACATAAGTTAGATGAAAAAAAACAGAATTTTTAACGAAGATTCAACTACGAAGTAACTTAGGATTGTCGAAATATATATCGAGCAGTTATAGTCATAATTCAGCAATGACTCATTGAACGCAGCGCTACCCAACGGGAGATCCGCGAAACTTTCTGCACGACCCCCAAGTACATTTTAAACAAATTTCTCATCAAACTTTGGGGGCTACAACTTTGTGTCATAACATTCTGATCTAATGTTTTGTTTGAAAATTCACGCTTTGTTTGGAGTGAGAGATGGCATGAGCGTATGATTATTGAAAGCATGATTTCAATATTTTCCGCTAAAAATTGCTGGTAACGATTAAATTAATTACGTCTCATTATCTATTAATTTCCTATTTTGTTTTATGTAGCCTGGGTCTAATTTTCTAGTAGGTCTGGGTGATTCAACAAAGTCACAAAGCTTATAAATGTTTAAATAGTTGTATATTTTATTGAAGTAAAATTGTTAAATATTTTTATATAACCTTGATAATGAAAAATAATAATTTTCGCGCGTATGACAACGTGGTCATACACAATTTGTACTGCTTTTTTGACAAATTTATTTTATTTTTTATTAATAATATCATACTAATAAAACTAATAATACCGTGTTATTAATCATATCAGATTGTTAATTATTTTTGATGCATTTCATTGAAGGTAATATTTATAAAATTTGTGTTGTAAAATCATAATTTTTAAACAAAAATGGTCCCCAGTTAGCCCCCCCCCCCGATTATGGTCTAGATCCTCCATGCGAAATTAATTTTTAATGACCGCCGTTGAAGATTTTTCTCTTAATTTATTAGATTTACGAACGTTTGTTGACACTGTCAGAGTTATTATCGATCTCGTCTCGAACCGCTATTACTCCAAGAGAACGTCACCAGAGAGAAACCTCGAAGGAAGGTGCCCCGTTCTTTAGCGTAGACGCAAGACAGACTTCTAGAAGATAAGGTTGATGAAATTACAGATGGAGACTTTCGCGTGACAAATGGACTGCCCCGGTCGCGAGGAAGTGAAGGGAAAGGTCAGCGCTCGAGCGATAAAGAGAAGCAAATGACATGGGGTTTAATGGGGTTTCCAACACCAGCACTTTTCTTGCACATTTCATACAGCGAATGACACGAAAGTGGTCTAGTGAGGACGGCAGTTAGATACAAGTCGACAGTGCTCTATGAATTATTTGTTTCGTTTTGTTAATTGCTGGAAGGTGGCAGTCTTTAATTGTGATTATCATTTTAAATAATTTATACATGGGTTTTCTTGCATTTTAAAATAAATAATTAACTTACACTTGTATTCAGTGCAACCTGATAGAAACAATGTATTTTTTATCACAAATTTTATTTTGTACTCTGATAGCTGAGAGTAATCCAACATAAACTTTCATTGTAATGAAAGTCATTGCCTCATAACAGATCCACATCGGAAATCTTACACATTTTCTCAAATGCGACTTTCATTACTTTGGCTTTTACCCACTCGCTCGTAACGTCATCCTCATAGCAAAGAATTAAATACCTATGTTCCAAGGATTTTTTCCTGTTCTTAATTATTTTATGCAAATAATACGTTTTTCTCTTAACTGCAGTTAGTAACTTTCTCCTAATATGATTAGATTCTTTCTCCTAATAGGATTAAATACGTCTTTTACTGTCAAACCGTTTATAAAACAGTAAATAATGCAATGTACATATTCATACATTTCTCACGTATTTTCATACGTTTTCACTAAACTGCTCGCTGATAACCTGAATACTAGGAACCTGTTATCCACGGAGTAACATTACAGAGGGAGAAGGTAAAGTGAATGATGCTGTTACGGGGTTGAAACTAAAGTAGTGGATCCTTCGCAACTGATCGTGCAAATTTGTAATTTTAAAAAAATGATCGCACTTCCAATAAGATTCGTGTGAGCTATTTTATTTTTCTTCGTGAAATCACGGAGCCTTGGTTTATTACAAGTGAGAAATTAACCGAAAGGCATTCAATAGATAAAAAGTTGTATTAATTGTTACTGATAGCAATTTTGTGATAAATCAACGCTAAATTCATTAAGTGAGTTGTTCAAGTGAAATAATAAAGCAGATGTAAGTATCATAATAATAATAATAATAATAAATTTATTGTCAAAAAACAGTACAAACTGCGTATCAATTTAGCTCTTTAAAATGCAAAAATGTGCATAAATTATTTAAAATAATAATTATATTTAAAGATTGCCACCATTCAGCAACTCACAATACAAAACCAATTCTAATAATTCACTATGTAATTTATTATAATGAATCTAACAAAACCTTCTGTTTCTCGAAACAACCAAAATATGACTTTCACAACTTAAGCTTTAACCCCTTCAAATACATAGCCCAAGTTTCGAGATAAACATTGAATTCGTACGATAAATTCCTTAACCGTGGCAGTGTGAGTAGTTTAAGAGATGTGCTGATCATAAATTCTACAATCAGCTAGTCGAGGGCAAACTCAAGGTTCTTTTATTACAACTGACCTTTGAACGGCAGATGGCGAGGTACGTCCGCTTGATAGCCTTTTTCATTAGAGTTAAGAGACCACCTGACACGAGTTCACTGACGTGTCTAGTGCCTCGCAGATGTCTCAATGTTGCNGGGGGGGGGGGGGAGAAAGGGAATTTACCCCCTTCTGATTTTTCTTTCCCCACTCTTACATCTTAGCGTATTCCCAACCAGGCAAAAATAATTCCAACTCAATAATAATAATTGTCAAAATCATTTATTTAACTAAAGTACCATCAATGTTTGATGGAACGTATGTACATTATGAGGAACTAGAAATCTTTATTATAAGGAAAATAAAATGGGTTAGACATATTCGTACTAGTCGTACGCATTGTGTATATAGTACATAAAAATTAACATAAAATTACAAAAAAACTATGAAGTCCTTTTAAATACCCCCTTTCCTGAATTTTCTTGACATTGACTCTCCTTAAGAACTAATGCAATGCAAATAATATTGGTCAATTACAGGAGTAGAAAGACAATTACGAAAGGCAGCTAATCAGTAGTTGTGAATCTTCACTCGCTTGACTGTTGACTGTAAAGCTTCCTATAGTGTCCGCTAGAGTTCAACTCCGTTACGTGAAGCGGAAACTCCACTGAACATACAATCTACGCAATCGAATCCAAGAAGCAAAATGATTTAAAGGTAGAACATTTTTTTCAAGTACAGAACTAAAATGTGAAACAAAACAAAAAAATTCTGAGGTAAGACTATGCGCTTTGTTTGTTAAGCATTCTGTGTAAAGTGTATTTTCCTTCCGTCTGGATTTTAAGATTCGAGAGGTTATTTGGTCATTAAACTTATACACGCAATAGACTAAATCATAAATTCACATAAGTATCATATAGGTTTTACATAGTAATTAAATATACATGGCATAATATTTGCTGATAAAAAACCTAGATTGTCTGAGATTGATTAAATAAATAAATCATAAAACATACAAGTATGTACAATGGCCTATAGCCTTATCTCAGAAAATACCAAGTTCAGATCAGATAAGGGCACCTCAAAAAATCAATTTATATCATAAAAGGGCTTACATTCTCAAAATTGTACCAGTCAGTTTTAAATTTACTTAGACTTACCCGATGAACACTTAATGGTAGAGTATTAAACACTTTTACACTAATGTTTTCAAACCGCCGTCTTGAATTCATGAGAGTGTTAGACACTCTCAAATGGCATTATATAAAATAAATTTATGAATAAATACATTTATTGTCAAAAAAACAGTACAAACTGCGTGTGACCACGTGGAGGACAATAAACTACTTTACTCTCCGGAAGCAAGCAAGGAACCATCCCATCAATTCCGATCAAGGGTCCTAAGGCAGAGGCAGATTCAAATTTTTTTTGCATAAGTTCCTAGATAAGATGAAAAGTTAGCTACGAGTTATAATACTAATAGAATGTCAACATGCTTGTAACTTAACACACACAAAATTTATTTTACATGTACACATTTTTATCGAACTATAGATTATTCTGAGTATAGTTAAAAATAATAAGAATTGAAATAATATTAATTCCCGATTTCTTGTTTCAATAAACGCACCCCTAGACAAAGTGAGTTTCATTATATTGATTGTGTAGCACCATGAATTTAGTTATAATTAGATTCATGAATAAATTATTTCCCCTTCACCAAATTTCTCTGTATCGAAATAGAAATTATAGCTTTAGCTCAATCATCCATGATAATTATCTGCGCTTTGTACAATACGAGTAATTTACGGGATCAATCCGAAATATCAGAATCTATCACAGGTAATTAAGAGTAATTTTGGACCGGTGAACCTACTTCTTCTTCCTATGGCATTACGGCTCTTTCAGATTAGCCTTAGCCTCCTTAACGATACTGGACCATTTCTCTCTGACCTCCGTCCTGCGCCCATCGACCTCAGATCATCTCTAATGTTGTCCATCCACCATAGTTTGGGTCTGCCTCTCTTTCGCTTACCTTCACACTTGTTGAAAAGTGCCTTCCTCGCAGTTCTTTGTTCACTCATTCCGCATACGTGTCCATACCACTGTAATCTTCTAGCTTTAATTTCTGGTACTATGTCAGGTGTTTTATACATCTCGTAGAATTCAGAATTATTCCTTATTCTCCATCCATTGTCGTCTCTAATTGGGCCAAATATTTTGCGAAGTATTTTTCCCCGGCACATAAGACTAAGAGCAGATTTGCTGAAGATTGTCCAGTTCTCACACTCATACGTCACCGTTTGGTATACCCGTATCTTACTTTGTGTACTTATCAGCCGAAATCGTAATACTTTGTGAAGCGAATACATACTTGTATTTGCAATAACAATCTTATTGCCTATGTCCTTAGAGACATTATTACTCGCTGTAACCACAGAACCCAACTACGGAAAATTTTCCACCTGACCGTAAGTTTTCTCATTAATAGTGACCAGCTGTGTGGAATCCTTTTGTTTATCACTCTGAGCGTTTGATCCGTTGTCTTCATTGTCACAGATTTAGTTATGTACAGATTTTCTGACACGAAAGTTTGGTGTTTAATTAAGTGTTGTAGCTTCATTCAACCATGTCTAAAATAAAATCATCTAAATCTTGTCATTTATGACAGATTGTATCTGAATTTGGAGATGATGTTTTTTTCTACGGACGATGAAGTGTTATTTTGTAAGATGTGCGAAACCGAGGTATCTATCGAAAGAAGATTCTCTGTTCGGCAACATGTGGGTCGCGATAAACATGTACGGGCTGTGGAACTTGCAAGTAAGAAGAAATCCACGCAACTTTTACTGGAACAAAGTGTATCCATGAAGGATAATATATCGTCATATTTTTACAGAGACTTTTGTGAAGCTTTAGTTTCTGCAAACATCCCATTTTGGACTTTGAACAATGCTAAATTGAAGAGTTTTCTGGAACTACATTTCGGACATCCTATCCCAGACGAATCAACTCTTCGGAAGAACTACCTGTCACAATGTTACGACAACGCCATTAACAAGATACGGGGAAAAGTACATGGAAAGAAGATTTTCGTATCCATTGACGAAACGAGTGATGTAGAAAATCGTTACGTGGCTAACATGATCATTGGTATATTGGAGATCGACGGACCAGGTGAAGTGTTTCTGCTTACAAGTGAGGTATTATAAACTGTTAATCACCCCGCAATTTGTAGATTCTTTGACAAATGTATGTTTTTGTTGTGTCCTGAGGTTACCAGAAATGTCGTGCTTTCTGTCTCTGACACAGCGCCATTCATTGTGAAAGCAGGAAAGTCAATACAACCTTTTTACCTGAAAATGGTGAACATTACTTGCTGAGCACAGGCTATGCATAGGGTGGCACAGGATGTTAGAGCACACTTTTCTCAAGTGAATGCCTAGTGTCAAAGACGAAAAAAATTTTTGTCAAGGTTCCCTCTGGCAAACAGCTCTTCAAGTCCATGGCTCCCGGTATTCCACTCCCACCAGAACGATGGGGCACCTGGATAGATTCAGCAATATGTTATTGCGATCATTTCCAGACGGCGAAGCGTGTTATCGAAAGACTAAGTCCTGGCGATGCTACTACAATTGATACGGCCAAAACGCTATTTTCAAATAATGAAATTGAAGGACAGCTAAAGGCAAATTTCATTTGCTTAACACACGGAATCACACGTGTACAGGTGAAAGGTGAAAGTCTGGAAAGTTCTCTAACTCTAGTTAACAAAATTGCATCTGACTTGAAAAGTGTAGGGGGAGAAGTTGGAAGAAGGGTATCTAAGACAGTGGAAAATGTTTTTGATCAAAAGTCTGGAAACAAAATTTTGTGTCGCATTTCTCAAGTGCTAACTGGTGAAACATTTGATACTTCCTGCATTGAAGAAGATCGCACTGCCACTGATTTAGCATCCAGTTGTATCAGCGGATGTGGAAAGGGGTTTCTCACAGAACGAATACGTGCTTTCCGACAACAGGTGTTCCCTAACTTTCGAGAACCTGCGCATGCTGCTGGTTATGTACTGCAATAATTCTCATTAAGGTAGATTTTTTTATACGTTCGTCTTCCTTGACCATAGAAACTTGCGAGTTTAAATTAATATTAATTTTTAGTTTCAGTTCTAACGTTACAGAAGCAAGTATTGTGCTGCACTCTCATACTCTGAAATAAAGAAGAAAAAATTGAAGTCTTTTTTAGATCAGTTTACTGATTTTTAGATCTTTTTTAGATATTTTAGATCATCAAAATCCGGGTGCTGCTTATAACTTTTTCCAGGCATAGATTGAATAAAATCGTGGACAGAGAATCTCCTTGTCTCACGCCATTGGTTGTTGTGAAGCCTTGTGAATATTTGTTTTGAATTTTAACTTTACTTTTAGTATTCGAATGAGCCATTTTAACAAGTCTAATTAATTTTGAGGGTATTCCAAAATCCACCATGATATCCAGAAAGCAATTTCTATTAATGCTATCATAGGTTTGCTGAAAATCCACGAAGAGTTGATGAATAGAGGAGTTAAATTCTAACATTCGTTCCAAAATTTGCCGAAGTGTGAAGATTTGATCTGTATTTTATCTATTTTTCCTGAAGCAGCTCTGTTACTCACCAATGAATTCCTCCGCATGAGGTTCTAGTCATTTTGATATTAATGAACTAAAGATCTTGTAAGTTAGATTGAGTAAGGATAGACCTCTGTAATTTTGATATAATAATTTGTCGCACTTTTATATATGGGGCATATTAAGGCATTGTGCCAATCCTCGGGCATGGTCTCTTCTTTCCAAATCTTGGATATTAGTTTATATATTACCCTCCACAGAGTATATCCACCTTTTTGTATCAGTTCTGCTGTAGTTTCGTCTCTCGCTGAGGCTCTATTATTTTCCAGCTTCAGTATAGTATCAAATACTTATTGGCTGTTCGGCTCTTTAATCTGCTGTTCAGGGCCAAATTGGATTTGTTTATCGACCGGGGATATGGTTGATAATGGTTTGTTCAGCAAATGAGCATAAAAACTTCTCCAGTGTATCAGGATGCCCGCTTCATCGCTTTCATGTTACCATCTTCATCTTTACATAAATTTTTCCTTGGTTGGTACCCTCTTTCTGGATTTCTTCACATTTTCATAGAATTGTCTAGATTCATTTCTGTTGAAATGTTTTTGTGATTTTCAGAGTTTTCTCCATAACTAATTTCTTTTTCTGTTTACGAGTACACGTGTTTTTGGCCATCCTTCGTGCTTCGATATATTCCGAGTGATTCTGTCTAGTATTCATTTGTAGCTTCTTAAGTCTGGCTTCATTTCGAATCCTCAGTGCTTCTTTGCATTCATCATCATACCAGTCGTTTCTAGTTTTTTTTCTTCCGAAATCCAAAATTATCTTTTGCGACTTCGTGTATCATGTCTTTTGTGTTTTTCTATTCCTCCTCCACACTTCTCATTGTTTTCTTGCAGCTTATACTTTTTGTATCATACTTATAACTATTTGTAGACGGAAGGTCCTGCATCCTTTGCTCATCATAACTACGACTACCTTGACCTTTATACCCCCCAGGGGACTTACATCTAGTAACTACGTGTTTGGCGAACACGGGGCCCCGAGCTGAGTCTGGCATTACTTCCACTTACTTGTGTAAAGCTCCTTCCTTTCTCTTTTCTGACCTCCCTTGATCACCTCTTGTTCTTTTCGATCCCGACGCTATTAGGGCTAGGGTATCTTTCATTTTCCTCTTTCCTCTCATTTTTGTCCTATCCTCATTTTTGGCCTACCCCTTATTCTTTGTCCCCCTCATTTTTTGCCCCCCCTCCATTTGATGTATGTTGTGAGATATGGTTTGGTGTGTTGTAGATCAGGAGGGTTTTTAGTGGGTAGGGTTGAGTCATTCGACGAGTCCCACACGCGGGGAGTCATGTTGGCTCTCCCTAGTGCGTAACTGCATTTTCCCTACCTGTACAAGTTTTCCGGGCTTCAATGGCCTTTGATGTCGACATGAGCCGTAAAGCCCCACAAAAAAAGACCTTTATATGCCGATAACGAGGAGATTCTTGGATGGCATTTTGCTCTTACCATAAAGTGATCTGTGTTACAATCAGTTCCCCTGTAACTCCTCACATCAGTTATATCGGATTTGTCTCTCATATATATTAGTACAGGGACTGTTTGATTGTTGTTCTGGAGTAACCCATGTAGTTTTATGAAGGGCTTGATGTGGGAATTGAGTGCTACGTATTGACATACTCTGGGTTGTTACAAGATTGATGAGTCTGTCTCCGTTGTCACTAGTCTCTTCATGGATGGTCTCTCTACCCACATGTGTCTGTGCCAATCATAGCATTCGTATCCCCGAGTATTATTTTAATGTAATGTTCTCTCAATTAGTTGGTTTAATGTTGCATTTTTAACATCTTTGTGAATAATAAACGCTGTATCGAATATCCTGGTGTTTGTTGCTCCACTTTTGCGTATTGCGTAACGTTCATGGTCGTAACTGTCCTTCCCTTTCCATTTGGTCTCGTCGGTGAACCTATATATTTCTCTTATTCAAACCGAAAGTATTCCTTTGAGATAGCATAAATTCACATTTGATCTGTATTACCCATTTACCATTTGATACGGTCCCCTCTTATTCGCATGAAATCAGACCAATGTCCTCAGCTGCGATTCCGAGAGGGAAGGTGAGTGTCTAGGAAAATTAGACTAACAATATTTATTTGTTTATTTTTAGGGAAAACAAATATGAGAAAATTAGGGTAACTTTAAGCGGACACAAATACAGTGGCGTATCTATACCTCATGCGGCCTAGGGTCGAGGAACTCTAAAGTTTTTGGAGATCTCCAAACAAAGGAGTACGCATCCGTACTAGAACACAGTGGCGACAATTAGAGGGGAAATATTTAAAAAAATCATTTTAACCGTCTAAAACTGGAAACTGTAAAAAAAAATACACCATCCTATATGTGGTAATTACCAATTGTCTTTCTTTGATTTATTTCATTATTTAAAACATACATAGTAGAAATATGCAGAAAATGTCATGTAAATGAAAATTGTCAATATTTTTTCCCCCCCCCCCACTTTTGATTCCCAATCGCCGCTACTATTAAAACGCCCAACTATTATTTAGTTGCCGGTATTTTTCGGATAACAATAATTTTCGAATTTAAGAATGTAAATAATATTTTGCTATGAGTTTGAAGGCTCCTCACACGATTTCCGGAGCCAACCGCCTCCGCTTAGGTTCGCTACTGCGTGAATAGACAATCCGCTATACTTTCTCACTTCAATTCCTCGTCAGGATGTTCGAACACTTACCGAAAATGAACTAACCGATTTTTGAGAAATGCAGTATTAATCAAGAAAAGAGTCACATCAAAAAATTAACTAGTAAGGTCTGGAATTTGAGATTTTACTCAATCACCTCTGAAGGGGGTGGTTGATAGGTCTGAGTAAAAATTTCGTTATCATCAAAGTATTACATATTTTGAAAGAATTGATTGTAAGTTATATTATTTGTATATATTGGTTGAGTGAGGGAATTTCATATTTAAAAAATACCACTTTAGTTCTGCTTTATTCGTTTGTAGGAGAAGCTACATATCCTATTAACAGTGATAACTAAAGGAACTAGTGCATATTTCTAGCAAACAAGTGAAATATAACCTCCCGTACGTAAAAGACCAGAACATTCACAAGAACCAAGTGACTAACAATGAGGAATGTTCTGGTTACTTGAATTTGCCCGGACAAATGAAAAGCTAAGTGCAAAAACAATGCAAAACAAGAGTAAAAGTCGTAAATTCAGAACAAGTGAATAAATACGCTAACTTTGACCAATCACAAAATTTGGTACATGTGGTGGTAACCAAGGCGACACCACTTGTTGTACAGAGACCAGACTTCACTTCAGAGTGAGCTCTTGACCCGTGAACAGATCGTTCCGCTACTAACATGTGTTATACTCGCATCTGGTCAGATATTTTGCGTCGCGATTACGACAACACGTAACAGTAACGTTCAGCTCTCTATGAATCTCAATACTAATAACATTTTAGTGAACTGAGATCAACCTAACTTAAACTTACAATACCAAAACTGTGCATTCGCTACCAGCTCAACACACAAGCACTTAATGTATTATAGTAATGAACATTATTCTACTCATACGAACAAGTAAATTCAGTGCTTCGTCTCCTGTAAGAACGTGTGACAACGGTGCTAAGAGTGATCAACAAGCTGTGAGTAAGAAACTGACACATTGTATGGGCAGAAATTGTTTATAACTCTCTAAGCACTTGACATTTCTCACTAATCAAATACTAATTGATTTATGACTCTTCAAGTCACATTATTATTGAGATCTTCAACGTTTGTTATAAATTCAGTGTTTCGTTCATAATTAGATGTTTCATTCTTTTGACATGTTTCATAACCAATCAAGTGTTTCAATTATGTTGTATGTGTTTCTTCTCACGTAGGTGTTTCTGTACTAAGTGATGCACCCATGATTTATTCATTGCTTCCCACTTATATGTTTATTTATTGACACAGTGTTTCTTCTATATATTTGTGTTCATATCTATTTCCATGATTTCTTTACAAATTATCATTTGTTTATTAACTTGTTGTGATTAACACTAATCTCATATTTCACAACTTATTATTTGATCAAGGAATATTTGAGTTCTGATTCCTCTTGAAGTATAAGCCTACAACTGCAATAAACATGTCAATGTCATTAATGATACAGAACTCGACTCTCATTTATTGTGGTTAGTCAATTAACGTTTTGGTTTACGTTAATATTGATTTTATTTTCTATTTTTATTTTGGAGGGGTAAATTAATGTACCGAACGCGCATTATTTACCTTCAGTTTTTAGAAGTATACTCTTTAAATAATTCAATATTACTTTGTGCCCCGACGGAATACGTTCACCAATTGATACAAATAAAAAGAAGATTTACGCTTTATGTATTTAGTTTTATGCACAATACAAAGATTTAAGTATAACCAATATATTCTCTAGTATATTATGAAATTATTGCATAGCTTTTAGTGAGTTTCCTGAGAACATAAAACTATAAAATTACTTCGGATTAACATTCTCAAAACTACATAAAATGGAAAACTACATTTCTAATGCATAAAATAATTTAATTCCATTGGTACTTAAGATAATACTAATTACTAATTAAATATACGCACCATTGCTATATCACATACACGCATATTTATCACACCTTTGCTGAAGTACTTTTAAGATAACTTACAACAATTTCAAAAACTATTTTCTTGCATGATTGTGTTGTGTCTTATGATTCATATTACTTTAGGTTTATGTAACTTTGGCACGGTTGTGTACATTAATTCTGTAGCCCCATCCTGACACGGGTTTTTCTCCGTTTTTCCTTCGGGTAGAGGCGGATTTCTTATACAGGTGTCCGGGAGTTATTCATCATTGTAAGTGCTCGATTGGTATTAATACTTAAATGTAGCAAGCGTGTTCGAGTATGAATTCCCCACAAAATATAACTAGATAAGGGAAGGTAAAACTAAATACAGTAAAGGGAATTATGTACAAGTAGGTTCAATTTAAAAGGCACAGGTCATTTAATGTGCGCAGACTGAGAACGAGAAACATACATAACGAGGTACATGAAATAATATACATGGTCATTTAGTCATAGATCTCCTAGTGACGATTGAAACAGTTCAATGAGTTTAAAACAATTCCTGATAGGACATAAATCAATGTAGATTCCTCACATGCAGTACATACATAAAGTCCGTGGAAATCTGAGAAAGTCACTGAATAATAACACTTGGCTCGAATACTCATTCCGCGAGTAAATAGTTCTGACACCGAGTTGTACTTGGCACTGATTTTAAACGTTGATAGTGTACGTGGGCATTGAGAACCCGTACTAGAACGCGATGTCACTCCCGTGGGGAAGAGCGGTAGACTGATGTCACTCGTAGTGAAGCGCGCAGTAGACTCATAATCTAGTTTCTCAATCAACAAGTCTCGTTGCTAGGTTGTATCAGTCGACCAGGTCTCCTTGTATAGTAAAATTCAAAAAACAGTATACACCAAATTTGGGAGAACTGCCAACCTACACAATTGATTCCCCCTATGTCGTATACAACTCGACTAGTGATATTTTCATCTTATACGTTGGATTCACTACCACCAAACTTGACGAACTAACTCGAGGAGAACATGTTCTTAAAATTTTCTTTTTTTCCCTTTTTTAGAGTAACAGAAAATCACAATTCCCATTTACAAAATACATGTGTAATTTATGCAAGAAATCTTTATTTTTTAATCTACTTTCAACAAAATTCATTTTACGGTAGTTTCTTTGTTGTTTCCATAGCGTTGGTACGCCCGTTACGAATGTTTCAATAGTACCACACGGAAATTTTAACGTGCGTGCTTCGTTTGCCGAGGTGTTATCGTTTAATAATTTCTTGAGCGTGTGTTACTTTTGTCAACCATGGCCGAGAAACTGAAAAGGATTCCTGCAGTTCAGAGTTCACTGCAGAAGAGTATTTTCCACATGTACTCGTTCATTAAGANCCCTGTAACTGTGAAGGAAGTGTGGCAGCATGTTAGGGAAAATCCTGAAGTTTTCTTGTTTAAAGGCTCTCTCTCTTCAATGAGAAAAGTTATTCGAAGTCTTGGCTTTAGGTGGAAAAAAGGAGATAAGTATTGTCACCTAAAAGAAAGTATTGATATCACTTTCAGAAGGTCATGNTTTATAGTAAATAAATTTAATAAATATAGTATTTATTGTATAATTTGATTTACACACTTTTTATT
Organism: Laupala kohalensis; assembly: GCA_002313205.1. Taxonomy (NCBI): domain Eukaryota; kingdom Metazoa; phylum Arthropoda; class Insecta; order Orthoptera; family Trigonidiidae; genus Laupala; species Laupala kohalensis. The sequence continues at coordinate 511,527 of NNCF01126257.1, read as the reverse complement.
CTTTATCCTTTTGTACTTCATAAAGTGCTTTGAATTTGATTTCTATCTAGGGTGCTTAATATTTTCTTACCATTACATTGTCAGACACATTTCCGATGTAGTATCAAAAATTCATTTAATACTAAATTGATTCCAATTAAAATTAGTAATATTATGTTATTCAAAATTGCGAGTTCATCTTTAGTTAAGGGCTCAATTAATTTTTTTTTAAATTTATCGGACCAAAATTGCACAGATTTTTTGCGTGTTTTGTTCGATATTATGTAGTCAAGTCAAAGCGAGTGTCGGGTTTTTGTTCTAAAATATTGGTGGTGGCTGCCCTGAAACACCAATCGAGTCCGCCCGGAGTCAGCCATCTTGGTGTTTTTGGTGTATTCTCTTACGGTAACTTGGCTATAATGATGGGAGTCAAGTTCGTGGGAGTTGGCTTTGATGACTATTAGTGAATGTCACTATGTAGAGTGTCGCTGCACAGGTTTTCTAGACTTTGTCTAGGGGCTTGTTTATTGTAACAATAAATCGTGAATTTAGTGTTATTCAATTCTTATGCTTTTTAAACACTATACTCAGAATAATCTATAGTTCGATAATAATTCGTACACGTAAAATAATTTTTTGTGTTAAATTACAAACATGTTGATATTCTATTAGTATTATAACACGTAGCTAACTTTTTATCTTATCTAGGAGTTTTTGTTGAAATTTTACAATCCACCTCTGCCTTAGAGCCCTTGATGGGAATTGATGGGATGGTCCCTTGCTTGCTTCCGGAGAGTAAATTAGTTTATTGTCCTCATACGCAGTTTTTATCTTTTTCTTTTTTGACAATAAATTTATTTATTTTACAGGAGAAGACTAAAGGAAAGAAAAAAAAATTTATTCGCGTTGTTATGCTAAACCACAACCCAGTTCGTATATTCCATTGTTTGTCGTAGTTTGATGCCCTTTTTCGAATAATTTCACTCGTATACTTGTGGCAATAAATTTTTTCTTATCGTGCAGAGAAGTGATCAGAGGCGGCGCTTGTGTCAGTCTCACTGTCTACGCGATGTATAAGCGAACACCATGCGTCACAGATCAAGATCGAGATACATCCCACATTCGTTGATTAATAATGCCAGGACTTGGTTAAAGAAAAGGTTTAGTGCACTCTATATGATCAAGGCATTATCTATATACGCATATGAAATAGAAATTGTGCATCTGTTTGTCCGCCTTATAGCGCGAAGAAGGGTAGCCCGCACAAAATTTTGCTTACACGTTGTACAAAAAGGGGACCAAGAACATAATGCAGCGATTTTCTTTATTTGCGATTTCAATTTTTATAAATTGATTTGTTAGACTTTCTCGGAAAAATTTGCGGTGCTCATGAAGACTGCGAAAATGTCTAGTACTTTAAAATTTGGGTCATGTGTTCTCCGGGATTGGTACCCATGGACCCCGGAACTATGAAATTTTTCTGTATTTATTTTTAAGCTTTTTTGTAGTGAGATATGTAGTGACGAGACAGAAAAGCTTTTCCTTCTTCTTTGTTTTTGAAAACACAGTATTACAGATCGCATCTAATTACATTCAACGCTTTCTATTTACTTATATCATTGTCCTCCAACATTTCATCAATACATTTTATTATATCTTAAACCGACCATCCATAAGGAATTCAATAATACTTCAATGATTATTCACTGAAGCGAATTTACGTAAGCATAATAATTGCGAAACATTTTGCTTTTCACGTGTGAATTGCCATTGCAGATAAATCTGTTCCTGGAAGAACCAGTTCTGCACGTAGGACGCAGTTTCATGCGTGATCTCGGTGCATGTGTAGAAGTCATGCGTTTCAGATCATGCATCGATATAAATACTTTCTACTTGTAATTAGCATAATGGCTCACGGGCAGATATCAGGGAGAAATATTATTTCCCCGTTTCGTAGTTTAATTCTCGGAAATCGGAATAAAAATCTTGTGAATATTAAATGAAAGTAATAAACGAAGAATTATTGTACGTATATCATTAACATCATTAACATCATTATCCCGTGAGACGATATCGTAGTCACATTAACATTAAAGTACCAATAAATGAGTTGACGGTCACGATAAGAAATAGTGCACGATCCCATGCAAATTCCAGAAAGAAATCTTTGTAATATGTATGGTATTGTTTGACGTCGGCAATCTTCTGAATAGTAATAATATACACAAGCGACCAGAGATTTTAGCACACAAATTAATTTATTATATTGTATTATGTTAATGTATTGTATTAATTTCAATAGTCCATGTTCATTTCAATTGTCAACATTTTTCTCGCATCTATATTATATCATGTAATTCATAATAATAATAATAATAATAGTAATAATAATAATAGTAATAATAAATATATTGTCAAACTGCGTATGACCACGAGGAGGACAATAAACTAATTTACTCTCCGGAAGCAAGCAAGGAACCATCTCATCAATTCTGATCAAGGGCCCGAAGGCAGAGGTGGATTCCAAAATTTCAGCAAATATTCCTAGATAAGACGAAAAGTTAGCTACGAATTATAATACTAATAGAATGTCAATATGTTTGTAATTTAACTCACAAAATTTATTTTACATGTACGAATTATTATCGAACTATAGTTTATTCTGAGTATAGTGTTTAAAAATCAAAAGAATTGAAATAACACTAAATTCACTATGTATTGTTACAATAAACAANTAAACACGCCCCTAGACAAAGCCTAGAGAACCTGTATAAGAAATCCGCCTCTACCCGAAGGAAAAACGGAGAAAAACCCGGGCCAGGATGGGGCTACAGAATTAATGTACACAACCGTGCCAAAGTTGAGTATTTTGCTTTTGCGATATCTAGTTGGGTGTTTTGTTTTCATGAAAATAATTGAATCTATAAAAAATGCTCACCTGTGCATTATCTTGTGCTTCTGTAACATTGTTCGATGCTCAGAGTTTGGTAACATTCTCTCGCTTTCTCCGTTGTCCACATCTTCTATATTTCAGTCAGTCACTCTCTGGCAATGATCTATCGCCCCTGATGATGAAACGAAACGTAGTATTGTCTTATTTACAACTTAAGTGTTTTTATACGAATTGTTTTCTTAATTGTGACATGCAGTGAATTTATCTCAATTTTATTCGAAACTAGCTGACCCNTCCTATCAAAATTTCAATAAATTCGTTCTGTGAATTTGTGAAAAGCTATTTTAAATGCGTAAACAATGTAAAAATTAGAAAGAAAAAAAACTATTCCTGACTGATCATTGTATCTATTAACGATTATTGCCATGGATATTCAATTTGAAGAGGAGTATATTCAGAAGTACGCCAATGTGAAATTTTACATGCGAGATGAATTCTATCGGCAGTATTGCTCCGTCTTATTGCCGGCATTGCAATTGTGTCGATTGCGACACACAGAGCGATGCGAGGAATTACAATTCAACTGAAAATGGATATCTGATTTTGTTATGTATAACCGTTCGTGACTTCAAAACTCCATGTATTTTGTAGGTAAATCTGTAAATTTGTTTGAGAAAAACGATGAAACTTAATTCATTTCATGAAACGACTGCGATAAACTTACAACACAATCACAATTCAACTGAAAATCCGAAAACCCAAAACAGTATCAACCAAATATGTCGTTCCTAACGTCAGTTATGATTATAAAAGTTATAATTTTTGCAGTTTGTCCGAAATTTCCGACTTTTCTTTGTAATTGTTCCGAATTTTTTTCCCGAAAACTTTTCCAGAATCATAACGAACAAAACAAAAAACGAATTACACATATCGCTATCGTTCGGATCGTGAGTTATGGTCTTGAGTTCATACAAAAATCCCATAGAAAAAGTACTTTGTTTTTTTTTTCTTCGGATTTTCCAATTTTCCGGGAAACGTTTCCAATTTTTCTTAACGTAAAAACCTTATTCTATTACGAACATAAATGAAATTAGCCAAATCGGTCCAGCCGTTCTCAAGTGATGCGCTTAACAACGAACAGCATTTAAATTTTATTTATATAGATTATATTGATTTATTATTACAAATATTTGTAATGATATCCCGTTTGTGACAATTGTTAAAGTATAACTGGAGACAAAGGATAATTTTAGGATCGAGACAGGTAGGAAGCCTTACATTCAGTGTTGTAGGTGTGAACAGACGAGTTCATCACAAGGATGACACAGTAGTAATTCAATCTTTAAAAAACTGTGTCGTTGAGATAAATACAGTGAAAATTCCATTAACGGACACTTCTCTATAGCGGACACTTTTTTATTCTACGTTCACATTAACTTCCCTGTCAATAGCGGAAAAACTTCAAGTTCTGATGAATGTCCGTCATAGAGTTCACTGTACTCTATGAAGAGGAAGTAAATTTAATTTCGCTGAACATGGTGGCATGTATTATCCGAACTTTTTATTCTGAAATAAAAAAAAATTGTCTCTGTTCGTTTATTTTCCTGAGCGGAAACAGTAGAAAGGTGAGGTTGATCCGGCTCGAGTGTCGGGAGTGGGGGTGGGGGGGGGATAAGAGACGAGGGCTTCTGCACATCCACCCTTCGATCGTCGAAGGAAACCTCAAGAGGACTCCAGCTCCGATATCGCACTGGAAGGTTTCACAGTGAATACCACAGAAGCGTATTGAAATTCTGACCTTCTATTAACCCTCTCACATGCGAACAGGAGGGGAAATAGCTACTGTTCTGACATTTCCTTTTCGTAGGAAACGAGAGAAAAATGGCAGTGCAAAACTATTGCACATACTTTCTCATACGTTCTTCCATCTGCAGCATGTGGCAAAAATATCGTAAATGTAATTTCGTTGTAGAAAGAAATTGATGTATTTTCGTATCTGCAGTGCGTTTGCTGTCATCCTGTGTATCTTATCATTATCATATCTTTCATTTCAGTTTACGAAAAGTATATCCTACGTCTGGTTGGTCCATTTACACTGCTAAATATTATTCAATCTTCTCGAAACAGTAAACTAATGTGTAAATGTAGCAGATATAAATTATTTTACTACGTCTATACCAAACTTTCAAGCGAAATACCACTAACGCGAATGTAATGCATACCAATTGGACCTTACGAACAGAAAATTGAAGCAAAATGATTGGAGCCGTTTAAGAGAAATATTCAAAAAGAGTACGTAAATATTATTTCAATTTAGCATTCCAGCTGAAAATGTGTTGTAGTTATAAACGTATTCATGTCAAAGATTGAAGAGATTGCAATTGAAGATGTCGTACACCACCCTACATCTCTCACTATTATAGGACCGTTGTATTCTGTGCTGCACCCTTTTCAAATCTCTAGAAGTTGAGACACATACAGACGAGATCAGCAATGCTGACACCTTTTGTCTCCTAAAAGTTTTCATAAAAATGGATTGTATGCACTGGTGACTTTAACTTTATTCAAATGAGCTTTGGGAAATACGGCAATCGTACGCCCTCAACATGCGAAAAAGAAGTGCGTTGTTCATTCCCACAGAATAGAGTAGTTCTCTTGATCATTGAAAAGATACTACGCAAGAAGATTGTTCGGAATTGCGAGCACGTGAATTCTCTCTGTGTGTGTGTGTGTGTGTGTGTAGATACCGCATTTCTTGGAAAAACGAATGACGTAATTCTTCTCCTCTCACGTCGATACCTAAGTTTAAACGCGTTTCAGCAACACAGCTTAAGCAATGACGGACATTGCAACACGGTATGAAGAACGAGGGTGTTCATAAACGAAACACCTGATCCCCTTTCATTATCCTAATGAAGCGAGTGATTAATCACGAGTTCCTTTCAACACAACAAATAGCTTTTAAGTCACTACTCGAATATTAATTTACGTACGTCTCTCATTTATTACTGGATGTTTGGATTCCTTTGTATGAAGAGTTCATTCATTAACAACACACAAATTAACAAGAAAGGTATGTTGCAATTTTCATGTAATGATTGACATTCTCCTCGTCTACTATTGTATTGCAGTTCAAATATTTACAACGAATTTCTACGGAGAGTAAATCACCTGATGATAACCGAAAAGCAGCTACACAAATGTCGTGAGCGTTAATAAAAATCTAGATCATTCTAATTGTAAATAATCAAATTCCGAGTTACTTGCGATGATCTTTAATAGTTATAAAACAACACCACGTAATTGTTAGTAACAGAGGGGGGAAAAATGAAAATATGTAATATTATTTTATTTCCACGGAAGATGCACCGGGAAATTCGAGAGAAGAGAAACAAGAGGAAACCGACACGAATTAGAGATACACGCGACTGAGGGATCTATTGGACGTAATAGAAGTTGGTTATTTTCAAACTCTTCTCGTCATAAATCATCTAAAATGATAATGTTCCAACTTTTAAAGTTTCAAGAAAATACACACCTTGAATACACGCGAACTTTTATATTAAATTCTTCAATGTATTTTAGTGGACAATAATGTTTCATGATTTGTATAGTTCAAAAAGTCAATATGGTTGTTATTATATTGGAAAAACTACTTTTCCGTTCTGTTTTTTTTTTGAAATAAAAGTAAGGCGCGAGCAAGTTTTGATTAAATTAAAGATGAGAGACCTTTTCTTTCAATGTCCTTAAGACATTGCCCGCAATAAAATCCCCATTTAATTCACTTTCAATTTTCATGCGGTTTTTTCGACTTGTGGTCTGGGCTAGAATAACATGTATATAACATCAAGAAGAAAAAACGTTGAACAGAAATGAAAGAAGGTATAACAATAAAAACCAAGACACTATACATTACCACAACAATTGAAAAGTTTCAGTTGAATAAACTATGAATCCAAGAAGTATATATCGTTTTTTTTTTCTCGAATTATCAAACGTCTGCATATAATAAGTTAATTTATTAAAATATGAAATAATTAGTTTTATGTTATAACTGCAAAGACTGTTTTATTAAGTTAAACATACGACACATTAACAAATTCGTTTAATAGGAAACTGACTTGACTCATAGTACCTGCTGTAACAAAGATGTCTCGGTAGATTAGAAATAAATAAATGCTAAGCGAAGCTTGAACTCTCAGATATTATAAGAATAGGTCGCACCTCGAACGTGCAGTGTGCATGCAAGTTGATTATTACGTACGAAATCTCATTGGTGGTGCAAATGTGCTGCAAGTATGGTTGAACTAAGCTTTAATGTCATGTGAATTTAGATATGTATCCGTGGATTACGAGCGAGGTCAGTCATCTAATGTGTATAGTGCGTTAGGTCTCTTAATGCGTGTTCAACTGTCGTTCTGTAGCGATTGCGAAAGGCGATGTTGCTTTGTTTCCCATCATGGCGACTTCTACCAAGTGTGGAGGGTAATTTGTTGCAGGCATTTGTATCTTGAAATGAGATTCGTGGTGACTTCACCCTACCTACATCTGAGCTGACCGGAAATACACAATCAAAGTTCTTGGTCAAAGATCTGTGATATGACTTATATTAACAGTTCTTGTGTAACATGTTTGATGATTAATTACAATTAATAATGTATTGTGTAAAATATAATGTTTTTAAGCTAACCTATAAATTTCACTGATGCCTTATTGTTTGTTGCTACAGCAAATTTTCCTAGCAATTGTTTATTACATCGATTATGGTACACAATTACGAGAATTAAAGGAAGAAGAGTTAGTGCGAGAAAGGGTAGCTCGATGTTACAAGGTATAGTTCATAATTAAATATAAAGGAATAAAATGTATAATTTATTTTACGTATACATATTTACGTATACAATTTTTTTCCCGAAGAGAGATAAAAAGGATAAAAGCATAACAGACGATATGACTATGTGAATGAATTCAACAAGTAAAGTTTGTGAGGTTATGTTGAACGATCAGCTTATAGACTTGTATAGCATAAACATAGACCCAGCAGCCTTATGTGTCGGTTGCCCGGAGGGGAAAACGATGGGAGATGTCTCTGTCTCTCTCGCACATCGTCTTAGGTGGGGGAACTCGATTCCTCTCACTAACTGCAGACAGCTGGCCACAATTCGTTGCACAGAAATACCCCCNNAAAGATACCCTAGCCCTAATAGCGTCGGGATCGAAAAGAACAAGAGGTGACCAAGGGAGGTCAGAAAAGAGAAAGGAAGGAGCATGGCACAAGTAAGTGGAAGTAATGCCAGACTCAGCTCGGGACCCCGTGTTCGCCAAACACGTACTTACTAGATGTAAGTCTCCTGGGGGGTCTCATGTTATCATGGACAATCTGCAGCAGAGACGGTTGCCTCTGTTTATATTTAACTCTATGGATCAACTGAAATCAGGATGAGAAACTTTGAGTATCCGCGCGTGCGCAGACATGGCAATGACTCCTATCGTCGCTTCCGCGCAAACGGAGTCGCTTCTCCACTTCACTGTTCTCTTCGGTCCTCTCGCTGATCGTACAATCACACACCCTCAGACCGGTACCTTCCGTTCTGCAAAAAGAAAAGAAAAGAATGTAAAACGCTCATCACACATTGATGATGTGTATAACTTTATGATAAAAGATCTTCAATCGAAGAAAAATTTAAGTGGCGTATTATGCTGTAAAAATTTCCACTGCGGATTTCGATCTTCCAACTGCATGGTGGACATGTTCTCTCTCAAATACCTGAAGTTTAAGTTTATGCATAGTTTATACACCAACTTTAAGTTTATACACTCACTTGATCTATAAGTTTATACATATGTACTTTCAAATTTTAAACAACGCGGGAGAAAAAAGGACCCTACTTCGAAATAACTCTGTTAGATAACTTTTGCAACCTAAAATACCTTCAGTCAGTAAATTTTAATGAAACCGTCAGAGTCATTCTCGAGGGAAAATCCAGAAATACATAATTGCTCGTGTTGAAGTGTAGGAAAGAATGAACACTTAGGCCGTGTCCCGTGTGGGCAGCAAAAGCGTACGACAGCGCGCAACAAGATTCAAACACACTTGTAGTTACGAGACTGTCCACTTTGTGAGCGACAGCGTCACTGTAGCGCTACAAGCGCGACATTCGACTACGCTTGAACTTCAAACTTGCTTCAGTTTTGTCGCGCGTCAAACGCTACATTTTATTCACGATCATACAAGAGATCACAGTATAAGTATGATCAAGTTGGTCTTGATTTCATAGCTCACCGTTTTGCTAAAATATAAAAAAATGTCTTAATGTAATTTTGATAGGAGAAGTATGCAAGAGACGTCCCCTTTGGACCCCTCATTTGTATTTCGCGCACTTCACGCGACATCTTACTTAAACGTAGTACACTCAATCCTGACGACGCGACGCTACACTTTTGTCGCTTGAAGTTGTCGTTTGTTGCCCTCGCGGGACACGGTCTTCGCCGAGTGAACAGCTCGCTTCCTAGTTGCCAAGTTGCATCCATAGGAACGCCACTTACCCTGAGTTACGCACCAGCTCACCTTCAGAATACAATTGTTTACATACCTTCAGGTCCGCACTCTTTCTCTTGCTTGTTATCTCGCAATTATCCTTAATCCAGTGCGGAGCTATCTCGTTGCGCCCATAAACTTAGCCTACACCATACCTTGAGGCAGATAATGAGTCTTATCATACGCCGCGCTCTTGGGAAGCAAGTCTACTACATCGAAAGAAGGAAGAAGTGGCGACTGGTTACCTCCCTCACTGTCACCACTTCTTCCTTCCGAGACGTCTTGACATATCACCAAGTCATTCCGGGTTCAATTTCCGGTCGGGCCAGAAAAAAAATTGTAGCTTTTTATATTAAAGTCTCAGTTCACATATCTGTGACTACTGAAAAGCAAACCATCCCTCTTCTATCCGCCTCCTACTGCTCCTAGTGTCAGTACCTCTGACTACATCTAACTTGGGCGAATCGTAAATTAATTAAATACTTTGGGAAGTACTTACTTACCAACCCATCACTGTCCAAAGAAATTAATTGGTATCCACAATGCACGAAAAAAAGGGTTGATGGTGAATAATGACAAAACAAAATATCTCCTATCACGCAGTCAAACGTCCCTTTCCCCCCCCCATTGTTATTGACGGACGTAACTTTGAAAGAGTCCAAGAATTCGAGTCCTTAGTCTGAACACTTTATTCAAGTCACAGAAGAATAAAATTCAGGTATACATGACCCTAGAACGGCCGGTACTTTTATATGGTTGTGAAATCTGGGCGACATCAGCAACAACAGAAGAAGCAATCTGCGCTTTTCTTAGAGGAAGGTACTTCGAGAGGACTGTGGACCCGTCTACAATACCATGGAAGATAAACGAGAACGAGGAACAAAAGAAGGTCTGTACCAGCGGTATGGAAAGCCACACATTGGCAGAATATTAGGGCAGAAGAGCCTACAATGGTTTGACCACATCCATCGAGCATATGGTTCTCTCCCATACAGAGAACCTACTGGAAAACGCCCTACTGGAAAACGCCCAAGGGGGTGTCCAATAAGGCCGCGATGAGAGGATTGTCCTTAAACAAGCGGAGCCGACAGCGGTAGAAAATGAAACTAGAGACCCGCAACGGTGGGCGTCATGACCATCTGCAGTAGTTATCTCCTCCGTTGTGACTGACTGACTTCCCCCATTTTACTATGCTTTTTCTAATGTATTTTTTTAGATAATTTTTGTATTGTTCTCCTTTTCTTATGTGATGTGATTTTCTTTAGTCTTCTGCTGTAGAACTAAAATACCCGTAAACGCAATGAATGATTATGATGACGATCCACTTTTATGACCATTTCCCACGACAAGGTTTTTGAAAACAAATAATTCAACACAAAATATTAAATCATTTTCAGCGATAAAGATCGTAACAAAGTTTATTTTTATTAAGATCTACTAATGTGAAATATGAAAGGAGGTATTAGCATTACTATAACTTATCTTATTCGTTTTAGTACATCGCTTCAATAAAAACTTGTTTTTAAAAAGGTTTTTTATTTATTATTTTTGACAATGATGTTTTATTTATTATTCATGAAGGTCACTCACGAATTCTGTCTCGTCAATCTCGATTGCAAAAATGAAAGACATACAACTCAGAAACATAATTAATGGTGGATGTTGAAAACCGCAGATAGCATATTTGCTTTTTTTTCCAAGGGAAAGTGCTGAAATGGAGAATTCTTTCAAAGCTGGCGCTATGACCTTTTTTCACGCTCAGCAGAAACTTCGGCAAATTGTCAATCTTTGCTGAATAATAATGAGAAATATTTATTTTACTCAGGAAAAAAATCTATCCATATTGGAAGATCAAAATGCTTTTACTTACTAGCTTTTAAATCACATGTACAGCTTTCTAGTTTTTCAAATTTATAATAATACAAATTTTATACAAAACTTGATTCTATACACTACACCGTCTCACGGAAACCGCGCTGCTGCTCAAATTTTCGCTTCAAAGGAGTGACGCGGCTGCATCATTTTATTAAAATGCTTGTAAATTCTAAACTATTCGTCGAAACTGTAGTATTTAAACATGTTTCTTATCTTTGTTAAATTCTCAAAACAAATTATCTACTGAATTTGATGATTATTTATTTTTTTCCTTCTTAAATTACTCCCTTAAGTTGAAGTGTTTTAACACTTTTAATGACGTTTTCTCGATCATTTAAATTAACCTTAGTGATAGACGTAGGCTACCGTGGACAATTTTGTAGGACTCTTCGAGGCAAACAATATTACCATTTATAGTTTTCACCTATCTCCAACCGTTTAGGCAGTATAAACAAATTTAACTCTCTTTCTTTCCAATTTTTTCGACCTTTATTGTCAAAAACTATTTCTGTCTTCCTTACCCCACATTTAAAAAATTAAGGTTAGCCTATGTTCATCCTGGACATCTAAAACATCTTCTTGCCAAATTTCATTCCAGTTGGTCAAGTGGTTTAATCAAGTAGCAAACAGACAGAATTTCTTGTTACTCATTTATATCATAATATTGTTCAAATACCGGGGTCGTAAGATTGTGAATTCGTTGAAATGATTAGTGGGTCGGTGGGATATTTTAAAAGTGTTATTGCAATGGAACTACATTGAAAAGTTCCATTAGAATTTTGAGAAAAATGTGACTAACTAAAACAATTAATTGTTTAGTTTTGAGGTACTAGGCTTACAACCAGAGTACAAGTCGATGAAGGGGAAATGTAAGAATGTTATAACTTCTTACTATGCATTCTGGTGCAGCAAAAATAAATTGAATCGGAAATAGAAAATATTATGTTTGTTACTGAAGAGAGATGTGATGAGAGAAACCACAAACACTTTTCTCGCGAATACTGTAACTAAATAACGCAGGTTGATAGGTGGTGGTGGCGGCGGTTCCAAGAAGGGAAGGCGATGGGCCGATCGCACCCCCAAAGAATTTGACTCGATTTTGTAAAATATATAAAGCATCGTGTTAACGAACTCGTTAAATATGTTTCATTTTATTTACAATATCAAGAACCCTGTTTCTAGTTTACATCACGGGGGATTTCATTACTTATCACTGCGTATCCTTTACGTTGCATTTCGTTCCGTATGGTAGAGGATTTTTATATGCGGCGCAATGATATTCTATACAGAAGTGCATTTCAAAAACAATCGGTGGGCTAGGCGGGGGGGGGGGGAATTGACGACGTTTCACCCCCTCCAAGATCACTTGCTGGATCCACCCCTGGTAGGAGGATCGATTTTCTGGTAATAGCCTCAGAGTAGTCAATGCTTTTTATATCAGTGGTGGATCTAGACCGTAATAAAAGGTGGGGGCATAACCGGGGAGTATTTTTTGTTTAATTTTTTTTTGTTTTACAAAACAAATTTTATAAATTTTAATAAAATGCGTCAAATAAATAATCAACAATTAACAATTTAGTATTATTAACAATTATAAATGGTAACAATTATTAACGTGGTATCACTTTTAAAAAGTATGTCATTTATCAACTCCAATTTTATCAGTAAATAGTTCAGGTCCAATGAGGAGGGGGGCATCAACCCCCTTTGCTTCCTGTTATCCAACTTAGCATAGAGACATTCCAAGTCCACCTTTGAGCCCATTGATCGGAGTGGATGGGATGATCCTTTACTAAGGGCTCTAATGACCTTGACATTGACGAGCCCTAAAACCCCACCAAAAGAATCCTTTTTTTAAATTCCGGAGAGTAAATTAGTTTGTTGCCGTCCGCGACGTCAAATACATTTGGTTCCAGTTTTTTTTTTTCAGCAAAAACTTTTTTTTTCAGCAAAAAGTCCACTTACTTGCGTAAGGCTCCTTCCTTTCTCATTCCTGACCTCCCTTGGTCACCTCTTGTTCTTTTCGATCCCGACGCTATTAAGGCTAGGGTATCTTTCATTTTCCTCTTTCTTCTTCTTTTTTAATAAATGTTTTAAGTAAAGTCTTGAGATATGTTGATATTTAATTTTTAAATTGTAATTCAGGAGGGTTTTTAGTGGGTATGGTTGAGTCATTCGGCGAGTCCCACACGCGGGGAGAGTCATGTTGGCTCTCGCTAGTACGTAACTGCATTTTCCCTACCTGTACAAGTTTTTAGGGCTAATGACCTCGATGTTGACGAGCCCTAAAGCCCCACACACACAAAAAGGAACACTACCTGAGCGTTTGTTCCCCCTGTGTGTTTTCAGCGCACGGTATCTCCCCCTCCTCTAGCAGATATTCAACGATGCGCGCCGCTTTGTTTCCTAACAGCGCCTATTACACCCACGTCTTCAAGCTCACTTCCGGGCGGCACGCGCGTGACAAAGACGACGACGCCCAGCACAACGCATTAAGCAAAGAGACACGTCTCAGAGAGATATTAAGGGATTGTACAATACAACTAGTCTTTTCCCTACGCGAGATAATAAATGTATTGTCAAAAAAGCAGTTACTAACTGCGCGTGACCTCGTGGAGGATAATTAACTAATTCACTCGGGTTCAGGTGGTAGTGTTGTCGTTTCTCACCAAGTCATCCCGGGTTCGATTTCCGATGGGGCCAGAAAATTTGTAGCTTCTTACATTAATGTCCCAGTTCATATAGCTGTGACTAATGAAAAGTAAAACTTCCTTCATCTATCCAGCTCCTCCTAGTATCAATAAATCAAACTATTACTAACTACTTCTACTAACCCCTCCACACGGGCCAAGTTGTTGGTAAACCCAGCTAACCGTCCCTCCTGCTAACAAAGACTTACCACACAACTCCTAACTTCTATCGCTCCATGTAGATAAGCTTCAATAGCACGCTACATTTCCCATTTACAAATACAACAATGAAGAAGAAAAAGTTACTCTCTGGAAGCGGGCAAAGATTTCGATCAAGGGCCCTAAGGCAGAGGCAGTGCTGGATTACCCAATATAGCGCCCCCGACTTCAGGGTACCCCCGAAAGATTTTCTTTTTTAAACAATTTAGAATTGTCTGAAAATGAATATCGAGAAGCTATTTTTATTCTGCTGATATGGAAGATTTTTCCATCGAGTTAAAACAGTTTCATCATTATGTCCAATCTTAAGTTTCATTTTCGCATTCAGAATTATACGAAATACTTGTTCAAGATCAATTAGTAACCGTGTTTTCAAACTAAATGAACTACGAATATTTTTGACATTAATGATTTCGAACTGGTCCGCAGAAAGATCATTTTCGCAGTTCAAGCGCTTGAAAGTCGTGCAAAGAGCAACAATGGATCAAGAACGATTAGATTTACTTTCTACTGAATCTCGTATTCTGAGTAAATTGAACTTTGAGGACATCAGTAATGAGTTTAGCAATAGAAAATGCAGAAAAAGAAATTTTTGTTTAACATTTTATACTGAGTATGTATTGATTTTTTATGTTTTTGTACTAACTATTATAAAAAGATTTATAACTAAAAAAGAATATAATACATTTATAAAACTGTTTGTCATTGTTTATATCCTACATAGGCAGATTTACAGAGAATAGTGAAAGCTTATTTATCGCAAGTTTAAGTGCCTAGGGCCCCCATTATTCTGCACCCGGCGCCGCGTAGAGGCAGATTTAATATTTCAACCCCTGAAATAAAATTAATGTAGTCCGATACATGTTATTGTATTAACAGAAAACCAACAAATATGTATTTAATATAACAAAAACGTTATTTCACAAGTACGTTATAAACTGCAGATTATTCAGAAAATATTGTTTGTAACTCGTAAATATTAAATGAACACTAAATTCAAGATTAATTATTTCAGTAGATGTTGTACGTGACTAAGTAAATTACTTCCCCTGACAAGTTGATTTATCCGGATGTCTTTCTATTGATATTCCACGATTCATTCAAAAGTGACGAGAATACAACTTGATATGACTGCCCGGGGCAGTGAAAAAAAAAAAAAAAAAAAAAAGCTTAAACGAAATACAACTCAAACTCATAGGGAAACAAACGGTCATCTCCGGAAGCGCTCTACCGTTGATGTTTTGTGAGGTTAGTGACAGGCAAAAACAAATGGTTCCCATCCTGGTCCGAGTATTTTCTCAGGACAGTGGCCGATATCCATACGCGAGTATGTCATTAATATTTTGATTTTATTTACTTCGAATTTTTACCGCACATAATATCTAAAAACAACTATTTTGGAATAATAAATGGATAACTGTACGTATTTATTAAATAATTTATTTTATAATTATTAAATCTACCATTGCCTTGGACACTTGATGGGACGATCCATTGTATTTTTCATCCAGTTTGTTTCCCAAGAGTAACTTTTATTTTTTTCATTGTTGTATTTGTAAATGGGAAATGTACCGTGCTATTGAAGCTAATCTACATGGAGCAATAGTAGGGCTATTGGTATATGAACTGGAACATTAATGTGAAAAAGCTACAAATTTTCTGGCCCCATCGGGGATCGAACGCGGGATTACATGATGATGAGCGACAACACTACCACCTGCGCCACCGGTGGGGTCTTAGTAAACAACTTAGTTTATTATCCCCCACGTGGTTATACGCAGTTTGGTGCTGGTTTTTTACTATAAAGTTTATTGAGCCAAGAACTGGTGAAAATCACTACATGTCTCTGAGCGATGTGAGGTGCAAGTCACAAATGAAAGTTGCCTGCAAATGCAAACAAAACTTTCTTCGGAATTGGAAATGTTAAGCAAATTACATAGTGATAGGCGTGGTGCATCGCAATAATTTGCAATAAGTATGGCAAATCTGTGTAAAACTTGAATAATTCATTGGTTCCATTACACATCCAGCAAGTGATTAAAAAAATCCATCTGTTTGTGAGGAAGGTGCGTGGTTTTACGACTTTTACGAGAATAGCAGAATTGCATTTCGGTTTTCCACCCCCTATACTCGAAGTCATCTCCAGAAATTCAACTTAACAAAAAAAATCAACAGAAAACACTGTGTTTATTAGTTTATTGTATATTAGTCGCAGTTAATTACTTTATTGTCCTCAACGTGGTCTTACGCAGTTTCTAACAACTCTCTTGACGATAAATTATTTATATATTTATTTATTTATTGTCAGTCTAACTGGCTTGATGTTGGTAAAGGACCTGTACTCAAATGTAGCCAACGCTTTTACTTCGCCATCGTCCATAAGAGTGATGATAAGGATTCCTCACGTTCTGTTGGCAAGACATTCGTACTTGAATCCATTACCAACCTCGGACACCAATTCAATTCGCGTGCTCTTGAGACGCTGTTCTGTACTTTCTGCATCGAGCGTGTGGAACGAATATTACCTTGTGTCTTTGTTTGTTGTGTTATTAACTTGTATTTTTTTTACAGCAAATAGTCGCGTTTGTGACTACTATTAATATTTATTTGGATATTACCTAAATTGTTTGTGACCACGCTTCTTCTGAAAAATTTCTAGCAAGATGTAGCGGGACGCTTTAACCTCACATTATCAGCTGATGACAATAACATTGTGAACCTCTGCCTGCACGCAGGTGAGTTTCAAGGATTTGTTTCGTAGAGGATAGCAACTTGTTTAAGGCTGTCATATTGAATAAATTTTAGGCGAAGTATCGTGACCGGGAGAATACGTGAGTTGCATCTTCATTGTTCGCTTCATGTTTTTATGAATGCTGTTAAACCCTCATGAAATGTCACCGTTAGGATCTTATCTACGATATGTACAAAGAATTAAGTGTCAATGCTACACGTGAAGGGTTTACAGCCAATGCTTCTATTAGCGTATCTCGAGAACTCACACTAAATGAGATTTTTCTTTTAATTCTCGTATCGCGTAGAGAAAAATGCTATAGTATCGCAAACGTGGCTTTAACTACAACTTTAAAACACTAGTTCATCTAACTTTATTGACACCGAATTTAAGAAATGAACATCATTAAAAAGTTACAAAATTAAACAGTTACATCAGTGCTGTGCAACTTATCTTAGACCGAGCGCCATTTTCTGTACATTTTCGATCGATCGAGTCGGTGCGATATGGAGTTTAGCAAAATGTCCGACAAATAGAACAAATTAATCATATTTATTTATAACGCAATATTTTGATTCTCATCAACATATTTATATTATTATTTTTTGTTTTTGTTTGGGGCTTTAGGGCTCGTCAATTTATATTATTTTTAACTGGAAAAATTAAATAGTATATTTCTTTAATTTAAAATGTATTTTTAATTTTTAGTACTACATTAAAATGTTCTCATACTGTAATGTATGACGGGGTAATTCCGAATACAGTTGTGTATTTTCGCTTAGCCGGCACACCACGTCAAATAATTGTGACAGCGTAGATTTAAAATGCAAATATGTACCTCCCAATGTTTTATGTGGAACGTACATTAACTCTGGACCCTTGAAAAATATTTCGCTGGCAGCATATGACCCGCGGGCTGAGTTACGTAACTGTCAAATTTGGGGGTGTAGGAGCACTCATGTCGCAGCCTTCTTTATCAGTTGTGGTGTTCCGGGTGTCTGCTTATATTTCTAAATGTAGAATGGTACATTTGTTCCAATTTAGGTGGACTGGAACACTAGAAAAAATACATGTTTTACAATGTATTCAATGGCGGATCTGCTTCGTACTCAAGGGGGAGATGGACTAACTGGGGAGCATTTTTTGTTAAAAATTAGCGTTTTACAACATAAATTTCAAAAATATCACCTTTAAATAAAATGCATCAAATAAATAATTAACAATGTGGTATTATTAATAACAATTATATTACTGATAATTATAACTAATAACAATTATTAATCTGGAAACACTTTTACAAAGTATGCCATGTATCAACTTCAATTTTCAATATCAACCTTATCTGTTCAGNGGGGGGGGGGGGTCTATAGCCTCCTTACTTGCCCCGCCCACATAGATCCACCACTGAAAGTATGTGTATTTTCCCTCTTATAAAATTTGTGCAAAATAAACAATCAAGGTAAGGTATATTATTGGAAAAGGAGTAGTGCTTTCTCGCTGATACTCTTCAATCAAAATAATCTGGTGGACTAATGACAGAACAAAAACTTTAGAGGAAAGTTTTTTTTTATTCATTTATATTTTTATTCAAAGCAATACCACATACTGTGCTCAAGTTCTTTGGATCGTTTCCGAGGTAGTTGCATTTCCTCGATTGAAGTTGGCACGGTGATGACAGGTTTTACAGTTCGCCAAATGGCCTATTAATTTTTCTACACCAGAAAAAGAGTGATCACACGATTCAATAGGCAATAAAATACTTTTTTTAAATCCATACTCGTATTGTAAGGGGGAAAAGTCTTCTAACAAACTAATTTTACGGAATCAATAAAACAAAATTTCTCGTAGTTGGGAATAAAATTTGCCTGTGTGGATTCCTCAATAGTTCCTTGTGGAGATGGAATTTTTGAAACGTTCGGATGGCGAATATTGCCCTAATTTCGAATGTGTTAATGTACAAAGAGTCTCTGACAAAACAGGGAATCACCGAACACCGAACTATCGCTCCATGTAGATAAGCTTCAATAGCACATTACATTTCCCATTTACAAATACAACAATTATTATATATTTCATAGGTTTTTATATTTATTTTCGAATTTTTCAAGTCATCAAGCTATAAGATTCAGCCTCGTATCATCCTCATCATTGATTGGGTAAAGGCACATCGTATGGAAACTTTAACCCCGTGTCGCTCGGAGGGTTTTCATTAAGCGAGATGTGGAGAGGGGAAGAACACACATCGGAGCTGAATTGTGTAAGATAAATTAGTGTTTTGTGCGCCAGGGGAGAGTTTTATGTGCAACTTAATGAGAAAAGGGGAGAAAATTCCAAATTCCTTAACGACTCTTAATTCTCTTTCCATGAAAAGGGTCTTGCGATCTGATCTCTTAGGACTCTAATGAAGCATGAAAGGTCGTCAATTCTTCCGTGCAGAGGCTGACATTTTTGAAATAATTACATTAATTAATACACAACATTTCGTTGTTACGTCAACTATATGCATGGACATTTACTTTCACATATACGTAGTATATAGAAAGTTTTGTAATAGTGAAAAAATTCGAAAGCGAGATGTCGACGGATGTATCCGTTTTGGTCACCCCTGATTCTGAAAAAATTGTTTTTGGCATAAGGTCCGTTCGTCTGTCCGTCTGTGCGCAGCGATTCTGAGTAAGCGGCTGAATCAATTTAATACAAATTTCGTATTTACAGTAGAATTTACTTCTTGTCGATGCACGTGCCCTAATTTTTTTCTTTAAAACAAAGGGAACTTCATGAGAAAGTCAAAGTATTCTTTCGAATATTTCTCAAAAACGGCTAAAACGATTTTGCTTAAATTTTCTGTACGTAAAGTACAATTAGTATGGATTACATCAGCATTAGCAGTATTTCGCTTGATAGTTTAGTATAGACGCAGTAAAATAATTTCTGTCTGCTTCACTTACCTATTAGTTTGCTGTTTCAAGAAGCCTGAATACTATTTAGCTTTGTAAATGTACCAATTAGACGTAGAATACTCTTTTCGTAAACTGAAATGAAAGATATGATAATGATAAAATCATAGGAGGACAGCAAACGCACTGCAGATACGAAAATACATCAATTTGTGTCTGCAACGGAATTACATTTACTTAACACTTTTACGGTGTTTATCAGATTGATATGTAGCTATATGTTTTGAAATAATATTCTGAATATTTATTTTACTTTCAAATTTCAAATGAAAGACAGTAGTAAGTTCATCCAGCGACTTTGAGCATAAATAGAGCACTGGAAGACGACTGAAACGTACAGGACCGTTCAACAGAAACGACCCTTTCACTATAGAATTTTTTCTCCCTCTATGCTGCTGACGGAGAAATGTATATGAGAAAGTACAAAGTGCAATGGTTTTGCACCACTAGTTTTTCATTGTTTATCACCCAAAGGTTTCCTTTTCTTCAACAAATATCATTTATGCTTATTTCATCTTTCCGCTCATGCTTGTGAATCTACTATTTACAAAACATATTTCTGTAAGTTCCTGTCTGCATACCATAGTGATGAAAGATATCATATCTTTCTATTCTTTATTAAATATTGTGAAACGTTTGGAGAATTATGGTTGCCATATAGTTCGTAATTCCATAATTTATGAGCTGCGCTTACCTCACCTTCCTGGCTTATATATGTTTCATTAGAATCAGATTGTGTAACAGATACATTCTCTGTGGAAAGAGGTGGAAAGCAAGGTTGCGTACTTTCCGTACTTCTCTTCATACTATTCATAGATGGACTTGTAGATAGATTAACCACGGTAAATGCAGATGCACCCAGGATCGGAGATGAAAATATTTCAATACCAGCACTCCTTTTTACCGACGACTTGATTATTTTCTCAAAAACACAAGCAGGTTTACAAAGAAGTTTAGATGAGTTAGAAATTTTCTGCGAAGAAACGAAACTAAAAGTTAACGTTAATAAGACAAAAACCATGACTTTAAAAAATGGGCGGGTCTACAGTAAGAATGAATCTTGGTCGTATAAACGAGAAACGCTAGAAAACGTTAAAGAATACATATATTTAGGAGTAACCATCTGCATGAACGTAACTTGGACGAGACATATGGAGAAAGCTCGACGAAAACGCAAATACATTTTAAGTACAATAACAAAATCAAAAATTACAATTCCTGAAATTGCACCAAGACTCATGGATAAAATGTTTCAGTCTCTACTCATCCCGGGAATTGCGTACGGAGCGGAAATATGGGGCGCGGGGAATAACGATATTTTAAACTCGCTTCAAACGAAATATCTTAAAATGGTAACGGGCATTGCTCAATGCACAGCAATTGCAGTGGAATTTTATGGGAATTTGGGTTGCTTCCCATTGAACTAACTCTACAATTAAGCGCAATTAAATATTGGCTTTCGATAAGGGCAGGTAGAGTATATGTAGTGCAGTCCCTGGGTCAGTTCCTAAGCTATATGAGGGAGATGAGAGAAAGAGTAATATGCGCTGAAACCACTGATTCAAATGAACCGTGATTCTGCCGCTTCGTCTTTTTCTTTTGTTTCAGGCGGAGACGTGTTGAGAAGACGTTCCAAGGCATTACGTTAATTGTTTTTTTTTATTATTGTAAATAATTGAATTTTATTTTAACCTTTATTTCTATGGCAAAACTGGTATATTTTACATAATAATTTATTTCTCTTATTTAACTATCTTTTGTAAATATGTTTATATTAATTGTATATATTCGTGTCTTGACCGTTGGTTTCCCGTGGTTCCCAACGGTGCTCATTTAATCGGTAGTTGCAGCATACTTAAAAGATATTTTACAACTAAATAAAACAATATTAAAGATGCACTAAAGGATGCTAAATAATAATAATAATACGATACAAATCACAAGTAAATAAAATTACAATCATTTTAAGTTCAAAACAAAGATTCCAAAAAAATTAAAACTGCAACTATCCGTTCAATGAGAGTGAATACCAGGGCATTGTATACACAGCCCACGGTTCTACTTAAGGCGAATTTTACAGGCGTACAGGCAACAAAAAGCCTCGCCACACATTTGTACATAAATAATATTTGTAAATAAAGCGCCCTATTGAAATGAAATGTTTCATCATCAATTTTTCCTATCCTCCATTGATATCTTCTAAAATTTCCGTGACTTGTGATAAATTCTTTCAATATAATACTCGTCTGAAATTATTTTCTATTCTTCGATAGAAAATTCACATTTTTAATGTAATCATATGTCTTCTCTCCATTAAAGATTTCTTGCAACGTATCTGCCAAGCTTTCATTAAATTCGATGTTATTTCTTTTCTCTTTGTAATTCCAAGTTTTCTATTCGTTGTATAATTCCAGCTCGTTATTGTTCATTTTCCATTTTAACTGCAATAATTTTATTTTGGAATTTTCCCCCTTTAAGTGTAGGTCTTTGGTCTTTACTCTTGTTAATATCTGGATTATGCTGTTATAGCACCTCGATGAACCATAAGCATTCTTTCTAGTATAATCGTTCGTAAATGCTAAATAAATGGTAACTCACTTTACTTGTGGTGAGCATCAAATAATATAACAGTTGTTCCACTCAACTGGTCGATTCCTCTTCTTAAAAATCGGAATATAGTAATAAATAAGTATTAAGAAGCATGCAGCGAACATATTTTGTATGAACGTGGCACGCATGAGATGTGTTCGGGCAGACTATACGTATATTGCAAGTAAATAACTCCTCCTTGTGACTTAATTATAGACAATCATTAATAAAAAAGCTGAATTATTGGTACACAATTCTCCTTTAATTACATTTGATTACTACATTGCCAACGTTTCGAGGTGTAGTTGACCTCTTCTTCCCGGCTTGAATTGTAAGTTCTCTTATGAGTCATAAATGAACTGCTTGACAGAAGGTTGCACCGCAACCTTCCATAATATTTTAAATTTTAACGTGAAATAAATATATCTGGTGTTTAATTACCTTCATACAATCCAAACCCGGAAGAAGAGGTCAACCACACCTCGAAAAGTTGGCAATGTAGTAATCAAATGTAATTAAAGAAGAATTGTGTACCAATAATCCTGAATTTATAATGATTGTCTATAATTAAGACACATTGTGATGTGAAGGAGTTATTTACTGAGAAGATAAAAGACAATCGAAAATTGTTCAGTGAATACGTACAATGTTGTGAACGTTTAACAAGACCATGTTAAATCTGAAGAATTAAATATTTTAGAAACAAGAAGGGGCAAACAGGAAGTTTTCTTTCAGAATATGTCTGGATATTTCGTAAACTTACCTTAACGAAACCAATTCGCATTCTATGTGCGGTAGAGATTTGTCCGTTTAGTGATGAGATATTCGGGGAGCATAATTGCTCATGCAAAAATCACACGTCACCGGACATCAGTGCGAAATTTCGAGAGTAGTTTCTCATAGACCCAGTTCGTAAAGAATTGGACCGATATCAAAACAATGGTTTCAATTATTGATATATTCTTGTACGAATGGTGTGTGAAGTTTCACAGATGGATTCAATTTTACAAGGGTGTTTCTTAACTCCTGCCACCCCCCTGAAATGAAGTGTATAAAGAAAGATTTTAAACAATGATTAAAATATATTTTAGACGTACTACTTTTGTCACATTTTGGACGCTTAATTATAATTATTAGCAGAACTCGATACCCGACTGTTATTGGTTCAATGCTTTTGTTTGATTTTAAATCTAGATATATTCTTTTTAACTTTTCGAAATCAATAAAGCAAAATAAGAAATAAAACATTAATTAATTAACATTTGGGAAAGTAATGTACCAAAAGCATATTTTATCAGTTCTTGATAATATGACACATTACATTTTATTGCTCATTTGTGTTTCAGTTTGCTTGCATTGATAGCTTAGGTTTTACCCCGAGACCGCCTCTGTAAATTCGTTAGTGGATATCACCTTCAAATCCCCTTTGCATCTTCCCCCAACCAGGTTCCAAGCGTTTTAACTCCCATGCATTCAATGAATGCATCATTCTCACTTTCGGAGCAAGTGCGATGTCATTTTCTATATCTCTAGGGTATATTGTGCCAAGTCTAAATAAACTTGGGATTGCGCACGCCACTGGGTTAGGAGCTACGCGAGGAAGCAATTTCTACAGTTTGAGTGTATTAAACACTCTAAAAGCTCATCGGGAAATATATAAAAACAGGACGATATGTATAAATGCGCACGGAATTCCTAAAACATGAAAATTTACGTTCCATAGAGTTTTCCGTTCTAACCAGTGTTCGAACTAAACAGATGATTAGGGAATTTCCCCCCCCCCCTCTGACTGTTTCCTCCCATTTCTACACCGTATGCAGAAGGGAATCCAAAACAAGGAAAAGAAATTCCACCTCTCGTGATTGTTAATAATAATTGCGAGAATTAAACATTAACTTCAATTAATATGCAAACAATTTTTCGTGGAACGTACGTGCAACATTATAAGGAGGAGATCGTTATTATGAGGAAAATAAATTTAAACATGTTTGTCAAGTTTATATAATAGGCCAATGAATATAACTACCAACACTGAGGAGGAAGGTGAAGAAACGAAACGAAGAAGTTCTGCCAACGTTCCGACGTTTAATACAACATCCTCTCAGGAAATAAATTCTACTCACTTCTCTTGCAATATCACCTCACTCATCTCCACGTCTCCCTGACCGAACAAACTGCTTATGTGTACTGAAAATGAGTTAAGATGGCGTCGTAAGAGAAGTGAGTAGAATTCATTTCCTGAGAGGATGTTGTATTAAGCGTCGGAACGTTGGCAGAACTTCTTCGTTTCGTTTCTTCACCTTCCTCCTCAGTGTTGGTAGTTATTCTTTATAATACTAACGTCGAGTATACTACTGACTTGATAGCACTATAGACTTTATAGTACATCAGAATGAAATACAAAATTACAGATAGTAATTAATAGGTTTTCCTAACATGGATCAACCGAATCGTCTGAGGGAAAACCTTGACGAAACGGACGCTCTCGCGTGCGCTCCTCCTCCCCGGAAGTGACGTAGGAAGCGACATTCTTCCTCCTCCCACTACGTACACACGCGAGTCTTTGAGAAGCGCACACACGCTTTGCACACGAAGATCCACCGACGCGCTCTCGTAGGAGGCGAACGAAGAGGGCTGGCCGCCCATCTCGGGTATTTCGGGACGGTTCCCAAGGATGTCCCATCGTGGCCCGGGTTTTTCTCCGGTTTTTCTTCGGGTAGAGGCGGATTTTTTTAATACACACTCCAGTCTAGGGACAATGTCTATTGAAACAATAAATCTGGAATTTAGTGTTATTTAATTTATAAACAATTCTTTCCGAATAATCTATAGTTTGAATAATTCGTACTTCTGAAAGAACTTTCTAGTGTTTTATTAAATACAAGTTTGTTGGTATTATGTTAATACTATAACACGTGCCAAAGTATTTTTATTGTTAGGAGTGTGTTTAAACGTTAAATCCGTCTCTGTCTTAGGATCCATGTTCGGAATTGATGGGATGGTCCCTTGCTTGCTTCCCGAGACTAGATTAGTCTATTGGTCATACGTAGTTTGTAACTTCTTTTTTTGGCAATAAATTTATTATTTATATTTATTGATTTCGAATATGGATTGTCAAGACTCCGGGAAGTATAAGTCGTGGATTCGCAGTGATTTAATTGAAAGGAATTGACTTGGTTTCATTATTTATTTATTTTATTTATTTTATTTATTTTATTTATTTTATTTATTTTATTTATTTTATTTATTTTATTTATTTTATTTATTTTATTTATTTTATTTATTTTATTTATTTTATTTATTTTATTTATTTTATTTATTTTATTTATTTTATTTATTTTATTTATTTTATTTATTTTATTTATTTTATTTATTTTATTTATTTATGTCTTTTGGCAAAAAGGTTTAAGCCATGAGGCCTGCTCTTGCACCCGACCGTTGGACTTGGGTTAGTGAATTTTGGAAGGAGAGACGTTGAGTTGTCAGGAAACGTATTGTACCGAACCGAAACGTATTGTCTGGAGTAGGTGAGGGAAACCCCAACTGAAAACCTCACCCAGTTCGGTCGAGCAGAGTTTGAATCAGTGTTCTACCGCTCAGCTGCATCGTGGACCACTGGTCACCACCCCTGTCGGTTTCCTGGAAAGATCCACACATGTAATTCCACTTGTATGCGTGGGTTTCAAGGGCAGAGTCACTGGACAGGTATCGATTAGAAATATCTGTGCATAGAGCCAGCAGTAGTGAACACGATAGGTCGATAGATTGGTGACTGTCGACATTCTGAGGAGTGACGGCGGACGGCGTGGTCAGTGGAGAGACAGGAAAACAAGGCTCTCGGTAGAGAGAGAGAGAGAGAGAGGACTCCTGGTGACGCGGGTTCAAACCAAGTCCGATCCAAGTAGAATTCGCGTTGGTGGACGATGCGGTGTTCGCGCCGGGTTTTCTCGGGATTCTCCCGTTTCCCATTACTCCACCATAACATTCACTCATCATTCATCACCCGCTTCGGGGAGGTGCGACAGGAAGGTAATTCCCCTGTCACATCAAAGTGGTCATTATCTCTCCGACCCCTGCAGACTAGGGAAAAGGAGTTAGGGTTCAAACAAAAAGACAACAAAAAACAAGTACTCACCCTGAAATGTTCAGTTCCACGTTGTAATTTAAATCACTAGCCTCTGGCCACAACCTTCGAGACCAACTCTCGTTATCGTCTGTTCTCGGAGCGAATGCGCGCGTCTTTACCGTAAAACTCCTCAAAGACAAGAGAGTGATTCCTCGCGTCCTCCTCCCTTCTGTTCTCGAGAAAACGTCTTTCCCTAAACTCACATCCCTATAACCAATCGGGACGCGTCGTTGTTTCACGTAGCTTTGAAATCTTCCTTCCCTTCATTTCATGTTCCACTTATACTACGTTCTCACATGGGTTCCTCGCTTGTTGACCGAATATACGGATGATTTTATAAAGTGACATATCTCTGTCACCCTAAAAAAGAAAATTCAAAGTCATATTGTTCAATTACATCGGATGACGTGACCGATATACCTTTCCTCATGCCGCCTTCGATGTTCCAGCCTTTCCCGCGCTTTTCAAGTGGGTTCGTTCGTCTTTCTCTCTCCCAGGTCTTTGTTGCATTTAATTAATATTGGAGAACCGAAAGAAATGTAGGAGGGCAATTAGAATTGGAAGTTATGTTCAGACGGGACCGAGAGTCGAACTCGGTACCTTCAGCTCAACGCAGCTCATGCGCTTACCAACTCCGCCGCCCTGTTCGCCTCTCAGGACCTGTCTACCATTGACATTTAACATGGGAGGCCCACAGACCTCTGACAACCATTGAGGTTCACCGCAATTTAAGAGATTTCTGTATGTTTCAATTTGAATTATGAAGAATTTACTGTTGTCTATTTAAACCGGGATTGATAGTGTTTTCTAGAGACCTAATTCTCGAGTATTAACTTCTATGGATTAGGAATGTTTGGGGAGAATTTCCAATATCATAACTGATGGCATTCATTTACTTTCTTTCTTCTGTAATTTAGTGTGAGAGGGGACAGATAAAGAAGAAAGAGATTTGTCACATGAAGCTCTGTGATGTTCTTCCTTTGGCTACATGTTTTGATGTTCCTTTTCTTTTGATTTATTTGTTGCATATTGACGAATAAACACGAGACTTTTTGCTATCGACTTTTGAGGCAAATATATACATCGATCCGTCCCAGAGGTCACTAGAACGTATGTTCTACATGAATACGTTTACAATGCAACTAGGAACGAACCTTTTGCTCTCTGTAAATTCTGTCCTTGGTTTTTATATTACTACTAATATAAGGATTAATAAAAGTAAGATATTAATGATGCTTATTGCGAGTTGAACGAAACAAATTTCTTCCTAATTTTATAAAGTAGTTAAAACCCGCGTCTTTGTTTTTTGTGGAAATATTCGTTCTTTAATAATAATATAATTCTAAATAAAATAATTGTTTTGTTGTAGTAGTAGTTATTGTGTGTCAGCGCTGTCCCATTTATCTTACCCCTAGGAACATTATACACTTTCGATTGAATCTTGAAAAGGAAATAATGACAGAGAACATTACTATATTGCACGACACGCCAATGAGTACCGACCATGAGATGCCAGCGAACAGGCAAGATATAATTTATTATAATAAAACCGATAGGAATTGTTAAATTATATATGAAGCTGTACCAGTAGATGGGAATAACTCACTCAAAGAATTTGAGAAATGGAGCAAATGTAAAGATTCGGAAATATAGTGGAACCTCGATTAACCGTGTCTCGATTAACCGTCGTGCTCACTCTTCCGCTAAAAAAAGAATTTCAACGACAATTTCTACTATAGAGTAAATTAGTTCATTGTCCTTCACGTCGTCATACGCAGTTTGTACTGCTTTTTTGACAATAAATGTATTATCATATATAAATCCAACTACTTCCTACTATTTCCAGCTGTACAGAGGTTCCTTGAAACTTAGAGACAGAGACTCTCAGGTACCAATAAAATTTTGACTTCCAGGACGAAATGAATTTGAGAAATATTGGAAATGAAGTAAGGAAAATCATTTCAAACTGCAAGAAATGAAGACTTAATTACTTCATATTTCCACCCCTGATAACGTGACATTGTACACGCTCATGTATGCATGTTTATGTACATAATTCATTAAATAAAGTGCCTCTGCTAACCGTGGTTTTCATTTATTCGTGCGACCCGTCCCCTCCATTACTCCGGATAATACTGAACGTAGAAAAGCTCTCTTCCTATGAAACTTTTTCTTCCCTGTTCGAGCTCCGGTAAACAAGATACTCTGGTATTCTACCAGTATACAAGAAAACAGTCCACCGAGCCCAATCCCATTTTGAGGTGGGTGTAAGTTTTCCGACAATGATAAGGGAGTGAGTTAAAAACACAAAGTCGATGATAATAATAAAGTTATTTCCTCATTCTCGCATACAAGAACGAACGCATTTTTACTTACCCTAGGCACAGAAAGTATATGCAAAGAAAATATAACCTCTAAGACAAAATCTGCATGAAGAATATTGTTCAGACATTTTTGATAAGTTCTCATTAAACAAGTGAGTCGAATCTTTTAAGGCAATGTATTGAATCATTTACTAAGTGAATCATCTCTGGAGAACAATCTCTTTGGCCAATTTAAGTGATTTATCTTGATTGTTGATAAGCTTGGGAAATTTTCCTTTCAAGCCATCAACGATTCAAATATTTTACCTTACACTAAAAAAAATATTAGAAGAATTATTCATCATCACATGATTTACTGAGTTAATTACAAGTTCCTTCGGCGACTACATTGGAGTGTTAATGCTGTATCACGCAAGAGTTGGGCGAAGCCAAACTTCCTTGTCTCGTCTCGAGTCGTCACTCCTAATCGACTTAGCAGAATGTCACATCGATTCATCGAATCAAATTGTCAACAGCGCACTAGTTTCAAACTATATAAGCCACATGGCCTCTTCAACTTCTACGCTTCTTCTACAAGAGATTCAGTTCTAGTACACGACTACTATGATTACTAAAGGATAAACTTCTAATCTCGCCTCTCTTATCGTGGTTCGAATTCTTTACTGTCGTCGCCAAACAACATATATTTTCTCTTGTTGAACCCTTCACAATAGGGTTATTACGTTCGAACACATAGCATCACTACTTTTATTCTCGTCGCCAAGCCGACATTTTCTCGCAAGATCGAGCCTACAATCGCACCTCACAAGATTACTACTCATCAACTTTTTCTTTGTCAACACGTCAGCCATCCGGTCAAGTCTACAACAGCTTCAACCAGCTGGTTTCCAGGATCTTCTCTCCATGTCATCATGTCAGCTCTAGGAAATCAGTATTGTATTATTATTTCTCATCATATCATAAAATCATTATATTATTGTTAACAATTAACTTTCATCTCACTCCCTCACCCATCATCACTTTGCATTTTCCCAATCATTTTGTTCTTGTGCAGGTAAGATTGAACAAATATTTTATTTGAAACTATTAAAATAAACAATAGATATACTGTGACACAGTTAACTTGTAGTTTATGTCTTAAACACGATAATATACTCTAAGATTAACATATGCAAAGAAACTCGAAACAACAGAACATTTTAATAAACTGATGAGAAAATAAAATTTTTTAATATTTCATTAAAATGTTGTATCAGGTTGCATGCTCAGATGGCTGATTTACGAAGAGGTTTATTTATAAAGAGAGTCTAAGCCCGTATCTTTTCACTACAGATTCTCTGACGCCAAAGGAGGTCCTCCAGAGGCTCTATTTCCAACCTCCGTATCTGAAAGGAGAGTCCTTATTTGATACTGAGCTGCTGTGTCTTGAGCTCGAGTCATGTTTGAATTTTTCTGTGTGTAAAACCGTTCGTCAATCTTAATTTATTTGTATATGAAAATGACGCGAAAATGAACACAATTCATTAAAAAGAGCGTTGCTCGGGACTTTTCCCACTTGTTAGACTAATCTGTACTCAGGAAAAAATATTTTTTTTCTTTTATGTAAGATAAAAAGAATTTTACTCACTGTATTTTAAAACAAATTTACAGCATCCTAATTTTACATATTCATTATAATACAAAATTTAATATAAAACTTGGTTGTATACACCATTTTCAGTTTCACTTTCAGCAAGTAACGTTAAGTTGTCGGCGAGAGAAATAAACCATTCGAAATGTCACAAATTAACCCAGCATAACACTTGTGTTATGCATAACACTTGTGTTATGCCTAGCATAACACACCCCATATATGCTGAACTTATATTTATGCGGATTCATGCCACTGTTTATCTGAAACATCCTGAAATATATGGATTAAGGTATTACGTACGTCACTGCGACTAGGCTAAAGTACCAAAAAAAAATGTTTCAAATGATAGTTTGAACAATTCTCTAACCAGTGGCGATGAATTTCCATACCCTTACGGCGCAAAATTTTGATTATTTGACTTTAAATTACAATGTGCTTATACGAAGAAACTTTTGGACTCATGTTTTTTAAATATATTTTCTGGCTAAATGACCGGCTTAACATAGCAAAAAAAACTACTAAAACATAGCAAATGTAATAGGAACGCAATGATGTTAAGATTTTTATACCTTACGGGGCATTTTCAAGAATAATTCACCAAAAACTGAAAAGTACAGTTCTAACCGAAATGCCAGCAGAGCACGTGACTGAAGACAATGCAACCCTAGTCAAGGGAGGAATCAAATGACAGTCTAAATTAATTATCAAGTTTTAAAATCACAAAATACTTGTTGTCATTCATCGTAAAAAATCAGTAGAATGAATTATTAATTAATAAGAACTACTTTGGTGAATACTTCCAAATTTCGTGAATAGTTGGCAACTTGACTTCAGTCAACGCGCGTGTAATACCTTAAACCCGTCTTTTCCCGTTAAATATTTTAACGCGACCCTCCCGTCCTAATCCACCTGTGAGGGTTTTACTGTTCTCTACCTCCCCCCTAATCCCAATGGTGGCCCAACTCTGACATAACGGAAATGTCTTTATTCGTCTCAGTACCTCAGGTAGGCGCCGGGAACCGCTCAGGTCGAATTTTTCACTTCTGAGGTGAGACGCAACGGCGGCAGCGCACCTATACCATTTCATTAAAAAGTTTGTAAAGTCTAAAATATTCGTCCAAATTTAACGACTGAAAGACGCTTTTTATAATAATACTAAATTTATTGTCAAAAAACAGTACAAACTGCGTATGACCACGTGGAGGACAATAAACTAATTTACTCTCCGGAAGCAAGCAAGGGACGTATTCCATCAATTCCGATCAAGGGCCCTAAGGCACAGGCGGATTCAAAAAATTTCAGCATAAGTTCCTAGATAAGATAAAAAGTTAGCTGCGAGTTATAAAACTAATAGAATGTCAATACGTTTGTAATTTTATGCAAAAAATTACTTGTACAAGTTATTATCGAACTATAGATTATTCTGAGTATAGTGTTTAAAAATCATAAGAGTTGAAATAACACTAAATTCACGATTTATTGTTACAATAAACACGCCCCTAGAGAAAGTCTAGAGAACCTGTATAAGAAATCCGCCTCTACCGGAAGGAAAAACGTAGAAAAACCCGGGCCAGGATGGGATAATTATCTTTGTTAAATGCCCAAACAGAGAAAGCATTGAATTTGATGGTGATTGATTCTTTTGTTCTTTAAATGGAAGCACTTAATTACTTTTTTTTCATATTTATTTTGCGACAATACAGGTTAACTTTTGTAGATATTTAATATGCTGTCGCTGACTTTTTGTAGAACTATTGATAGGTGAACATTATTGTCAATCGTATTTGTCACCTATCTCTAATCATTTACACAGCGTAAGCGAATACAGCGGATTTTTCCCCCGTCTTCAACGACATTTATCTTCTAGATAATTTTCTATCTTTATTTCCACACATTTCAAAAATAAGAGTAAACCTATGTTCATCCTGGACATCTAAACTAGAAAACGACACGACACCAAGAAAAATGAAGTATTAGAGTTAGCGATACGATCACTGAGGATCTTCACTGAACTGAACAATGATCAAGCCATGCTTTCTACATAAATAAGTGATGTTAAATATTTCACAATACGAATTTAGTAATCTCTTTTTAGTAATCTTCTCTTTTTTGCTTTTTCTGCGCGTGACTAATACTCATCAATAGAAGAACATCAATGAAGTTAATAGAAGAACAAAGGGCTGTAATGATCTTGACGAGCCCTAATGCCCCACAAGAAACACCAATTTGGAAGATAACTTCATAAGGAGGAATGTTAAGGAAGGATATTTCGAAATCCATGAGTCAGAAGAGAAGATACGTGTCTAGCGTTTACCAAGGACACATCGCAAACAGCCGCGCCCAGAAATCGAGAAGGATTAGAAAGGATATGTCGTCTTGTCGTTTTAATATTTCCGAAGGGATGACTCTTATTATTGACGTCTATTGCGGTTCAAGTGAATGTCACTGATAGAAAGTTATTGTCAGGTGCCGTATACTCTCTTCTATATGACGCGTCTGTACCGGATAAGCGATTTGTCATGTTATTATTGAACTTCAGTAGTTACGATGAATATACCAAAGATTAAAAAATATATTGTGCACGCGATTTATTGTAAATATCCGATTACGCCTCAGAAACGGCTCCAGGAAACATTTCAGGGTGGGGGGCGTTTCGAAATGGCATTTGGTTACATTATACCTCTTAGGTAACTTACATCAAAACCAGTACATGGATTGAAAATCTCTTTAATTTTCAAGATTCATATTTTTTTTAAAAATATTTCAATCAATAGGGAATTAAATAGTGCTAAAATAAATAAGATAAAATCTACTGTAGTTTTTTATAAAATTTCTGGACTGTTGTAAGAAATAGAAAATAGTTCGTTGAAAACTCATCCCATCCCTGCTTTAGAAGAAATAGTCTGGTTCACGAAAATAACACTCGTCATGAGACTAATATTCATCGTCCCGGCGTGTCAACAACTCTTTGCCAAAGAGGCCCTAAAAATATAAATAAATTGAATCTCTTTAAATCCGCGGATTAAAGCTTTTTAATGTGCTAGAGTTTCAATTTCCTAATAAATATTGTTTTCCACATGACTTCACATGATGTAAGTGATGTTAATATCTCTTATACTTTATCACTTTGTTATTGTACTCTAGGTATTGATTAAATTCATTTTTCATGCATGTTGATTTTGCTCCCTTTGTTTATTAATAGTTTATTTCTAACTGTAAGCAACCTTGGCACTTTCGTTGTGTACATTATCTCTGTAGCCCCTTTCATCCCGGCCCGGGTTTTCCTCCGGTTTGCCACAGGGTAGTGGCGGATTTTCCTTGGGCGGGAATGTCATTAATACTTTTGTTTTATTAATCTCGAATTTTTACTGCACTAATATCTACTATTTATTTTGAATAATAAATGGAAAACAGTAGGTATTTATTAAATAATTTCTTTTGTAAATATTAAATCAGCCACTTACCATGAACCCTTGATCGGAATTGATGGGATGCTCCCTCGCTTGCCTCCGGAGAGTAACTTACTTTATTNCCACCACGTGGTCATACGCAGTTTGCAACTCCTTTTTTGACAATAAGGTTTATTTGAGAAATATCTGTATTATCTGCCTTCACTTCCACTTCAGAGGGCTCT
Source organism: Laupala kohalensis (assembly GCA_002313205.1). Classification (NCBI taxonomy): domain Eukaryota; kingdom Metazoa; phylum Arthropoda; class Insecta; order Orthoptera; family Trigonidiidae; genus Laupala; species Laupala kohalensis. The sequence goes on along the minus strand of NNCF01126257.1, from coordinate 477,339 downwards.
AACTTGGAAACACGTAATACAGAGAACATTATTTGGAGTTGTATCTTGTGTGAAATCACTATCACTAATTCATTGATCAATTTCGGCATCAAATAAATGTTAAAATAATTATAATTAGAAAATTTTAAAATACGCCCATCAATGTAAAGGGAAATTAAACTTGCAAAACACTTGAGAGAAAAAATTAGTTTCATTTTTTCGGGAGGGGTCGCGGCCCCCGTGTAATTTCGTTATTCTACATTGAATTCCAAACGCATGCTAATGGTAAGTATCGGTTAGGACCATAGAATGCCGGATTAAAGTTCTTCTCCTGTATGATGGTGACTGACGTTTTGAAGGCCGTAACCTAACGCACTTACGGGGGAGTGTTTGTTAACCTTTACACTGCATTAAACCGGGGTAGGTGGTGTTTCGTAACGTTGAGTGTAATGGAATATATTTTATTCGGTACTGCCGACTATTTTTTCTAAGCTATTTTTTCTAATTTTTTTGTAATTTTACGCAAAAAATTACATGTACAAGTTATTATCGAACTATAGATTATTCTGAGTATAGTGTTTAAAAATCATAAGAGTTGAAAAAACACTAAATTCACGATTTATTGTTACAACAAACACGCCCCTAGACAAAGCCTAGAGAACCTGTAAAAGAAATCCGCCTCTACCCGAAGGAAAACCGGAGAAAAACTCGGGCCAGGATGGGGCTAGAGAATTAATGTACACAACCGTGCCAAAGTTGAGTACACATAAAACTAAATTAATATGAGCCCTACGGCAACATTATCATGCAAGAAAATAGTTTTTGAAATAGTTATAAGTTGTTTAAGAAGTACTACAGCAATGGCGTGATAAAGTACAAGACGGATTTAACTTTTATTAAAATCAATAAATTCTTTTACAGTGTAGAAGCACTGGTGCAGGAGGTAGTTTTTAACCGCGGATTTGAAG